>CM052707.1:101859045-102080546 GCA_028551405.1 Uromys caudimaculatus
ACAGAATCTTCACAATCAAAATAGCAACAGCCCTGATAAGAGTCTTTAATCTTCCCTCTGAGATTTCACAAGCCAGGCCTCCATCTGCACTGTTCTCAACATTATCTTCCAAGCTCCTACACAACATCCCACAGAGCTCTTAACACCGCATGGCTCTTCTAGCCCAAAGTTCCAAAGTCCTTCCACAGTGCTCCCCAAAACATGGTCAGGTTGTCACAGGAATACCCCACTATGCTGGTACCAATTTGTCTTAGTCAGGGTTTCCTTCTTTTTTTTTTTTTTTGGTTTTCCGAGACAGGGTTTCTCTGTGTAGCCCTGGCTGTCCTGGAACTCACTCTGTAGACCAGGCTGGCCTCGAACTCAGAAATCCACCTGCCTCTGCCTCCCAAGTGCTGGGATTAAAGGCGTGCGCCACCACCGCCTGGCTTAGTCAGGGTTTCTATTCCTACAGAAAACATCATAACCAAGAAGCAAGTTGGGGAGGGAAGGGTTTATTCAGCTTACTCTTCCAATTGCTGTTCATCACAAAAGGAAGTCAGGACTGGAACTCAAGCAGAGCAGGAAGCAGGAGCTGATGCAGAGGCCATGGAGGGATGTTCCTTACTGGCTTACTTCCTCTGGCTTGCTCAGCTTGCTCTCTTATAGAGCCCAAGACTACCAGCCCAGGGATGGTACCACCCACAAGGGGCCCTCCCTCCTTGGTCACTAATTGAGAAAATGCCTTACAGCTGAATCTCATGGAGGCATTTTCTCACCTGAAGCTCCTTTCTCTGTGAAAACTCCAGCTTGTGTCGAGTTGACACAAAACCAGCCAGTACATGGTTCATACATATTCATACAGACATACTCATACACATAATATGAAATCTTTTTCTTAAAAAAGGAAAACCCAGAATTAATAACTAAAAGCTGAAGAGATGAAAGTTGGCTTAGGGCAGATCCAGCTTTGTAAACTGAGACTATCTTGGTGACCCAACTGTTCCTTCTCAGGTGGCCCAATGGTTGTCAGGCTTCAGGGTCAGCAGTCAAACTGTAGAGATACTTGTTCTGAAGTTTAAGCAAGAGGACCCCACATTTTCTTTTGTTCTTTCCTTCTTTTCTTTTTCTTTTCTTTTTTTTTTTTAAGATAAGCACTCACTTAGTCTAGGCAGCTTTCAAATGAGCTGTGTAGCCAAGGATGACCTCCAATGCCTGGCCTTACTTCTTACCTCCGCCTCCTGAGTGTTGGGCAACAGGTCTGCCATTTATGTGGCACTGCGGATGGGACCTGGGGCTTCTTGCATGCCAAGCAAGCCCTCTCACTCACTGTGCTGCAGCTCTTTTCTTCCTTCGTTTGTTGTTTGTTTGGTTTTTGGGTAGGGGGGAGGACAGGGTTTCTCTGTGTAGCCCTGGCTGTTCTGGAACTCACTCTGTAGACCAGGCTGGCCTTAAACTCAGAAATCCACCTGCCTCTGCCTCCCAAGTGCTGGGATTAAAGGCATGCGCCACCACTGCCTGGCTAGGTTTTTAGTTTTTAAAACAAAATTTCAAACCTTGGATTTACCAATGAAGACTCAGGAGCCAGATGCTGAAATGAAAACCTGCTAGCTCAGAGAGGCAGAGAAAGCACCCAGCTGACCTTCCTCCTCCACTGATGTCCCAGAAGGAAAACACCCTTGTTCTTCTCCGTGATGTCTTATGTGCCCTTTAACTCAGAGACTCTCCTTCCTCTTTTCTGGGTATTCTTATGTTCACTCCCTGTCAGCTGGCTGCTTGCTCAGCCTCTTGACCTATCTTCACTTTACCTAGCTCTTGTTTACAGGAAGCTCTTGGGCTAAAGGTGTGTGCTAGGGCTGAGCCACACCACAAGAAGAAATAGGTTTTTCCAGTTCAATCTCTGGGTGTACACTGTGATCAAATATCCTGCAACACAGGCTGGTGTTAATTTAGTGTTCCTCTTGCCTGGGCTTCCTCAGTGCTTGGATCACAGACGTAAAGCACCACCCCATGATTCTTTTCTCAAATTACAAAACAGGTTCCAAATCCTGGGTGTCATGAGTCCCCAACTTCAGGGTGTGCCTTGAGGACGTCTGCATATTGAGAGTTCATATCTAGATGTGCCCAGATCGTGGGTGACTTCAAGGGACTGGGAGTGGGATGGTTCCTGTAGAGGCAGGAAGTGGGGAATTCTTAAAATAGCACTACCAAGCTGCATAGAAGGGTCATGCAGATGGTTGACGGTCTGGAAAGGCAGTGGAGGAAGGCAGAGACACCCCCAGCTGCCTCCCTAGACCTAGGATTAGTCCTACTCTCACATCCAGTCCTTGAGATCTATGCCCCATTGTCTTTTGTTGATCAAACCAGAGGTCTCTTACAAAGCAGGCAAGCAATCACACTGAGCTATGCCCCCAGCCTCTCACTGGGAGGTTCTAGGCAAGACTCCACCCCTGACCAAACTCCCAGCCCTCTTTGTACTCCCCCCCAAACAACACCCCAATTTTTTGAGACAGGGTTTCTCTGTGTAGCCCTGGCTGTCCTGGAACTCACTCTGTAGACTAAGCTGCCTTGAACTCAGAATCCCACCTGCCTAAAGGACTAAAGGCCTGTGCCACCACTGCCCCCGGCTACTGCCTGGCAAATTAAATAAAAGTTAAAAAAAAAATTAAAGGGCAAATAGGCTTTGGGGTGTGGCTCAGAGGTAGACCTCCTGCTAGAGTCCTATGGGAGGATAGAACGTGACACTCTTCCTCGAGATAAGTGAACAATTATCTGTTTACTTCAAACAGAGACAGTCACAGCCCAAACCAAGGACACTACTAAAGTCTCACTTGGAGAACCATTAGTTTTATTGGTGTTACTTACAAGAGTATGGGTTAGGACTACTTACAGTAGCAGAAAAGACTCAAAGCCCATCCTGCCACAGGTGACAGCTCAGGAAAGCTGGGAACCTGGAAGCACACAGCACAGCCTGCAGTCAGCTCAATAGGTTGGATGGGAGAGTGTCCCTCCAGGCAACTAAGCTAGTCTTTGCCTGTTCTAGGCATTTTTTGGTAGTCTGATGGTGTCCCTCAGCAGTTTTTAAGGCTTACATAAGCTTGAGGAAGGAGGGGCCTAGTGAATCTGCTCAGGTTCAGGGACTTCCTGAGGCTACTAAAATGTTTGTCTTCTGAATGTCACACCTTCATTGCAGGATCAAATGTTTCATATCCCCTGAGAACATCACTTGCCTTTTTACTCCCTGGGACTTGAGCATTCCTCCAAGGTAGTTGTTGTTGGTGGGTTTTTGTTTGTTTGTTTCCTTTTTTTTTTTTTTTTTTTTTTTTTTGAGACAGGTTCTCTCTCTGAATCCCTAGCTGTCCTGGAACTCCCTATGAAGACCTGGGTGGAATTGAACTTACAGAGATGTGCCTGCCTCTACCTCCTGAGTGTTGAGATTAGAGGCATATACTCCCATGTCCAGTTTACCCAAGATAGGTTTTAATTCAAAGAGAAACTGCTATACAACTGAGGATCTGGGGAAATGGTTCAGAGTGGAGCCTCTGCCTAGAATCTCCCAGTGAGGGGCAGGGGCATTGCTCAATGGTGAGGGCTTGTATAGCATCTTTTAAAGATTGGTTAGTTGCCGGGCAGTGGTGGCGCACGCTTTTAATCCCAGCACTTGGGAGGCAGAGGCAGGTGGATTTCTGAGTTCGAGGCCAGCCTGGTCTACAGAGTGAGTTCCAGGACAGCCAGAGCTACACAGAGAAACCCTGTCTCGAAAAACCAAAAAAAAAAAAAAAAAAGATCAGTTAGTTATTTTTATTTTATGTGCATTGCTGTTTTGTCTTCATGTTTGTCTGTGTGATGGTGTTGGGTCTGCTGGAAGTGCAGTGCAGTTACTTCACAGGTATAAGCTCACCTGTGGTGCTGGGAGTTGAGCCTGGGTCCTCTGGAAAAGCAGCCTGTCCTTTTAACCACTGAGCCATCTCTCTAGTTCCCTTGCATAGCATCTCTTAGAAAACTTGTTTATTTTCTTTTTATGCATATGAGTGTTTGTATATCTATGTGTCTCTGCAAATACATGCCAGCCTAGCACCCATCGAGGTCGATAGAAGGCATTCGATTCCTTGGAGCTGGAGTTACAGATGGTTGTGAGCCACCATGTGGGTGCAGGGAATCAACTTGGGGTCTTCTGGGATAGCAGTCAGGGTTCTCCACTGGCAAGCTGCCTCTCCAACCCTGGCGGAGCATTTTTATAAATATTTATTTTTTTAAAGATATATTTATTTTATTTATATGAGTACACTATCACTATGTGGGATCTGAACCTTCATCCTCTGGAAGAGCAGTCAGTGCTCTCAGCCACAGAGCCATCTCTACAGCCTCTGGCATAGCATTTCTATGGACCTGAGCTTAGCCAAAAAATGTTAAAATAAGTAACATGGGTTTCCTGGTGGCCCTGTTTTGGTGTGATGACCCAAAACTCTTGGTTTTCCTCCCGAAACCCTTGGTTCACATGGCTTCCTGGAAGCCAGAAACTGCACCTAGGGGTTCTAGCTTTGTGATGCTGGTCACATCTGCCCGAATCTCCCACTTATCTGTCTTGCAAGTGGCCATAAACCTACTCTGGGACCTACTTTGCTCTGATAGCTGGTCACAAGACACTCTTTATTCCAGAAAGGTTGTGTGTGGCAGATGGGCCTAGAAGATTGCAACAGGCTGACCCTGGAGATTGGCCAACCCCGGTGCCACTTTCTACCTTTCTGGCTGGTCATGGCTCAGCCAGGCAGTCTGCTGTTTATGTCCTGATTGCTGAGCCACAGAGGAAGAAGGGCCCTGGGAGAGACTCCGGGACTCTGGCCTGGGAATGACTTGTTAGGCAGACAAGGTTATATAGTGTCTATCAAAACAATTAGTAGCTAACTAAAAAGTATTGTTAGGCCATCTCTCCTGCCTCTATTACTTGTCCATTTATTTTCTTTTATCTTTTGTTTTTGTTTTCAAGACAGGATCTCATGTAGTCCTGGCTGTCCTGCAGTTCACAGAGATCTGCCTGCCTCTGCCTCCCAAGTGCTGGGATTAAAGGCCCTCGTCCCAACCACCTTGAACTTCTGATCTCTTGTGTCCACCCCCAGAGTGCTGGCATGACCAGCTTGTGCCCTCAGTTGTGTTGTGGATGGAATCCAGGGTCTCCTGGGGTGCTACAGCCTCAGTCACAATCTTATTTTTTATTCAGGAGTTCACATATTTGTTTCACCCATTGTACAAATGAGGAAAATGAGGGCCTGGGAGGATCTAAACCCTCAGACCACAGTCACCATCAAAGCAGTAGAAGTGCTTGCTCAGCAGCAATATGGGACTTTACAGAAGTATGATGGCAGACGGCTCTTTGAGTGACTATAGGTGGCCATAGTTTCTCCTTCTGCCTCAAATCTTCTCTGCTGATGTCTCAAAGTGTCACGCAGGGGCCGAGTTCAGTGCCACCCCTAGGTCTCAAACCAGAAACACAGTATTTTACCCCCTGCAGCACACAGAAAACCTCCCAGACTCAGAAAGGCGCGTTGAAGCAGCCGCGTGCACGGCCTTAGGGGAAATGTAGTCGAGGCTCCGCTGTCGCGTCGTGCTGGCCCCGCCCATGGAACTACGTTCCCGTCGTGCCCCGCGGCAGCAGGCGTGGCGGCCCGGTTGCTAGGACTTGGATAAGCGAGGCGTTCGCGCGGGCGTCCCTCAGGTGAGCAGCCCCCGTAGAGGCTTGGCTTCCGCCGTTCCGGATCCGCCACGGGGCACCGGGGATGGCGACGAGGCAAGAGCGGTGGCTAGGGAAAGAAGGCCTTTCGGGGCCGACCGCGTAGGCTCAGTGTTGCGCGCGTTCCGGGAGGCGGTGGGGGTGCGCGTGCGCGAGCTCTCAACGCTAGTACGCGTGTGCACAGAGCTTTGCGCTCACCGCGCCCTACGCCGTCGGTTTGCGGCGCACGCGTGTACCCTACTTCTGATTCCGGAAACCCCGTGATTTCCAGCTGCTTCCGGTTGTATGTTCCGGGTCATCACAGTCCCCTGCCTCAGGGTTATCTATTCACCATCTTTACAGCAGGTGTGCGGTTTCCCTATGGTACCCTATGGGAATTCTTGGGGTATCTTTGGTGGTACCAGGGATCGAATCCTGGACTTTGGTTATATTAGACTGGCACTGTACTACTGATCCACGTCTCCTCCCGTCAGAGGCGAATTCCAAAAGCTTTGCTTATCTTTGTGCCCAGCCCCTCAATGGAGAATTCCAGGCAGGGGCTCTTCCCCTGCGCCACACCCCATCCCCTCACTGGGTGATTTGGGCAAGGGTTCTACCCCTGACCTAAGCTTCAGCTCCTCACTGTAGGATATAGGTAGCCTCTTCACTGCTGAGCTCTGCCCTGAGCCCTCTTTATTTTTCATTTTGGAAGGTTTTGCTATATGGCTCATGCTGGTCTGGAACTCCTCTCTAGTGGTTTATTAAGTGCCTGGTATTTTAGGCATGAGCTTCCAAACCTGATGCAGTGGTGCTGTTTCTTGTCCCTTGTAGCCTGTCCAGCCATGGTCCCATTCTTTTGGACCTTAGACCCAAGGTCCATTGTTTGCCTGCAGTTGTTCAATGCAGAGGGAGTAGGGTTCCTCAGAGGTCGCTCCCTAAGTCTTTCGGGAGTGTCTGGCGTATCGCAGGTCCCTCTGTGTGGCACAAGGAGCCACTTTCAAACCTGTTCCCATGCTTTTGTACAATGGGCACCTGTCACCTAAACCAAGGAAGCCATTTATGCTGGTGTCCACTTCAGTCCCAACACGAGTGAGGTGGTGACTAGAGGATGAAGCTGGTTTGGTATACAGGTTGAGCTCTAGGCCAGCCTGGGCTAAACAGGGAGACTTTGTCTCAAAAAATAAAATGGGAAGACAAGCATATAGAACGGGCCTCTGTAGCACTGAACATGAAGCCCCTTGGCTACAGTAATGGCTACCATCCGACAGCTATTAAACTAGAGGTCGGTAAGCCCAGGCTGTCTGTCCCCAAGGCAGCCTTCTTTCTGTGTCCCTTTTTGTAGTCTTGAGGGGACAAACAAGGCTGTGTCTTCTGCCCTGGAGACAGTGGTGCTTTGTGACCCAGGCAGGCGCTGTGCTTTGTAGGCGTGGTGTATGCCCTGGGGAGGCCAGATGTCACCATGCCCCTCATGGGCTCTGTCTGCCATGGGACCTGTGCAGGGACAGCCATGGTGACACCAGGCTCTCAGACACAGTTGGTGCTGTTCTCTCTTCCTATATTATGGCTCCTAGTGGCACCTGTGATTCTCTAGTTAACCAATAGAGCCATTCAGTGTTGACCTGGGCAGCTGGGGTGAGCCCTGAAAGCCAACAGATGTGCCTGAGTCCATCGCATAGTCTAATCCTAGAGCCAGGTAGACATTGGTGGGGTGGCAGGGTGTGGGGTATGATGGTGGGTAATGCAGCCAAGCCTACTACAGGCAGCCCTGCAAGTTACCTCATGGGCACTCCCCTCCCCCCATTTCCTTCTAATTTGTTTGTTTGGTGGTCCATATTTAACTCAGGGTTAGAGCAGGGCAGGCAGATTCCCACCATTGAGGCACACCCAATCCCCTCCTGGGGCGTTCTAGGCACTGCTCTGAGGATTGCTTGGCCTTATTGCCAGTAGGTTGTGGTTGTCAGGACAAGGTGTAGCAAGGAGCTTGGCATCAGCCAAGTCAGTGATCTGAGGACTAAGGATGGCGAGAGGGTTCAGTGGCAGAGAAGCAGATGGCAAGTGGTCTGTGTGATGCCTGCTGTGGTGCTGCCTTCACAGATTTGCCATCTTGCCCTGTCTAGCTATGACTGAGCAATGAGAAGCAACTGAGGCCTGAGAGGACCCCCTCCCATAGGCTTGCCTTCATTGGGTGCTTTGGGGAGCCTGGCTTTTTCCTGTGTGTAACAGGGTTGTGATGTGTTGGCTGTCAGCTCAGGCTTTATCAGGGTGCTTGCACAGTATGCCATGAGCATTGGCTGAGAGCTCAGGTGCCATGGATAGCCAGGTTCCCAAGCTAGCCCACTGAAGCAGGAAGTGGATTGACTTGGACAGGTTGACAGAGCACAGGTCCACCGTGGAAGCAGGTCCTGGGCACATGCCTGCCTTTCTTGGCAGGGTTTGCATTCTTCTAGGGTGCATCGTAGGCCTGCCACTCTTTTTCTGGGGTACAGAGGATTGAGATAGGGTCTTGCTCTGTAGCTCTGGCTGGCTGGCCTCCAGCTTATAGCCATCTTCCTGCTTCTGCCCCACAAGTTCTGACAGGTGTGTGCTACCAGGTAGACCACCGTGGGCATGTCCCATAGAAGCCACCTGGCATCTGGTACACTGTCAGTCTAACTGTATGCTTTTGGGGGTTGGTCCTGAACCCCACTCTCCCATTTATGTATATATTTACTATGTAGAAAATGGGACATTTGCTGGGCAGTGGTGGCACATGCCTTTAATCCCAGCACTTGGGAGGCAGAGGCAGGTGGATTTCTGAGTTCGAGGCCAGCCTGGTCTACAGAGTGAGTTCCAGGACAGCCAGGGCTACACAGAGAAACCCTGTCTCGAAAAAACCAAAATAGAAAAAAAGAAAATGGGACATTTAGCAGCTTGGGATGCTAGTGCCCATCAGCCCCAGGCAGGGCCAGGGTCTATTTGAGCCACAGCCACACCCTCTGCAGGCCTCACCTACTCGAGGCCTGTGGCCTGTGAGGCTGTTCTTTCGTGGGCTGGACTAGACAGGTGCACTCACCACACTGCAGGCAGAGCTCCTCGTTCATTCCTTCTGACTATATGCCTGAGGTCTAGAAGCCAGCCAAAGCATGTCAGCAGCCCTTCTGGTTTGGGTTTTTTTTTTTTTGCTTGCTTGTTTGTTGTTTTGTTTTTTGTTTTGGCTACAGACAAAGTTTTATATAGCCCTTCATAGGGCTGTGCTCCTGATTCTCTGGCCTACACCTCCTGGGATGACAGGGTGCCTCCAGGCCTGGTTTACTCAGGGCAGTGTCTGGAAGCCAGGGCTTTGTGCATGCTGCTGGGGTGAATTTTGGATTTGATAGTAATGAATACCTGTCTTCACACTGTCCTCAACACACGGCGTCTGTTGGGTGCACGTGGACTTGTCAGAGCCCTGAAGAGCCCAGCACGATTATTCCCTATGCGGCCGGGGAGTAAGCCAACTCCACCTGGCTCTGGACTCCTCATTCCCGGGCCTGGTGGGACCCACAGCATCCCAGGACAGACCCCTGCCCCACTGAAGCTGCCGGATGATGCTCCAGTCCCATCTCTGTCTCCCACAGTCGAGCCCTGCTGAGGATGGAGCCCACCTCAGGCATTGCAGAGCAACCTGGGCCTGAGAAGGCTGCAAGTGAGGAGCAAGAGCCGGCGCAATGGCAAGCCCTCCCTGTCCTGTCGGAGCAGCAGTCGGGGGCCGTGGAGCTGGTACTGGCCTACGCTGCACCTGTCCTGGACAAGCGCCAAACGTCCCGCCTCCTCCGGGAGGTGTCCGCTGTCTATCCACTTCCTGCCCAGCCCCACCTCAAGCGGGTGCGCCCCAGCCGCAGTGCAGGTGGTGCGCACTCGTCGGATCTGCTGCTATGCCTGGCAGGGCCCTCCGCAGGCCCATGCTCGCTGGCTGAGCTCCTCCCCAGGCCAGCTGTGGACCCGCGCGGCCTGGGCACACCTTTCCTGGTGCCTGTGCCCGCCCGGCCGCCCCTCACCCGGAGCCAGTTTGAGGAGGCGCGGGCCCACTGGCCCACATCCTTCCATGAAGACAAGCAAGTGACCAGCGCGCTGGCTGGGCAACTCTTCTCTGCGCAGGCTCGAGCCGCCATGCAGACCCACATGGAACGGGCGGTACGTGCGGCCCAGAGGGCAGCCGCGCAGGGGCTACGGGCAGTGGGTGCCGTCGTGGTGGACCCAGCCTCGGACCGCGTGTTGGCCACAGGCCATGACTGTAGCAGCATAGCCAGCCCCTTGCTGCATGCTGTCATGGTGTGCATCGACCTGGTGGCCCAGGGGCAGGGCCGTGGTTCCTGTGACCTCAGACGCCACCCAGCTTGCTCCTTCACGCAGGCCACTGCCACTCAGGGCGCCCGCGCAGGTAGCGTGCGCAAGCTGGACGAGGATGGCCTGCCCTATGTGTGCACTGGCTATGACCTGTACGTCACCCGAGAGCCATGCGTCATGTGCGCCATGGCCCTCATCCACGCCCGCATCCAGCGAGTCTTCTATGGGGCACCTTCACCCGATGGCGCCTTGGGCACGCGCTTCCGTGTCCACGCTCGGCCAGACCTTAACCACCGCTTCCAGGTGTTCCGCGGCATCCTCGAGGACCAGTGCCGCCTGCTGGACCCCGACCCGTAGGCCTGGTGACCTGCTTCTAGACCATTCTCCACTCCTGGCCAGCCCGCGTCCCCTGCAGCTTCACGGCCTTGGGCCTGGGGCCCCCACCCTCTGTCTGAGGACACTGACTACCTGTGCCAGACTGTGGGCCTCTCAGTTTTGAGACTGCAGCTTCTTCTCTGCTGGCTGCGACGACTGTGGAGCTCAGCTCTGCTTACAAGCCCAGTGGCTGTTTTATAGTCCCCGTGGTCCTCCAGGCTCGGGGCAGGGAGCACCCATCGAGTGTGAAAATAAAGCACCTCAAACCAAGTTCCCGTTTGCACTCAGGTGCCAGGCTGGGTTTGACATCTGCCTCAGGCTGTGGCTTGTGAAGGGGAATGGGCTGAGTGCAGCAGGCTCTGCGAGCTTCCAGGGGCGGAAACAACCCAGCAGGCACCCTTGCCTGTCCCTGGATTCTTGAAGGTTTCATGTGTGTCTGGGGTCTGTTGGCCCACAAGCTGTTCATGGCCATCCTGTGTACCTCTTTCATGAGGGAGCGGAGGGGAGGAGCTCCGGAAGGATCAGGCTAAGTGTAGTAGGGTGCTTGTCCTCTGAGCAGGATGCTGGAGCATCCGGCATATGCTGGTTGCTTGGTAGCAGTGCCCATGAATACCAAGCTACCCTTAGGAACAGTGACAGGGTTAGCTGTGCACCTTCTGGCCTCAGGCAGGAAAGGCAAGGCCCAGGCTGGGTGGACAAAGAAATGTGGCCCTGCCTAGAGCAGAGGTGGAGCTTGGGTTCTGTCTGCATCTTCAGAGTTCTTCCATCCTTCCTCCTCTTAAGGGAAACCAGAGCCCTTCCTGGGAGACATGCTTCTGTGGCCTCCTCCAGTGACCAGGAGGCAGGTCTGTGACCAGCCCGACCTGAGACTGTGGGACAGTGGTGCCAGTGACACCTGGTTGAGCAGGGCCTGAACTCAGAAACCAGGGTGTCCTTACCACGTTCTCATCTGAAACCCTATGGGGCCACACCTGACCATGTCTTGAAAGTGGCACTTAGGAGCTGAGCTACTTTGAAAAGTAACTGCTAGGTGCCCTTGGGCCTGACCAGAGTCCTGGCGAGAGCCCACGGGTGAGTTCTACGCCCAAGCTGGTGTGACTGGGTGCCTGTCATGTGGCAAGGAGCTCTGTCTGGGTAATTAGATAGGATGGGAGTACTGAGGGATGTGTCAGCAGGCGCTCAAAGCCACCTGTGGGGCCACCGAGACCAGGACATCTTGGCTCCAAGGTGGAATCAGCTGGTAGCCTGACCCATCCCCTTCCAGGGATGCTCTGAGAAGTGACATGAGGTGGGCCCAACACCCACTGAGCCAGCAGCCAAGCTGGCTGGTCTATGCAGCAGAGCCTGCAGCAATGGGCTGGGTTAAGGTCTTCTGGGCCCAATGGCTACCAAGGCCCTAACACTAGTCTTCTTTCAGGTGGCCCCTTCTGCCTGGGTGCCAGCCAGGTCAACTGAGACAGAAATGGCAGGTGAGTGTGCCCTGCTCCCTAGGTAGTGTCCTCCGCTTCTACTGAGACTCCTGAGCTGGCTGTAGAGCTGACCTGGCCTCCCTGTCTTCTGCCTTGTGACACCTTAGGTGCCACAGTGGGGCACACATAGGCCACCAAAGAACCATCATCATTGTCCAGCTTGCAGATGGAGGGGTGAAGCTAGACAGCTTAGAGGACTATGCCTGCTCCCCTAGGGGCTGTGTAGGGGCCTCTGGCTGTCTACCTCTTCCTGCCCTCCTTGCTAGCTCAACAACTCCTGGACACTGGGTGCTGACCCTGGGGCCTTTATACTGACTGTTGCTACTCTCTGGTGGCTTCCTTCCCTCTACTCCCCAAAACACATGAAATGCTGGCGTGTGACTCTGGCTGCAGCCCAGAGAGGGTATGGCTAATCCTGCAGGGTCTGTGTGCTAAATACATATAGCCTGAAGTGTGGGGAGGGCGCTCCAGCAGGCATCTGGCTGTGGCAGGCTACCTGGGGGTCTCCTTCCTGCAGGAAAGGAGAACAACTTCCCCCCGCTGCCTCACTTCCTGCCGCTGAAGCCCTGCTTCTACCAGGACTTCTCTGATGAGATCCCTGTGGAGCACCAGGTGCTAGTGAAGAGGATCTACCAACTGTGGATGTGTGAGCCTCTCGGGGTGGGCGGGCCCAACCTAGAAAGCGCAGTGTCCCCACTGAGTGCAGGGGCACTGTGGTCCCTGCATGAGGCTCATCCTTAATGTGCTGGCAGGGAGGGTCCCTGGGCTTGGACTTTTGTCCCGAGTCTCATACATGTCCCCTGGCCCCAGCCGAGGTCCCTGGTGACTTACCTCCTATTCTTCCATCTATGTCCCCCTTCCAGTTTACTGTGCCACTCTGGGTGTAAACCTGGTAGCCTGCCTGGCCTGGTGGATTGCTGGTGGAGCGGGTGCCAATTTTGGCCTGGCCTTGCTCTGGCTGGTTATCTTCACTCCCTGCAGTTATGTGTGCTGGTTCCGGCCTGCGTACAAGGCCTTCCGGTAAGCCTGGTCCAGGGGCCCTTAGGCCACAGAATCTCAGACCCACTCCGTGGGGTGAGCATGCTGAGTTGTAGGCCCATTGAGGTGGTGCTTTTTGATTCCTGGGGACCTGAGACCTGCTCATTCAGGATAAGCTTTGGCCCCGTTACCAACAGTTGTCCTCCACTTACCCAGTATGGGCAGCTGTTTATGTCATGGTCAGCAATCTGTGACCACAGGCCGCAGCCAGTTGCTGTCTTGGTGTTGCTGGGATGGACCCCAGGATGTGAGACACTCGGTAAGCAGCTTGTAAGCCATGGCCCCTGTGCTCCCTTGGAGCTTTGACGTGGAGTGTCACTGTAGGGAGGTAGGGTCACAGTTCCCCTCCCTGCTGCAACCTCTGGATTGCAGGCCTGCATATGGAGACACACACGAGTGTGCATGTACCATGACATAGCTGTAGCAGTCATGGGACAGTTCTTTTTCTACCAGGTAAGTTGTAGGGACCGAAGTCAGGCCACCAGAGTTGGCAGCAGCCCCTCTACTCTATTTAAGTTTTAACAATGGCTTTAATGAGCCTTGTGTTGTGTACTGTGGCTTCCTGACTACAGAGCACCTCAGTGTTGGAGTGCAATGGTTTAGCTTTAGTGCTTCTAGAAGATTCTATCACCCCAAAAGGAAACCAGCCTCCACGAATCTGCTTCCTATCTCTGGATGTGCCTGTCCTGGACACTTTCTAGTATGAAGCTACACACGTGTGGGGATGCCTGTGTTTGTTTCTCTGAGCACCAGGTCCTTGGACTGTGGCATGTGCCAGAGCCTTGCTCCTGTTTGGGGCCTGTAGATAGACCCTGCTGTGTCCACCATCTGGCCATGGGCAGATGCCCTCAGCTGGCTCATCTGAGTGTTTGCTTATAAATGGTGCCTGAAGTACAGACTGAGGGTAGGAAAGGCCCGGAGGGCTCCTCAGTGAGACAGATGCCTGCTCAGCCAAATCATCATAGCAAGGGTGCCCCAGAGTAGAGGCCCACCTCCCACGTCCAGAAGCCCCCTTCCTTCTAAGCAGAAGCAGCCTGCTGATGGCCCTTCACCCTCATGGTGACAAGGCATTAGCCACTCTCCATGACGCTGGGGCTCCAATTCTCCCCATGGCGTTCCCAGGGGCAGTGGCACTCCAGGCCGAGTGCTTGGAAGAGGACCTTCGTCATTTCAGTCCAATTAGGACAAGGGAACCTTGACACTCAGTCCTACCTCTGGGCCCTACTCCCTCCTCAGGGAGAGTAGGTGACCCCTGCATTTCTTGTCACTTGCAGAGCCGACAGCTCCTTTAACTTCATGGCATTCTTTTTCATCTTTGGAGCCCAGTTTGTGCTGACCGTCATTCAGGCCATTGGCTTCTCAGGCTGGGGCGCGTGGTAAGCAGACAGAAGCATATGTGTCCTGTATGCCTGTGTGTGAGAGTTTCTGCCAGCATGGGTCCAGGGTGTGCCCCATGAAGGGTGCCCTCCAGACATTCGGAGAGTGTGGGAAGATAAAAGCCTGTGCCATGGGCCACCAGCAGGGGGCACTGCCCAGCTGCTCCCAGGCCTGTCTAGATCCCCCCCACACACACTCCTTTCTGAGGGTCTCACTAGATAGCCTTGGCTGGCCTGGAAGTTACAGAGGTTTGCCTGCCTAGCTCCTGAGTGCTGGGATGAGAGCATGTGCCATTGTGTCTGGGCATTCATTTCTTCTCTGTGTCCTAGTCAAAGTCTATATAAGGTCCCCAAGTGTCCTCTTATCTGTCAGCTCCTTACCTTTCTCGTGAACCATGCTCTCCACCCCATCCCTGGTAGCCAGAGTCTGTAACTCTTGAATGGGATGTCACCCACCTCATCACCCGGCCCATGCTACCAGTGCCTGACTCAGATCGGCAGGTGGCATTCTCAGAATGGATGGGTTACCAAGGGGACACTGAGGGCAGAGCCCTGCCTAGCTCCCTCCCATGGCCACCCAGCAGCCCTAGCCCCTCAGGCCTTTATCTGGACATTTCTCCTAGCTATCTTTACATGATGCTCCTGACCCCCCCAGGCCAGTGGACGGTGGGCATCAGGACACTGGGGTTGCCACCTGTGCCAACACAAGTGATGGACCATTCTATGTGCCCGCAACCGAGCACATGCCTTTAATCCCAGTACTCGGGAAGGCAAAGGCAGGTGGAATTTTGTGAGTTTAAGAGCAGCCTGGTCTACATAAGGAGAGAGTTCAGGGCCTGGGCTTCAGCTCAGTAGGTAGAATGAATGCTGGCCTAATGTGCATGAGGCCCTGGGTTCCTGGGTTCAGTTCACTGGACCACATAAACCAGGCATGGTGGCACACTTGTCATCCCAGAACCCAGAAAGGTCATGAGTTCAAGGCAGGGGTATAGCTCTTTTTTTGTTTTTGTTTTTGTTTTTGTTTTTTTTGAGACAGGGTTTCTCTGTATAGCCCTGGCTGACCTGGAACTCACTCTGTAGACCAGGCTGGCCTCGAACTCAGAAATCTGCCTGCCTCTGCCTCCCAAGTGCTGGGATTAAAGGCGTGCGCCACCACTGCCCGGCTACTTTCTGGTCCTTAATGGATCCTGGCTCCTTCAAAGTTATTTTCTCAATAATCTGTTGGAGCTCTACATGTGAAGGAGAGTAGGCCTTATTTACTGGTTCCTTATTGTCAGAGCTCTTTGCATATGGAGGACAGCAGGTACTCTCAGTATGCTGGGCCCTTTTCACTATCTCCCCTCTTACTCTGCAGTGGTTGGCTGGCAGCCGTTGGATTCTTTGGGACCAGTATTGGGGCTGCTGTGGTGATGCTGATCCCGGCCATCATGTTCTCCTTGTCTGCCGCCATGATGGCCATCACTATCGTGAAGGTGAGTCCTCTGGTCTCTGACTCCATCCTAAGACTACCTTTTACCTCACTATTCTGCGTGCATCTGTCACATGGAACACCCCATGTCGTCTTGTTTCCTGGGAATTCACAGGGTTTGTGGGGGACACATGGCCTTCTGCTTAGGTGTCTGCACCTCAGATCCCAGAGAAGGGCAAGGAGTGTCACTGGCACCAACGGTTTAGGCTCAGGAGCATTACCTGTGGGGAGGGCAGGACCCCCCAGGCCAGCCAGGTTCACCAGACATCGCAGGAACCTGCAGCAGCACTACTGGACACGTGCTCCAGAGACAGCACAGGTCTGCTGTGGACGGCTGGGGGGAGGACAGAGATGCCTGCGGGGAACAACAGAAACCTTTTTTTGTTTTAAGATTTATTTTATGTATGTGAGCACACTGTAGCTGTCTTCAGACACAGCAGAAGAGGGCATCGGATCCCACTACAGATGGCTGTGAGCCACCATGTGGTTGCTGGGAATTGAACTCAGAATCTCTGAAGAGCAGTCAGTGCTCTTAACCACTGAGCCATCTCTCTAGCCCCAAGATAAACCTTTTTTTTGTTTGGTTGGTTTTTTTTTTTTTTTGGAGACAGGGTTTCTCTGTGTAGCCCTGGCTGTCCTGGAACTCACTCTGTAGACCAGGCTGGCCTCGAACTTAGAAATCCACCTGCCTCTGCACCTTCCAAGTTCTGGGATTAAAGGTGTGTGCCACTACTGCCTGGCCAAGATAAACCGTTTTAAAAGTCTTTTTTTTTTTTTTTTTTTTTTTTTTTTGTAGTTTGTTTCAATGGGCATGAACCCAGGGCCTTTAGAATGTGCCAGGCTGCCACTCTGCCCAGCCCAGAGCCACTTTTCCATTCTTGAAGTTGGCGTGTGTGTAGGAATGAGCAGCCCAGGCCCTGGTCCTGTAGTGTTGACAGATGGCATCCAAAATGGCACACGGTGTCCTTTCAGTAGCCAGTCCTGTCTGGGGTAACAGATGACACTCTCCAAGTGCCAGAGCCGCCCTGTGAAGCTAGAAATGGCAGGTGCATGCATGGGGTCACCCCACATCCCAGGCTAGCCAGGAACATGGGGTACTGTGAAGAATTCTTAAGAGGATGGGCCCCAAACGCAGAGGAGAGGCTGCACATGGCCATGCTGGACTGGGCAGGCCTGGAAAGGCAAGCTAAGCCAATGTGGCCTCACTGGGTCTCTCAGAGGCCTCAGGGCCTCTGCTGGGTTTTGTTTGATTTTTTTTTTTTTTTTTAAATTTTGGAGGCAGGGTCTCATGTAGCCCAGCCTGGTCTCAAACTCACTGGGTAGCCAGAGATGACCTTGAACTCCTGATTCTCCTGCCCCTGACTCCAGAGTGCTTGCTGGAATGACAGCTGCATGTCACTGCGCCTGGTTTGTGTGGTGCTGGGGAAAGATGGAACCCAGAGTGAGTGCTCTACACAGAGCTGTACCCCAGCCCAGAGTCTCATTGTTTAGCCTTGGCTGACGAACTCACAAAAGGTCCATCTGCCTCTGGCTCCCTCGTGAGGATTCAAGGTGTGCGCCACTATGCCTGGGTTTTCATTTATTTTTGAGACAGGGTCTTACTATGTAGCTCTGTCTGTCCAGGAACTCACTCTGTAGACCAGGCTAGCCTCAAATTCAGAGATCCTCTTGCCTCTGCCTCCCGAGCTCTTGAGATTAAAGGTGTGCGACACATCACCGCCACACCCCAGCTTTTAAAATAAATAAATATATACATATACTTCATCTATTTACCCCATGGTCACCTTACATTGCTGGTCCACCATGTCTCAGCTTCCCAAGCACAGAGATGAGGTGGGCACACATGCCCACCCTGCATTACCACTACTGTCTCCCTTGAGGGCCCTTAAAATGTTAAAATGTCACAGGACACACACACGCTCGGGTGTGCACAACAGTGAGATGTCACACTGGGGTGGCACATGCCTGCTTGTTGAATTGGGTGTCCTGTGGGCTATAGAGGGAGCAATATGGAGATGAGGCACCAGGTCCTGCACTGCCCTACAGTGTCACTCCGCTCACAGTGGGTCCCTGTCCCTGCCAATGCACTGACTTCCTCTTCTCTGTCCTTGCCCCTGCCTGACCATCAGGTGCACAGGATCTACCGTGGAGCTGGAGGAAGCCTCCAGAAGGCACAGACGGAGTGGAGCGCTGGCACCTGGAGAAACCCACCATCGAGGGAGGCCCAGTTCAACAGTTTCTCTGGGAACAGCCTGCCTGAGTACCCCACTGTCCCCAGCTACTCCTCCAGTGGAGGCCACTGGCCTTAGGCGGCTGGCTGGCTGGCCCCGGCACCATGGCTCTGTCTCCTGCCACCACCCAGGAGGTCCTTGGCCCGTGTTCATCTCTTGCCCGAGCCCTGAGCAAGCACTGCCCAACAGCCATTGTCCACTGCCATCCTACCAGAGCCTGGCTGCGCTTGCCCTGATCTCACCTGTTAAGAGGGTAGGGACCCCCAACCTGTGCAAGGAGAGACCTCTGCCTCCAAGCTCCTGTCCTTGTGTCTCTGAGATCTATAAAGCTAAACCCAGAGTGCCTGTGTAGATGGGTGTGAGTGGACAGTCAGGAGCATGGCGATTGTGCCTGTGTCCTCTGCCCTGCCATCCACTATACCTATGTTCCTCTGGGTCCTGCTACGTCCTTGTCCCATCCCTTGTGTCTCCTGCTGTCTCCTCTACCACCCAGGATCCTGAGTAGACCTCTGCCCACTTGCAGGCCCTGATCCACTTGGTTGAGGCCACCAGGAAACTCTTCCTCTCTGTGGGCAACTGGAAGAGATGGACAGGCTCTGCTGCATGGCAGGCCACAGCCCCCGCCACAGGACTGCCGGGACAGATCTGTGCCTTAGAGACCTGTACTTCCTCCCCACACCCTCTGCCTTCCCGGGGCAGCTGTGGCCTCACCAGGAGAGCCAAACCGAGTCTTGGAATCCACAGCACCTCTGATGACATTGGACTCAATATTCTTCCTCATGACCTGATGCTACCAGCCATGTCACGAGTCCCCAGGCCTGCCCGCAAGACCATGTCCCTTGTGTGCCAGTATCATGCCAAACTGTCTGGGCACCTGGCCTCTACCCCATCTCAGAGTGGCATGAGGATGGAGTCAAAGTGCCGGCCATAGGTGACACCCGAGAGCCACCTGCAACTCTTCCCTACCCACCTCTGGGTATATGCGCCCATATGCCATAGTTGGTTTTGTTATGTGAGAATATCCTGGGAGTAAAATCTCTTTCTGCAGCAGGGCCTATAACTGTGGACGGGAAGGCACATTCTACATGTGTACACGTGCAGTGTGGAGCCTAGAGGTTGACATGACCTACTACTGTCTATTGCTGTCCACCTTGCTCTTTTGAGACTGTCTCCACTGAACTTGAATTGAAGCTCACAGATTTGGCTAGGCTGGCCAGTGAGCTCCAAGGCTGTCCTGCCTCTGCTTGACCAGAGCTGGGGTTGTGGGCAAGCCCCACGTTTTCCTGTTTACCTGGATGCTAAGCATACACAGTGACATACACACACCCAGAAAATGAGACTTCAGGATTATCCTGGGCTACATAACAAGTTCAAAGCCTACCTAGGCTACATGGGACTCTGTCTCTCTCTTTTTTTTTTTTTTTTTTTGGTTTTTTTCAAGACAGGGTTTCTCTGTGTAGCTCTGGCTGTCCTGGAACTCACTCTGTAGACCAGGCTGTCCTCAAACTCAGAAATCCGCCTGCCTCTGCCACCCAAGTGCTGGGATTAAAAGACGTGCTCCACCACCGCCCGGCCGGGACTCTGTCTCAAAAAGGCTTCAGAGAAGGCGGGTGCTCATGGGAGCACCCATGGAAATGGGGTTTTTGCAGAGGACATTAGTGAGCCTGGTACTAGGATAGCCCTGGACATCCAATTACCTGGCCCCCTTAAAAAGCACAGAGGCAGCAGGTGCCTGCAGTGATAAGGACCACAGACGGGGAGATGGGGCGGTAGATCTACAAGACACAGGGTTTCTGGTTGCCATGTGCCACTGGAAGCAAGCAGGGCTGGTCTCCCTACAAAGTGGCCACTTTGGGGCCATCCCTCTTTGTTCCTTGACCTCTGTGTTGTCCCAGAGAATGGAGACAAACTTGCCACAGGGCACCAGCTTACTGAAACTTCCCCTGTAAGCTTGTGTCTGCACACAACTCATTACCACACATAGGAGTGACAGTTGCTGCAGGACTCTAGTTCTAAAGTTCCCACCCCATCCTCTTTTCATGGTTATGGTGACAGTCTGCCTTCAGCCACCAGGGGACACTCGACTTCTCTCAGACCAAGGGCCCTTTGTCCTCTACAGGTTCCTGAATGCTGCCCTTCCTGGAACTATGGCCCATCCCTCTCTGCTCCCCTCATGCTGGCCTCACCCACCAAGCCCTGTCTCCAAAGTCCCTAATACAACCACACACTGTGACCCTAGTCTCTGCTTTTTTCCTTTTAATCTTTTCTAGGTTTTCGGGTTTTTTTTAAACAAGTTTTCCTGTAGCACAGGCTGGCCTCAAACTCCTGATTCTCTTGCCTCTACCTTTTTTGGGGGGAGAGGGTGTCAAGACAGGGTTTCTTTGTGTAGCCTTGCCTCTTCTGAAACTCACTCTGTAGACCAGAAGGCCTTGAACTCACAGAATCCTCCTGCCTCTGCTTCTCGAGTGCTGGGATCAAAGGTGTATCCCCACCCCACCTTTGTCTCAGCTGTCCACATGTTGGGATAACAGGTATATTGGAGCACTCTGGGCTGAGCTGTTCTTTATTGGTGCATTCCAGTCACCTCTCTTTCTGGTGTCCTTGTTACCTCTTCTGCTGGCTGGACAGGATGCTGGCGACACACTGCAGAACATGAGGTTCCATTGATGGCTGCTAATTTGGAACCTTCTCCCTGGAGTTCTCATTTAGGACAGTTCCTCTAATCTTTAGAAAGCTCTGGAATGCTTTAATTAATGGGGAAATAGAGGAAAGATATATATAGAATTACTGTTGTCAGAATATGGGGCATTGGGGGAGCTCCCTGCCAGAGTCCACCTTTTCTCAGGAAGGTAAGTGGATAAAATGTACTTGCCTCTTCCCTCCCATGCAGACATTAAAAATCACCAGTCAACACTCAGTCTAACAAGCTCTGGGCAGACATCACCAATCAATTGGTAAATGGATGATTTCCTTCATGCTTGCATAGGACAGGCATTAAGCAAGCAATCTGACAGCCAATGATACCTTCAATTCTATTGGCAGGGTGGGCATCACAGATCAACTTATAGACAATATCTTCCTCCACTCTTTGCATACAGCAGAGATTAGCATTGATGCCCTCTGTGTACATGTCAGGCCTTAATAATCAAGTCAACAGCCGGGCAGTGGTGGCACACGCCTTTAATCCCAGCACTTGGGAGGCAGAGGCAGGCAGATTTCTGAGTTCGAGGCCAGCCTGGTCTACAGAGTGAGTTCCAGAACAGCCAGGGCTACACAGAGAAACCCTGTCTTGAAAAACCAAAAAAAATCAACATGTCAATGATGGCTTCCCTCCCACATATAGGACAGATCAAGTGGCATCAAAAGGAAGCCACAGGGCAGCTTAATTCCTTTTTACACATGAAGCTGAGGCCCAGAACTTTCCGCAGGCACATCCCAAGACAAGGTGAACTCTAGCAGGGCAGCACCTATGGCTCCACACACCTCCCTGGGGATTAGCTTGGACTCTAGTTCCAGGAGCAACATCAAGAGAACAGCAGCATTGTGTCTTCAAAGGCTACTTCCTGCTGGATGACCGAGACTGTCCTGTCCCCTCAGGGCTGGGGGGCAAGGCTAGGCATCCTGCCACTCCGAGTGAGGAAGCCATTTGTAACCAGAGCCTTCGAGAATACCAGTGCAGGTCCAGGGCAGCTGTCATCTGCTTGGCATCCTGTACCTTTTGTTTGGGACAGGATGTTGTCAGGCTGAGCTCCCTCTGCTTCCTCCAGCTGCTGAGAGCTCTACTTCAAAGCAAGTGACAAAGTCACCTGGGCTGCTGGGGCTTTCTCAGTGCAGACCTCACAACCCCGGTGTCTAGGCAGGGGCTCAGTGGGTAGTGTTTACCTGGCACCCAATACTCAGTAGATCAGGAGTTCTAGGTCATCCTCTGCTACATACGAGGCTTGAGGCCATGAGATTCTGATTTAAAAAAAAAAATCTTGGGGACTGGAGCGGCTCAGTGGTTAACAGTACCAACTGTTCTTCCAGATATCCTGAGTTCAATTCCCAGCAACCACATGGTGGCTCACAACCATCTGTATTGGGATCCGGTGCCCTCTTCTGCTGTGTCTGAAGATAGCCACAGTGTACTCACATACATAAAATAAATAAATCTTTAAAAAAAAATCTTGGGGTCTGGAGATAGAGTCCAGAGGACCCAGGTTCAATTCCCAGCATTCACATGACAGCTAACAACTGTCTGAGACTCCAATATCTTCACACAGACAAGCATGCAGGTAAAACATCAATGCACATAAAATAAACATTTAAAAAACCTTGGTGGTGCACACAAACCTTTATTCCTAGTACATGGGAGGCTAAGGCAGGAAGATCTCTGTGAGTCTAGGACTACATAAGTTTCAGGTCAGCCTAGACTACACAGTGGGACCCTGTCTACACACACCACACACCAAGCAAACAAAAAATTCTTGGCTTGATGGGATGGCCTGGCAATCTTGAGTTTAATACCCAAACCCTACAGGAAGGCAGAGGAAAAGTATACTCGGCTTCTGAACTTAACATGTGTTGTGGCACACGCCAAGTGTACACACACACACACCACACACAAAACAAAATTTAAAAATATTTCTAACACCTGCTGAGCATGGCCATGTATCAGCTCTTGTCCCAACACCCAGGTGAATTGTCACAAACTCAAGATCACCCTGGGCCACAGAGAGTGAGTCCCAGGTCAGTGTGGACCTACACAGTGCCAATCAAAACAAACCTAAACCCAAACAAATACAGTGAGAGGAGTAGGAGGACGAAGAAAGGGGAGAAAAGTCCAGCATTTTAGAAAAGCAACCTAAGCCAGGCAGTGGTGGCGCACGCCTTTAATCCCAGCACTTGGGAGGCAGAGGCAGGTGGATTTCTGAGTTTGAGGCCAGCCTGGTCTACAGAGTGAGTTCCAGGACAGCCAGGGCTACGCAGAGAAACCCTGTCTTGAAAAACCAAAAAAAGAAAAGCAACCTGAGCCGGCAGCTCGCTCTAAGCTGCACCTAAACATGCATAGTTCCAGCTTACTTCACCGACTCTTTTGCCATTTAAAAAAAAATGTGACACAACCTCTGTAGCCCAGGTTAGCCTCCTCTTCAGTGTGAGATTACAGATCTTTGCCCAGTCTCTGGGCTCCAGCTTCACTAGATGGGCTACATCATGGTTCTCAGGGGAGGATCATCAGCTCAGGATGGGCCAATCAGAGTGGGCACAGAGGTCAGGCTAAATTGTCCCACGGGAGGATCTGATTGGATCGTGTTGCGCCAATCAGGTAGGTTGGGTGGTCCTGAGGTCCAGGAGCCTGCTGCCCCAAAAGCTTAACCTTCAACTGTTCCCTTCTTTCTCTCTGCCACCCTGCTGGCCCTCACTGCTTCACGGGACCAGGAACTATGGTTTCACCCATCTCGCTCCTTCCCCACCCTACCTGAGCTCAAACCACACACCCCCCCTTAGCTGCACCCCACTCTAGCTGACACTGGGAGGTTGTGGTATCCACCACTTAGAAGCACGGGAACAGGGCGGTGGTGCCGTGGCAGATGAATCCATAGTCTTTCCCTAACTCTCAGCGTCTATATCGGAACACAGAGAGGGTCTTTAATAAGAGGGAACCTGAAACTCCCCAGCCTGCAGCAGGCGACCTGGGGCTGGTCAGAGTTCTGCTGGGATTGCCCTTCCAAGAACAGTCCCTTGCACCTATTTGGGAAGATAGCTAGCAGTATTTCATTCATTCTTGGATTCCCACCATATACCCACAGGCCTTGCCATTAACCTAAAGTTAGAGGAAGACAGTACTGAGGACCAGAGAGGGTGATTGGTCCACAGTCATACGTGTGGCTGCTGCCTAGACCGGCTCTAATCCTGGCCTCAACTCCTGTTCAGCTCCACAGCCACTCGCTGGTTTAAGAGGTAAGTAACCAGCCCGTCTTCCCAGGAAGAGTTCCTGAAGAGTAGGGGATACAGTAAGGTCAGGACATCTAACAAAGGGAAAGCCCGACTTCTCCAACGTCTGTGGGGTTGTGTTCACTGAGACATTCAAGCACTCATTGCACATAGCTTGAGTACTCACTCTGTGCACACTCCTGCTCTGGCTCCCAGAAGAACAGACTTGAGAGGAGGCATATACCATCACATCACAGCTCAGGAGAGAATCATGTTGTAGCAAAAAAGAAGAGGCTGCAGTTGGACTTCTCTACGGTCTGCAACTTCGGGTGTGCGCTCAGCTACTTACAAGTTGGATTCAACTTTCCCAGTGGACACCATAGTCACCTCTTGTTTTTCTTCTAAGCCCTAAAAGATGAGGGAGAAGGTGGCGTCTGGGCGTGTAAGGTCTGGCCTTTCCAGGGGCTATCTGGCCAGGGCAATGCATCCTCTGAGACTTCACCACCATCATCTGAAACTTGGGCTCCCCTCCCCCAGGACTGAGGACTGATAGTTCACCGTTTTTGGTCTCAGAAACTGAGGATTTATGACTAGATTTGTCGCCTTCAACACAGGACATCGCAGAGGCAGCAAGATTCATGGGGCCAGCCTCCTTCAAGCAGGGCTTTGGGCAGCATAGGACTCACACTAGGACTCTGCTCAGCAGCCACTCCCCACCTTTATTATTGCGATGCATGAACAAGCACGTTGAAAGCCGCACCGACTGAGTGCCAGTTGGAAGCGAAGCCTGTGCTAGGTGCATGAGGCTGGCAGGGGAGCTGCTGTTTGGTCCTAGTTAACCTGCTGCAGGATTGGGACCCCAGAGGTTCTGACGCTTGGAGAGATATCGCGATGCAAAAGAACGAAGAGAAAAACTAAGGGATGATGGGTCATGCCTGCCACCCTAGCACTTGATGAATGAGGCAAGAGGGATTCTTAAGAGTTGGGGAGCAGCCTGAACTACATAACAAGACTGTTTCCAAAATAAGAAAAAAATCAAAATAAAGTTTTAAAGAATTAAAACCGAGACAGGCAGCCCTGACTCTGACCACTTGCTGCTGGCCAAAAGAGACATTTTGCTGCGATGCAGACCATTAATTTTAGAGTAGTATTTTCTTTTATGGAAGCAACTTCCGGATCCAGCACCAACCTCAACCACCACGGAGACCACGCCCCTCTATAACGCATTACGTGACGTCGGGTGGCGAGATAGTGACGTCACAGACACGGCTGTGGGTTGGCACCTGGGAGACCGCCACGCGTCTCCAAGGCAACGAAAGGGTGAAGACTGGAGGATTGCGTAAACCCCGCCCCCACAAGGGAGGGGCCGCTGCTGGTCCTATTCACAGCTCAGGTACGCTCCCGTAGCCACCAGACTGTGGTGTCCCTCGGGACCCGCAGACGGGGGGCCTCGGCTTGTCCGCTAAGCGCGGCGGCCGTAGCGCGGTGACTCCTTACCAACAGGCGCCATTATAAAACGGCGTATCCTCGGTTACGCCCCTGCGTTATGATAAAGCTTCGCTCCTCCTCACACCTACACCCTATTGTGGTAAAGCTCCGCCCTACACCAGGACACTCCCCCAAGCCATCGTAAAGCGCTCAACCGGCCTCTAGGCCACTCCCCTGCCTTCTGGTTAAAGTTCCGCGCCTATCTTCAGGCCACGCCCCCACACTGTCGTAAAGCTCCACCCTCGCCTCCAAGCCACAGCTCTGATCGTCGTAAAGAGCCGCGCCCCCCTCAAATACCATACCCACTTTATCGTAAAGCCGCGTTCCGTGCCTCAAGGCCACGCCCTGCGCTGTGACGAAAAAACGCGCACGCCTCTCGCGGCCCGGTTGCGACTGCGCAGTGGAGCGCGCAGGCCGCCGCCCCCGGCTGGCCGACGCTGGCGGCGTAAGGCGCGCGGGGGCTCCGCGGAGCGGGCGCGGCGGAGCGGCGGAGCCCGGCCCTCTCCGCCGAACATGCCGAGGCCGGCCCCGGTAGCGCGGGAGCCGGAGCGCGGGCCCGAGCCGGAGCGCGAACGTGCGCGGGGCCCGGAGCGGGGGACGCCGCGCTGCTGAGCTCGGCCACCACCGCCCGCGGGCCCCAGGCGGGGCGCAGGTAATGTTGCGCGCGCAGGGTCGGCCGCGCCCCACCCCCGCTGCGTCGGGACCCCGTGACTCCCACTGACCCCGGATAACCCCACTCCGCATTGGGTCGAGCACGGTCCGCACCCTACGGTTCCCGACTGATGTTCTGCACCGGTCGACCCCCCCACTTCCGGTCACCGTGCCTCAGTATCCCTCAGTATCTGACTTCACCTCTGTTCTGGCTCTGTGGTTCCTGAGTTCGAGTGGGCACTGTTTCCCGGGTGCTCAACTCACCTGCGACATCCAGGCGTCCCCACTTCCGGTCACCCTCCCCCTGAGACCCTTCATTCTGCCTCCGTGTTCCTTCTCACTCTGACCCCATCCGTGTTCTTGTGCTCTGACTTCCCAGTTTCCTGTGTTTCTTTCCTAGGTGTTCAGCCCACCTGAAACCCCCTCTTACGTTTTTCTCCGTGTTCCCCGATGTCCCTTTCTTGTCCCCAGATCCCCTATACACCTGGTCTCCGGACCTCTTGCCATCTGGACTTGGCTCCTTGTCCGTCCATACTCCCAGCCCTTCTTCCTGATGTTCACTCTTCACTATTTGTCGCCCTGATGGTTTGTTGAGGGAGAAGAGCAGGGGGTCTTAGGGACAGGGACAGAGGGTCCTGTCTAGGTGGAGGAGGACCTGTTGCTGGGAGCTACTTGGGAACTCTAGGCCCAGCTGACTGGGCCCTCCCCCTTCCGCTCTGGCCGCCGGCTTTGTTTTCCGGAAACACAGGGATCATGGCGGGAGGGGTGAGATGTCTGAGCGGGCTGCCGGTCCCCCTCTGCTCCAACTTTGTGCATGGTTGACTTTTTCAATAAGAGGTGGGATTAGAAAGAATATCTGCAGAGAGCAGTTTCTGTGGTGTCCTGGACTTGTAGGTTGGGGGCAGATGGTTTTCATCTTGGTAGCCTCCTGATGGCAATTTGCAGGAAGCAGTCTGGGAGGTGGTGTGTAGGTGGAGACCTGTCTGTATTCTCTCTGGGTGGCAGTCTGCTTCCCCAGCCCATCCCTCAAGGCTTTGGAGGCTGATGAGGGTCGTTGTCCAGGAGCCTCAGTGGGTATCTGGGGACTCTGGGAGCTGGTGGTTAGAAGGCACAAAGGCCTTGTTGGTATAGGAGAAACCTCAACTGCCTACAGATTGTGCTGACCAAGTCAGGTATTAGGGTGAAACACTGTCTGGGCCCCTCGACTGCCCTGGAAGCTTTGCTTGGGTGTAGAGAAGAACGGTGTCTGCAGGTGTCTCTTTCCGCTGGAGCTGTGTGGTACTGGCTGGTCGTCTCCCCCCCCCCCCCCCATGACCCCAATCACAGGCATGCAGTGCCTGCCTGCCTTCCTGTCATGGGTCTCCAAGGGCCTGAACACACTGTTCACTCTCTATCCTTCCTACAAAGACTGAGCCCTGGTGATTTCCTTGGAGCCAGGGGACATGGGAGGAAACAGATGGACTGAGCAGAGCGCTGAGGACTCCCAGAGAGGGTCAGATCTAGAGGCTCCAAAGCCAACCTAGGCTCCACAGCCTGCTGTGGGGTGAGATGTCATGACTACACGCTTCTTATTGCTGGGCCTGCTTGCTCAGAGGAAAGGTGGCTGCTCATCTGCTTAGATTTTACCTTGGAATGGTCACATTTTAGAGGCCAGGTAACCCGTGTTGTCCACCATGATCTGGAATATCATGCGATTTTTGTGACTTCCGTAATCAGTCACTGCCTCTGGTAGAGGATGAAGGTAAGATGCTTGGTAATTGAACTGCTCCCACATGCCTATTCCCAGCTTTGGGGAAGCCAGCATGCCCATATGTGAATTGGGACAAATGGTGGTGTGCCAGACAAACTCGGGACCATTTGTGTTCATGGGGAGCTTATGAATGAGGGCTGCTGGTCTGGAGATGCAGGACTGGGAATGTGTATTCTCACACACACCGGCAGAACAGACACTGCTGCATGATGGATGGTGTTTATTCTTTGTGACTCCTGCCTGCTGAGACACAGCACCAAGACCCCTTCCACCCGCACAGCCAACATCCCTTTGACGGGGGCTGGAGGCTGGTGAGGGCCTGCTGCAGCTAAGTGTCCTGTTGTGTGGCCTTTAGTGTCAAGATGGTATAGGACAGACCAGTGGCTTTCTTGTAATCTGGGGGACAGATGGGGCCACGTGAAGGAAGCCCTAGAGTCCTGGAGCTAGGTCATGGTGGAGAAGTGGGTAGGACTTCATCCAGATTTACCCACACATCTGTTGTCCACTGGCTTGGTGGCCATGCTTTTGCTGGACCCAAGCCTCATCCTTGTAGGCTGGACATCAGCTTGCTAGTCTGGGCAGTCTTTACCTGAGAATCTGTTGGTTGGTGCTGGCACATCCATAGGCATGAAGCTCATAGAGGTGTCTCCACACGCTGCTGAGAAGACCCCAGATCTGGGGCATGTGGGGTCTGTGTGATACGGTGTCCGTGAGGTGACCATAGCACCTTTTATAGAGGGTGATCTGCTCCATATAGGAGGACCCGGGGTCTGGCAGCCTGATGTTAGTGACCCTGGGACCAGGGCATATGCTAGTCAAAGCAGGATGACTGCACCCTGAGAAAGCCCATCTTGCGTGGCCCTGTGGGTTAGGACATACTCTGTCCCTTTGCTGTCCTATCCACTCCCTGTCACCAGTTAAATTTAGAGGCTAGGCAGCAGTGCTTATGTGGGGACCTGCCCATGAATTGCTCTGACATCAGTGGGTCAAAGTTGTCCCAATCCTGGTCCCCGGGAGATGTCTTGACCTCAAGTTGTATGATGTTGGGGAACCTCAGCAGGTCTCCTCTCAGCTCCTGAAGTGCAGAAACATACGTGGAGTGTTTGAGTGGCCCCTGGTCACCTGAGGAGACACTCTGGCTGCTTACCTTTGGGTGGGATAGGTTCCCTAGGCCTATGGGGACCATCAGACCCTATGGACTCCTCTCCATGCCCCCCCCCCACTGTCACCAAGAGAGGTGACAGAACACCCAGAACAGGTGGCAAAGAACCATGCCTGGGACCCGCAGCTGTCAGATCTGTCTTGTGGCTCCATGTTTATGTCCATCCACAAACATGGCAGAGGAGCAGGCCCTGGTATCCAGTCCTGAGGAGACGCCCCTAGTGCCTAGTGACAGCGTGAGGACAACATGATGCTTGGCATTCATGTTCTCTGCTCACTGAGACCCCAGGCCACACCCTTGTGTGCTCTCATTAGAGGCTAGGTGTTGTGGGAGGCTCCCCATCCTTGCCTCTCTGAAAGAGGCTCCACCCTGGGAAATTGGTCTCATTTAGGACCCATTGATCAAGGGGCCATTCCTGCTGTTCAGCCTCCATTCCCCTCCTGAAGGAGCGGACCTTCAGGTTGCCCTGGGCCTCTTACCACACCCTTGCCCCTGGGAATAGCTCAGCCACCAGGGCAAGATAGATTGAGGTCACATCCTGTTAAAAGACAGAACTTCCAGAGTCTCTGACATGGGTCAGAGTCCAGTGGCAGCATGCAGCCTCACATTGAATCTACAATGAAAGCCAGAAACCAGGGTGTCCCCACATGGAACTAACCAAGCCTGTGACAGCAGGGCACAAACCAGAACAAAAGGACAATGGTCTGTCTGTGCTGGAGGGAATGACTCCCATGTGGGAAGAAACCCCATCTTGCTTTTTCTTTAACTTTAGATTTGTGAGACAAGGGCCCACATGGATTAGGAGAGTTGCAAACACCAGGTCCTCCTGCTGTGGGCCCTGAATGCTGTGGCCACCACTTGGCTCTTTTGATGCAGGATCTTGTGTATCTCAGGTGTACATGTGGATGAGTGCCACATGCCATTGTGTGCCTGTGGAGGTCAGAGGGTAACTTGGTGAGGTTGCTTTTCCTCCTGCACTTTTGGTGTTGACACAGGGGCTCTGTGTTGTGTGGCCTGGCTGACTTGGACCAGGCTCCTCCTTCCACATTGATACAGGTGGTCAGATTTGCATAGCAAGAGCTTTGCTCACTGAGCTATCTCAACAGCCCTGTTTTGTTTTCTGAGATAGGATTACAACTTCTGTAGCCAAGGCTGGCCCTAAACTCACCATATAGTCCAGCCTGGCCTGAAACTCACGCCTCCTTCAGCTTCCTGAATGCTGGGGCATAGGTTTTTGGCACTACACCCAGGAAAACTGTCCTTGACTCTGCTGTAGATTATTGAGGTAGCGTCCCAGGTAGCCGTGTAGCTGAGCAGTGAACTTGATTCCTTGGTTCCTGGGATTTGGTCTGTGCATGTTCTCCTGGGGTTACAGTGGGAAAGATCGAGGGTATTCCTGGGGCAGCTAAAGTTACCCCTAGCTCAGGCTTAGTTAGGCCTTTGTAGGGTCTTCAGGTGTGTATACAGGTTGGGGAGGGGCATGGGAAGCAGAAACACAGGGTAGGCCTTGCCAGGAGCCTGCAGCTGCCCCAGGCACTGAATGGCTAGGCTCTGGGTAGCTATCCACAGGGCTGGCAGGTGGTGTACATCTCCAGGCGCTAGCCTGTGCTCTCCAACTCCCTGTGTCTGTGGCCTGTGCTTCATGTCAGGGCACGCCCCTCTGGGCTCCTGGGAAATCTACTTGCTGCTCTAGGCTGACCAATTGGGCCCCTGAGAGGAGGCGTGGCCTAGGAAGAGCTGCTCCTCCCAGTGGGCAGCTGTGTGCAGTGAGCCTGTGCTTTACTTGGTGCTGACCTGACCCAGGGGAGGCCAGGGGTTTGTTCTGGGCCCTCCACATTGCCAACTATGGCAGTACTGAGGTGAGATGTCTCCTGGATAGGTGTCCCCTCAGAGTTAAGGTTTGTGGTCACCTTCACCTGTATAAGAACGTCCAGTTCTGGGCTACCCTCCTCACCCCAATATACTGTTATTAAGATGTTAAAACCAAGGATGGTGGCTTACACCTGTCTTTCCCACACTTAGAGCAAGGAGGCAGAAGGATTGGGATTTCAAGGCCAGCTTGGGTAAAAGTGCTGTGGGAGGCAGTGGGCAAATGACTGCCTAAGCTCAGGTCTCCAGTGCTCACTTAAGATGCTAGGCTGGGTACTGTGGCTACCTGTGGTCTCAGGGCCCAGGAGGCATCACCTGTCCTCTCACTGAGCTGTGGTGGCTAACGTGCCAAGCTCTGGGTTCAAAAGACACAGCTTCAGTATAAGGTGGAGAGTTACTAGAAAGGCAGCCCTTGACACCAGCCTCTGGCATATGAGCACACAAACACAAAAATACATATAAATCAGTCTACCTTGGCTCATGACTGTAATTCCAGTGCTTGGGAACTGAGGCATGCGGCAAGTTCAAGACCAGCCTGGGCTACATACTCTGTTTCAAAAAGAAAATCAACAGTCAGAGTTTTTTTTGTGACCGTTCCTGGTGATACTTCCAGAATTCCCAGTGTTCAACCCTCCTTACCCCAGGATCTGCTGCTGGGTAGGGACCTGTGGCTGAGTTAACCTTGTGTGCGGTTGATGGTGCCGCCACAGTAGGCTGTGTTCAGTGGCCTGTGCCCGTGCATGTCCACTGACGTGTCCACTGGTCCCCACTTCATGTCTCTCTGTAGGTCTGTGGGGCGGAGCCCCTTGTCCAGCTTTGCGCCTGGCCCCCACTAGGCTTTGCAGTGGAGCTGCATGGCTTTAGGCTCTGTTCCATGCTGGGCCCCCCTCGTGGTAATAGCCACCCCATGTCCCCAGACATGGCCCATAGTTTCCTAGGAGCACACACACCTTTGCTGAGACGCGTGTCAGGAGATCCCACAGAGCCCAAGAGGCTGTGTATCCCACATCACTTATGGCAATCCACATGGGTGCAGAGGGTACCAGGTCCTCAGTCTCAGACACTGATGTCCCTGGGGGACACCACCTGCTCTAGTGTGGGGTGTTCTGATTGGTGAGAGTAGGTGAGCTGTGTGCTCCTGCCTGTCCTCACCTTCAGCCCGCCCCTTTTTGTGGTTTATGCTGAGGAAACATTTGCTTATCAGAGGTACAGAGAGCAGGGTAGTGGCTCTTTGCTCTCCAGAGTGCACACTGGTTGTCAGGGCTGGGCTGCAGCTTCTTCCAGTAGGTTCATGTGCTGTCCTGTGTCAGTGCTGACCCAAGTTGTGGTAGTGGGTTCGAGCACTGCAGATACTGCAGCTCATGTAGCTGTGGTTGACGGGTCCCCGGGATGAACTGAGACCCTCACTGTCACATACACAGGTCTTTCCAAGGCTGTGGTCCAGGCCCTTTTCTGCGCACTGTTGGTGAGGTTCACACAGAGCAGCAAGTTGTTCTGCCGCCGCCGCCCCCCCTCCCCCCCACACACAGGCAAGGCTCCATTGCCCTGCCCAGGAGAGCCCAGCACACCCACACCACCACCATAGTGTTCCTTCCACTCCCACCCCAGCTGGTTTCCCTGCACCTGTGGGGACAGTGACTCATGACCAAGGAGCAGGTGAGCCATGGTGGTATTGAGGTGCCTTCCTCCAAAGACAAGGTACTGAGAAGTCCCCTGGCCATTGTGCAGGCCTGTGCAAGTCTCAAGGTCTCTCCCTCTGCCGTTGCCATCATCCTTGTGGGATGGCGCATATCTCTTGGTCATCAGATCCTGACCTGATGCACAGCTCTGTTGCCCACTGGCCAGTTGGCACCAGTCCCTTTCTGATTGGGCTCCTTTCCTAGCTTGGCTTGATCCCCATATTTCTCCAGCTGACTTCCGGGATACTCAGTGCTGGGAGTCCCGGTGTGCCACAGCTCTGGGGCTGCAGCCCAGAACCCTGCCCACTGCAGGGCTCTTACGGTGGCTTTTGTCCCTGCTTGTCCCCTTAGGTGGGTGCCAGGTCTAGCCTGGGAACTGCCAGTGACGTCAGCCAGGGACTGTGACATCACTAAGTGGAGATGCAGAGAAGGGGCTTGGGGGCCTCCAGCAGAGGAGCAGCCAGGGCCCCAGCAAGATGGGGGACCCCAAAAAGAACAGGGCAGGTGCGTGCTGGGGCCTTGCAAGGAGGGCTGTGTGTCTCTGGTGGGAGTCCAGCCTGCTGTCAGCCAGCTCCTGAGGCGTGGGCACCATGCAGCTGGCTCTGCGGCCAGTCTAGCATTTCCCCTGAGCCTGGGCTCACCTCTGGAGACAGCTTCACATGGTGAAGAAAAGGCTCGAGCCTTGTAGGTCAGACCAGGGAGGGTTTATTTAGGACTGGGGAGCCCTGCCCTCCTTTCAAGGGCTCTATTTTTAGCTCCAAGGTTCAACGAGGACCAGGGCTAGAGGCATTTCCTCTTCTCTGGGGTGTCAGGTCACTCCACACATGCTCAGGTGTGCCTGAGATAGCACAGCTGCCTGGTACCAAGGTTGCCTATTTCACTGGCTCTCTGTTGGAGAGACAGCCTTGTGATGTGCCCATTTTCTTGGGCACTACTGATGGCCACATAGCCCGTGTCAGCCTAGCTCTTCCTGTGAGTGAGGAGGAGTGGTCCATGTGTTGGGTGGTCATGGTGACTTTGGGTCATGCCCACCGTCCCACACAATCATGGCCCTATCTCATGGCAGTTTTCCCGGCTTCCTTCCCCTGGCCCTGTGAGGCTAACGAGACAGGCAGTGGCTGTTGTGGTGTCCCCAGCTGTATTGTAGGATGCATGGGGACAGTAGATGCACACGTGACTCTCTGGTATTACTTGGCTGCCATGTTCACTCAGGTTTTGGGCAGCACACTGCCCACTGGCCCAGGAAGGCCATGTTTGAAAGGCACAAGGATACATCGGGGCCTGCTTCCTCCTCTGGCCTGCCTGCTCCGAGCCCGCCTGTGGTTGGTGCCCTGTGCAGGACCCTTCCTCTGCCTCTCATTTGTTGTCATTTCCCAGTGTGGCCCTGCAGGTATCCCATTCCCACTGCACATTCTAGCTGGCCTGAGCCCCTAGAACAGACCATGTGCTGTCTGTTGCTGACCACAGCAGTGTGTGGGGGCTACTGGCCCTGCTGTGGGCAGCTCTGCATGGCACCGGTTTGCAGCTATCCAGCCAGGCTGAGGAAGACACAGTGGGCCCATCCCTGTCCTCCCCAGAACAAAGGATGATGTCCTCTGCTGCTGGGGACTCTGAAGGGCCAAGCCCCATCTGGGTACTTGTCTCCTGCTGCCTCTAGTGACCTGGGTGCCCCATGTTGGTGTGTGATGAGCAGGTGGCCCCTCTTTCCTAACGTTGGTATCCCTGTGCCTGTCCTTGCATCTGACACAGCAAGGTGTCCACACTCTAGGGTCTTCTGATGCTGCTGCCTCGTGCACCCCTCCTACCCAGCTCATGGTGGCCTCCTTACTTGTGGGTTGCGAAGGGTGCACTTGGGCACAGGCTAAGCACTGTGGGATGGGGGAGCACACCTGACTCCCCAAGTGATGTCCTGTCTGGGGACTTGAGGTGTGTGTAGCTCTGTAGCAATACACAAGTGCTGGGAAGGGCTGGCTTCTTGCACACCCTCCAACCCTATCTGACCCTTTTCTCTCTGTGAGTTGATGACCCTGAGGTGACGGATGGCTAGAGTCCTGGGCTCTGTCCCTGAATGGTGCCTCCAGATGGATGCAGGGAGCAGGGTGCTAGACCCTGAGAGCACCCCTGTGTGCTTGTGTGCGTGCAGCCTTTAAAACCACATTGTTTAGTATGTATAAGGGTAGTGTGTCTATACCCCATGTGTTTGGAGGTCAGAGGACAACTTGTGGGAGTCAGTTATCTCCACAGTGTAGATCCTGGGGACAAGACATGCATGGGTCATCAAATTTGGCACAGGAAGCCTTACCCGCTGAGCCATCATTTTGTTGACCTGTGATGTTTTTTGTGAACAGAGTTTCATGTAGCTCAGGCTGGCCTTGAACTCCTGATCCTCCTGCATATTGACATGCTGAATGCACTCCAACATTTTGTTTCTGTGTTAGAGATGGGACCCAGAGCCTCCAGCACAGTGGGTGAGCACTGCCCTGTTAGTCCTTCCTAATGGGAAGAGAAGCCCATCAGGGAGGTAGTCATGTGACAGAGGCTCTGAGGGGCTGTTCTGAGTGGGCAAGAGTGAAGGGCAGATGCTTTTTTTTCTGCTCTGTAAACTTTACCAGGTTCTTCTGGCCTGGGCACAGCCCTGCCAGTCTCCTGCTTCTGTACCCACCCTGGTAGCCACACAGGTGCTTGGGCAGGCCCCAGTCCATACAGGTCTCCTTTTTGTCTTTAAGGCCACAGCGCTGGCATCTCATGGTGCGAGTCTTCCAGGTGTGCCTTCCACTGTGTCGCATGCTGTTTCTCAATGTCCCCCAATGAGGGGAGAGGGACAGGAGCAGGCCTAGCCTATTGAGACCATGCAGAGTTTCTAAGAGCCCCTCCCCCATGGTGAGGAAGAATGGGACCTAAGGATGGCTTGTCTTGTCTAGGGTGTTTTGGTGGGTGTCCTTGGTGGCATGTGGTATAGCTAGCTGTGCACACTGTGGAGACTCATGGTAAGGGCTGCTGTGGGGCACATATATCTCATAGGGCCAAGGCCCCTGCAGTATGAAGCTGAGCTGGAAGAGGGTCCCATACCTCCTGGGTTTTTCTAGTGGTCCCCTTTATCTTGAGGAGAGTCCCTGTTGGATGCTAAAGAAGGAGGTTGTGAGGTTGTGAGCCAGGCAGTGGTGGCGCACGCCTTTAACTTTAATCCCAGCACTTGGGAGGCAGAGACAGGTGGATTTCTGAGTTTGAGGCCAGCCTGGTCTACAGAGTGAGTTCCAGGACAACCAGGGCTACACAGAGAAACCCTGTCTTGAAAAACCAAAAAAAAAAAAAAAAAAAGGAGGAGGAGGAGGCTGTGCTTTTCCACTGCGGAGCCAGGCTGACAGTTCCCTTGTTCCCTAGTGGGAGAGCCAAGATATGGGGGTCACTGTCATTGGATGAGTGAGATGATGGGATGGCCACTGTGGCTTCTCACTCACTGCAGCCACAGCCCAGCAGAGAAATGTGTGTAAACAGCGAGCAAGCACGCAAATCACTGCCTAGATTGGTGCTGGGAGGGGGCAGGACCCCAAGCCCTCCCTTGCCCATCTGTGGGGTTGGGATTGCTGCAAGACTGAGCTGGGCAGCAGTCTGGCATCCCCCCCAGATGTGCCCCGAGAGCACACACATCCACATTCCCCCGCATGGCTGCCTGTGGGAGCATGTGCCTGAGAACTCAGCCCAAGACTAATCTAGGCTATAGAGTAAGACCTTGTCTCAGAAACACAACCTGCACAGGTATTTACAAAAGCCAAACCCAAGCCCTGGGTGATGGCTCCATTAGTAAAGTGCTTGCCTTGAGAGCATGAAGACCTCAGCACCCACAAAACCAGCCACACTTTCAGTCCCCGCACTCAGGAAGCCGAGGCCATCAGATCTCTGTGAGATTGGGGGCAGCCTGGGCTGCACAATGAGTTGTCCATCAGCAGACCCTGTCTCAGATAAGTCAGCAAAAGTGTGTGGCTGCCCAAACTCATAGTCCCGGTGCCAGGGAGGTGGAGACAGGAGGATTTGATAAATGACACCTGAGGTTGCCCTGGCCTCCACAGCTACCTGTGCACATGAATACACCTGTATACACAGTTGGACAGCGAGGTCACAGTGTTGCCGTAGTGTGTAGTGAGAAATCTGGGAATTTGGTTTCTTTAAAGGCTATATTTTTGTTTTTATCCCAGGTATGGGGACATGGGGCTGCTTCAGACTGATTTGCCTCATGCTCTAGTGGAGGCGTGGTTGTGTCAGCTGCAGGTAGTTTCTGTGATTGTGTGATGTTTGGAATTCTGGGGACTTCAGAGAGGGATTTAAATGTGAGAGCCCTGAGACACAGTCAGTGGTTGTTTGCCATTCAGGGGGTTGACTGTGGTTTGTTAGTAGGAGAGAGGGAAGAGAGCTAGATCCCTAAATCTAACTTCGTTCCTTTTGTTTCTTATTTGAGCAAAACTTTCTCTCCTATCCAGTGATAGGGAGTGAAACGGGCAGGGGCAGAAGAACCCACAGAATGGCAAAGGCCAGCTATAGTAATGGGTCTTGGATCAGGCCAGATGAAGGGAGCGTCTGCGTCCAGGCATTGTGGGTTCCTGCAGGCCTGAGGTTGGCAGGCCATGGAACACTAAGTGTGAGAGCAACCATGGCTGCTGCTTGGCCTCGCTTTCACGGAACTTGCAGTGTGTGACAGTCACAAGACAAATGACCCCTATAATTCCTCCCAGAGTCCAGTAACCCCTGTACTACAGATGTTGCCATAGCCTGGAGACAGTCTTCAGGCAGAAAGCGTTGCATGCTCCAGGCCTCCCGCTCTGTCTGCCCCTCTGTGGGCACTTTTGTAGCTGCCCATGTGTGGATGGCCTGACAAAGCCAGGGCTTTGGGGTTGAGAGATGTAGATCAGGGTGGAGGGGCCAGCACTCACTGCCTGGGGCCTCCCGAGACCTCCCTGCATGCCGTGCACCTCCCAGCATAGCTGGAGTCCCTTCGCCTGCCCTCTGAGGTCAGGTGTGGCTCCTGTCCCTATGTGGGCACTGTTTATTCTGCCATCTGCCACTTTCCTTGTCTTGGCTGGTTGTGTGGTTGGACTGTGGGTCACCTCTTAACCTGGATCCCCCTTGTTGGCTTTAGCCTTCCAGTGTCCTCTGCTCTGCTACTTGGTGGCACAGTCGGGTGGCAAGTTAGAGCACATGGCCATTCCACCCCAGGCTCTAACTTCTGTCAGCTTCCATTTGGCCACACCACGGTAGCCTTTGCTGTGGTCTCTGACCTATCCCAGGGCGAGCAGGGTATGTACGTTTCCCAAAGGGAGAGAGGCTGCTCCAGGCCGGGGTGTTGCCAATCCTGTTCAGATCTTTTTGTACCAGCCCACGGGGGCATGCCATGTTCTCTGCCCTCTAACCTGTGCCTCTGTTTCTTTACAGCTGGGCACCACAAGATTTAAGGCGGTGGGACCTGCTGGCAGAATGTCTTCTCTCTCTGCAAGCGACCCTGAGGCCACCAAGATGAGCACCTCAGCCCAGCCTGTGAGCGTACCCGGGTGTCAATAGCCGGGAGCCAAGGGGCCACCGGGTGCAATGGTGTACTAGGCCTGGCGAGAGCTCAGGTTTCGCACTCGGATCTCACGGCAGAGTCACCGTGGAGAGGCCAGGGTACCACAAACTTATGGATTTTGACAAGAAAGGAGGGAAGGGGGAGTTGGAAGAGGGCAGGAGAATGTCCAAAACCGGCACGAATCGGAGTAACCACGGCGTCCGCAGTTCGGGGACCAGCTCAGGGGTCCTGATGGTGGGCCCCAACTTCCGAGTCGGCAAGAAGATAGGCTGTGGGAACTTCGGGGAGCTTCGCCTAGGTGAGTCCTGTGTATCCTGTCTCCTGTCCACCACTAGGGCCCTCAGGAGGAAGGAGGAAACCTGGCTGTGTATACCCATCAGGCACCTCAGGTCCCAGACCTTGCCCGGAGTGGGCATGTGAGGGATGTGCTCCCAGGGAGCACATTGGCCACCAACCTTTGAGGCTTGGCTGTGCTTTACCAGATAATGGGGTGACGCTTCCCATTGGGCTAGTGAGGACCACAGAGTCTGGCCACACTGAGGGGACAGCAGTGTCATGGGCTCCAGTTCCCTTCCTCTCCCAGAGCAGAATATTGTAGCACTCACTGGCCTGCTCAAGGCCCCCACAGGCCCCATCCTGGTGCAGAGCTTTCTGCCTGCAGCCTGTGGCTTTAGGTGTCTCCTGAGGCCCAGCTGAAAGATGATTCCTACACAATAAGACATCAAACTGCAACCTTGAAGCCAGCCATTGTGGCCACGCCTTTAATTCCAGCAATCGGAAGCAGAGGTAGGCCAGAGGATCTCTGAGTTGGAGGCCAGCATGGTCTACAGAGTGAGTTCCAGGACAGCCAGGGTTACAGAGAAACCCTGTCTTGAAAAACTGCAGTCGCACAGACATGTGTGAATGGCTAGCAGTGCCTTCCGGGGGTCCTGTCGTCAGGCAGCTGAGGCAGCTGCCCATGGCTCATGGCCTGGTACAGATCACTGTGCAGGGGCTTAGGTGTGTGAATCCTGAAAGGGTTTCCACTGCATCCTGTGCAAGATCTGTCTTTAGGAAGCTGTGTGGGGGCTTGTTGCTTCCTGTTCTCCCTGCTAGGGGTGGAGCTTGTGCCGCTAGCTTGTGCACTCTGACCTTTGTTGGAGTGCAGGGCCAGCCCCCTCACCACTGGATGCTCAGAGTCCCTGTCAGCTGTTTACACCCTAACCTAAGTTAAGACTGGCACCTCGATGCTAATGTGTGCTTAGTGTGAGCCAGGCCAGGATTCCAGCCCAGCTGTGAACCAACTTCACAGCACTCAGGATGCTGAGGCAGGTGCCCTTCATAAGGGGCAGGCCTGCCTGGGCTACACAGTGAGAACTTGTCTCCCTTCCCCTAACCCCACAAAGTTAGAGTGAGATTTGAAGGTGCTAATGTCCCTGGTGAGTGTGAGCTGCTTCCTTGGCTGAGCCCTCACCCTCCACTGCCCCCCTCCCCCCTGATTACTGTGAGGTCTGGCCTGGGGCCACTGAGCTCCTTGGATCTGTAGAGTGATAATTGTTCATTAAATTGGGAAGTTGAAGCCCTTATGTCTGTGCAGCTTTCTTCCTCTAATTTTGGGGCCACATTCAGTCCCTTTGTGTGTTCCCTCTTTCCCTTTTCTTTGTAAGAAAGGGTCCTACAGTATAGCCCTGGCTGTCCTGGAACTCACTCTGTAGACCTGGCTAGCCAGAACTCAGAGATCCACCTGCCTCTGCCTCCCAAGTGCTGGGATCAAAGGTGTATACCACCATGCCCAGTTCTCCCCCCCCCACACACTTTTTTTTTAAAGAGTTTTTTTGTTTGTTTGTTTTATGTGTATGGCTGTTTTGTCTGTGTGTATATTGCTGCACTGTGTACATACCTGGGGAGTCTGAAAGAGGACACTGAGTCCCCTAGAATTAAAGTTAGGAACTGCTGTGAGCCCCCATGTGTGTGCTGAGAACTGAACCCTGGAACCTTTGGAAGAGCAGCCAGTACTGTAACCACTGAGCCATCTCCCCAGTCCCCTGCACGTTTAAGAAAAAAATCTCAATGTGTATATGTTGGGGAACAGACATCACACACACACACACACACACACACACACACACACACACACACACACACACACCTGTGAAGGTCAGGGACAGCTTTGGGGAGTCTCATTTCTCCCCTTTCTGTGGATTCTGGGGGCTTGGGCTTGAACTGAGGCTGGCAGCATGCATGCAGATGCTGTCCACTAAGATAGGGGCACACGTGCATACTCTGGGCTCAGAATGGCCATGCTCACAGGACGGGCTTCTGCACCTTCAGCCTATGTGGTCCGACATCCTTCAAGACCTCCAGTGCCTATCATATACACAGGGAACCTGGGTCTCTCAAGGACTTGGTTCAGGTGCTGGGCAGGCCAGCAGAAGAGCAGGGTTGGGTCAGTGAGAACTCCAGGGGACATGTCCACAGAAGAAGAGTGACCCTGAGGTGGTTAAAGGTAGAGACATCTGCTCATAAGCAGGCATGGGCAGCTGCAGCCAAGGAGACTAGAGCTCCCTAGGGGAAGCCCGACTTCTAGGGTGGGAGAGCCAAGACCCCAGAGACCTGAACAAACCCTCTCAGAGGAGAGCTGACTTAACACAGTATGCAGGCCCTGCCTCCCTTGCAAAGGACAGCCCTTGGCTGCTCACCCAGAAGATCTGAGGTGCCTGCAGGGTGAGGGATAGAGACCAGACCCCTGGCAACCTGGACTGTCACTGAGCCGCCTCTTGGAAGAAACTCCATGGTGCTTCACCTTACACAACCTGGCATACCCTGGTGGATCACAGGAGATGGAAGGCCAGCACTATCAAAGAGAGAGAAACAAGCCCAGCTAGAAGTGGGCTCTGAACTTGGCCTGGTATCAGAGAGGGCTGCATGCTGGCATGCTGATGTCCTTGGTAGCTGGAGAATGATGGAGATGCCCAGGACAAGCAGGGAGTGAGCATCTCTGCCGGGTGGCTGAAAACCGCCCCAAAGGGCTATCTATGCCTCAGGCAGACTGGGGGAGCTCTTCTCAAGTTGGTGGCTGGCTGGGACCGGGGACATAGGCCCTAACAGCGACTGAAGCAGTTGTAGACACAACCTGGCCACAGAACCCATCCCAATGGCTCTGCTTGCTGCAGTATGCAGGGCCTTTCTCTGCAGGCCTGGCAGTTGCAGCCACTGGGGTATGGCCCTGGAGATGGTCTTTGTGACTAGTGGTTTTGAGGTAAACATAGGGTGCTGAGGGGCTGGGCTGTGCTCAGATGGGAGACGCTGACTGAGTGGGACTGAGCCTACTGCTGGATTCACCAGAGTAGGGTCAGCTGCACCGGGACTGAGCACTGCGTACCCTCAGCCAGCCATCTTGGTAGTATGTATGGTTTTTGTGGGGCTGCCTCCAAAGTGAGGATGGGCTCTGTTGAGACTGCTGGGGTCCAGGGGAGATATCCCCCATAGCTGCATGCAAGTAGAGAGGTGTAGTGCCTGGGATTCCTGGGCAGTTAGAACTTGTGGCCAGATGCCCTGTAACAGCCACCGAGGGGGATTCATTCCCACGCGCTTCTGTGAACTGTGCTCCAAGGATCTGGGTGGGCTGGGGTAGGTGGTCCTCAGTCCTGATAGTCTCTCTGTTGCCTCCCCAGGAAAGAACCTGTATACAAATGAGTACGTGGCTATCAAGCTGGTGAGTGTGCCCTGCCCTTGCCCTCCCCTGCCCTTGCCTGGGCAGAGGGCCTGGGTAACAGTCCTCTGCCCCTCAGGAGCCCATCAAGTCCCGGGCCCCACAGCTGCACCTAGAGTACCGCTTCTACAAGCAGCTCAGCATGACAGGTGAGGTGGACACTGGGGTGCGCGCGGGGTCAGCACTCCTAGGCGGGCAGGGGCTCCGGACACCCAGCATGGATGTTTCCTTCGCAGAGGGCGTCCCTCAGGTCTACTACTTCGGCCCTTGCGGGAAGTACAACGCCATGGTGCTGGAGCTGCTGGGGCCCAGCCTGGAGGACCTGTTCGACCTATGCGACCGCACCTTCACACTGAAGACGGTGCTGATGATCGCCATCCAGCTGGTGCGGAGGGGTGGGGGGCAGGGCGGGGTGAGCGGGCCAGGGCCTGGGCGCTGAGTCCCCGCTGACTAGGGTGCCCCACAGATCACGCGCATGGAGTACGTGCATACCAAGAGCCTCATCTACCGCGATGTGAAGCCCGAGAACTTCCTGGTTGGGCGGCCGGGCAGCAAGCGGCAGCACTCCATCCACATCATCGACTTTGGGCTGGCCAAGGAGTACATCGACCCTGAGACCAAGAAGCACATCCCATACCGCGAGCACAAGAGCCTGACAGGCACGGCGCGCTACATGAGCATCAACACGCACCTGGGCAAGGGTGAGCAGCGCCCAGGGCAGGGGGCGGAGGAGGGCAGGGCCCGGGCGGCTCTGAGCCCGTGCTGTCCCCGCAGAGCAGAGCCGCCGGGACGATCTGGAGGCGCTGGGACACATGTTCATGTATTTCCTGCGCGGCAGTCTGCCCTGGCAGGGGCTCAAGGTGGGTAGGGCCTTTCGTGTGGGGGGATGGGGTGCAGGCTTAGACTCTGGGTGCGGACTGCGACTAAGACCACGGTCACATCGCGCAGGCGGACACGCTGAAGGAACGCTACCAGAAGATTGGAGACACCAAGCGTGCCACGCCCATCGAGGTGCTGTGTGAGAGCTTCCCCGGTGAGGAGCGGGTGGCTGCGCCCCGCCCCCTTAGTGCTGCTCCACCCTGTGGCCAGGCCTATAGAGCCATACCCCCTCTGTGCTGGGCTCCCCCATGTGACCACGCCCCTGGTCCTCCTCTTCTGCAGAGGAGATGGCCACCTACTTGCGCTATGTGCGGCGCCTAGACTTCTTTGAGAAGCCAGACTATGATTACCTGAGGAAGCTCTTCACCGACCTCTTCGACCGCAGCGGCTACGTGTTTGACTACGAGTATGACTGGGCCGGCAAGCCCCTGGTACGGGCAGGTGATGCGTGAGCTCCGGGTTAAAACTCCTCGGTATGAGGGATGCACTAGGTGGGCATCTCCATAGGTGACAGACACCATGCACTGGATGGGTACCCAGGTTGGGAGCCCAGTAGTTGAAGGGGTTCAGATTGAGATGCCCACTGGTGAAGGGGTGCAGTGCAGGTGGTTACATAGACCCGGGTTTTACAGTAGGGCGTGGGTGGGAGTTTCGGTGGGAGGGGCCGACCTCTCCACAGTGAGGGGCGGCTGGGGCCAGGGCGCGGGTCAGGAACTGTCCTGGGGCTGCAGCGACACCTGCGGCTCCATCCTGTCCTGACATCCGCTCTCGCAGCCGACACCCATCGGCACCGTCCACCCTGACGTGCCCTCCCAGCTACCACATCGCGACAAAGCTCAGCTCCACACCAAGAACCAGGTGAGGGCGGGGCCTGGAGGCCCATCCTAGAGGGGATGGGGGGGTCCTGTGACATCTATAGAGTACAAGCAGAGGTGCTAGCCTGATAGCCACTGCCCTTCAGGCGCTGAACTCCACCAATGGAGAGCTGAACACAGATGACCCCACGGCGGGCCACTCCAACGCCCCCATCGCAGCCCCTGCAGAAGTAGAGGTGGCAGATGAAACCAAGTAAGGCTCAGGGTGTGCAGTGGCTGAGAGCCTGCGTGTGCTCGCTGCTGTTAACCCCACCATCACCTCTTACTTACCCCATTGCCCCGTATCAACTGCTGGGCCACCATTCCTCACGTTACCTGTCACCCGTGCAGGTGCTGCTGCTTCTTCAAGAGGAGAAAGAGAAAATCGCTGCAGCGGCATAAGTGAGGGTGGGTGCAGCGGCTGCCCAAGATCCCCAGGCAGCTGTCTAGGAAGCTGGCAGTGTCCTTGGTGGTGTGGGGCTCCTTGGCCCACCTGCAGGCACCATCTTTCAGGACTTGGGGTCACTTCCTTCACACAGGACTTTGGCGGAAATCTCTACACCCGTGTCTCATCATCCCCTTCGAGAGCATTAACTATTTAAAACCAGGAGAGAAGTGCCGCGCCGTCCCTGCTGCGCCCCTGTTAGCTCATAAAGTCCAGCTTGTCCCCTCAATCCAAAGGCCATTTTCTCGAGGGGGGCAGGCCCGGGGCATGGGTGTCATACGGGGAGGCCTCAGCCACCAAAGGGGAGGCGCGTTCACTACCACAATGCTGCACCAAAGCCCGGGGCGGAACATGGGACGGTCACTGCACAGGGACTGGTATGGGCCCCGCAGGGCCCACGGGACAGAATCGCCTTAACGCCCGGCCCGGGGCAGCAGAGAGGCGGTCCCACGGGAGGGCCAGGACTTGATCGTGGGAGCTGAGTTCGTGCTTTATGTCGCGTACAGAAATGAACTTAACGTTTCTCCGGCGCTTCCTTGAAGCCGTAGAGTTTAGGGGCTTTTTTAAAAAAAAAATAAAAGAAAACCATCCCAGAGTGTTGGCCTGGTCTTTACAATCCATAGGACAAGTCAAGTCTAGGATCACGAGCTGACAAGGACCCAGCAGGATCATGGGAATACCGAGGGAGCTGGGCACCATCTGCCCCAGGAAAGATGGAAGAGACTGGTGACCAAATGGGACAGGAAGGCTGCTGCTTCCAATCCAGAGGGACCCAGTAGTCCTCAAGCAGATGGACAGGTCTGGGCTGAGCAGCAGCCCCGCTAAGATGGGACACCTCCAGGGCAGTGGTCTGCACAGCACAGCTGCAGACTCAGCCACTTCAGAAGCCAGGCCCTGAGTATGAGACTTGCCTGTTGCAGAGCCGGAAGGAGGCTGCCCAAGCGGGAAGGAAATGGGGTTTGGGGATGAAATAGGCTTGCTGCTTGCTGGGAGTTCCCCTTTGCACTGCTGGGGATGGACTCCAAGGCTTCACGCTTATACAGGTGCCAGCCAGCAAACAATCAAATTTAAAAAAGGGGCTGGAGAGATGGCTCAGAGGTTAGGAGCACTGACTGCTCTTCCAGAGGTCCCGAGTTCAATTCCCAGCAACCACATGGTGGCTCACAGCCATCTGTAATGGGATCCGATGCCCTCTTCTGGTGTGTCTGAAGACATCAACAGTGTAATACAAATAAAATTTTAAAGGGTTCTTAGGAGAAGGGAAGATGGAAGTGGGAAACTTTTCCTTAAGAAAATAAGGGGCTAAAGAGATGGCAGGCATTCAAGAAAGCTTGCAGATTCAGAAGACCTGAATCCCATTCTCAGCACCCAAGTCAGCACTCAGAGCCACATGTTTGAGCAGTTCCTGGGGAGCTAACAGCATCCTAGACTCCCTGAGCACCCACACATAGTGTGGCATACACAGACACAATACGCAAACATAAATTTAAGAGAAAATCCACTTGAGCAGGCAGGATGGGTCAGCTGGTACTACTTCCTGCCAGCCTGAGAGCAGCAGCTGCATCTCCAGGACCCACACAGTGGAAAGAGGAAACTGACTCTGACAAGCTGTCCTCCTGCCTCAGCACATAATGTAAAATGAATGCCATTAAAACAGTTGGGGTTTTGCTTTGTTTTGATTGAGGCCAGCCTGGTCTACAGAGTGAATTACAGGATAGCCAGGGCTATACAGAGAAACCCTTTTTTTTTTTTTTTTTTTTTTTTGGTTTTTCGAGACAAGGGTTTCTCTGTGTGTGTAGCCCTGGCTGTCCTGGAACTCGCTCTGTAGACCAGGCTGGCCTCGAACTCAGAAATCCACCTGCCTCTGCCTCCCAAGTGCTGGGATTAAAGGCATGCGCCACCACCGCCCGGCACCAGCAGGCACTCTTAATCACTGAACTGTCTCTTTAGCTCTTTTGTCTTGAAGCCAGCCAGGTGTCATGTACCCTATAGGCTGGCCCCTGGACTCCAGACCACCAGCTTCTGCCTCCTAGGGACTGAGATGGCAGTCCACATCTCAGGACCTTGGCCCTGGCTGGTAGCCAGCCTGGCTGCCTACTTTTTTGTTCTCTTGGGAGGTACTGCGAAGGTGTCCTGGGTGGCTGTGGTGCCCACCTCCCAGCCACATAACACAGGACATGGCACTCAGTGGTTCAAGGCAGATGTTTTCCTTTATTTAAAAAAATCATTTGGGGACACAGTGTGGAGGGCACACCTCCCATGGCTTTAGGATGGGCATGGGTTCTGGGCAGGAGGTCACTGGTACAGAGACATGAGGAAGTGGAACCCCAAACTGGAGACTGCACCTTCTAGGACATCACTGGACGGGGTATGTGGTAGCCTAGAGAGCCAGGGCTGTGGTATGTATAGGGGCGTTCTGTGGTACCCCTGGGTGCCACAACAGGCCAGCTGGGTGCCCAGTGCATCTTGATGGGCCTGACCTGCTACTCAGGCCCTGCAGGCTCAAGGCTGAGTACGCCAGTGAGGAGCCTGTCCACCTCAGATGGACAGTGCTGGCTGGGCACTGGCACTGCTATGAGAAGTAGGAACGGTGTCCCACACGTCACCCACCCTGGGGCACAGCTCCCAGAGGCTGTGTACATGCCCAGCAGGCCAGGGCTCCAGGGGGCAGCAGTGCGCACAGGTCAGGACCTGGGACTGCCCCCCCCCCCCCCCAGGGATCAGCGGAGACAGAAAGGAACATGAAACCCAGACCCCTGGCTGGAAGAGAGGCCCCAGCGTGGGCTCCAACTGAGTGTGGGCTCAAGTGCATTGCAGTGTGCAGTTGAAGATAACGGAGGAGCCGGGCAGCACCGGGGCTCGGAGCTGGCCTGCTGCCCTGAGCTTCAGGGACTGCGACCCACCACGCTTGGGCCTGACAGCGGTCCATCTGAGGCCAGGCCCACTCTGCCCCAAAGACTGAGGGATTGTCTCAATGGGGCCCAGCCCATGGCCTAACCACCTCCAGTGCTTTGGGACAGGCAGTCACAGTTGTCACTGTGGACACTGGCAGCCCCTTCCATGATGATGTGGGAAGTGGTGGGGAGGGAGGCAGGCCTGTGGCTGGCCAGGGTGACCTGGGTGGATGGCCTAGGTGTAGAAGATGACTTCGGGGATCTGCCCATCCTCCACAGACGTGCCGTTGTTGTTTCCAGCTGCGTAACAGAAGGTGAAGCATGTCTTAGCCCCCGTGGTGGGGGACTCGTGGGTCACCTTGCGAAGACCTTTGGTGCCATAGTGAGAGTCTGGACCCTGGAGGGGGGTGGGAGGCATAGTGAGGTCAGGATGCCCCAGGACTGTTGCTCCCAATAGAGGGGCCCCCACAGCCCGCAGGGACGGGGACAAGCCCTTGGGTGCAGTGCGGGCCCCACCTTCAATGTGGCACAGGCGGTGTAGTTCACACTGGGCAGGACCTCCACAGGCTCCTTGAACATAACACGGAAGGTGCTGGCAGAACCATCACAGCTGAAACCCGTGTCGTTCTGGCCAAGGACCGTGTTGCTGTCCGTGTGGATGATCTGGGGACAGAGGCTGCTCAGCTGCCAGGGTCTCAGCTGGGCAAGCAGAGACTACAGGGACTGATGAGGGCATGGCCTGGATGCTTGGGCATGGTCTCAAGGAGATGGGTGTGGTGGAAGCATGGCAAGAGAGCCTGACGGGACACATGTGGGCATCAGGAGTCTGGCTGTGGCTGCCTCTGCATGGTGTGCAGGTGAGGGGACAGGACCAGGCTGGTGGCGTGGCCAGGGACCTGCGTGGAAGGGGCTGGCAACCTACCTGGATGTTAACCTGGTAGTCAGTAGGCCCATGGATGGACCCATAGAGCCCAAAGCCCACCACAAAGATGCGCTTGTTGACTGAGAACCTGCAGAAGGAATTGAGTAGCAGATGGGACAATGCCCTGAGCCCACGAGGTTGAGCAGATACAGTGGCCACGGAGCAGCCTGGAGCTGTGGGAAGGGCACATTGCCCACTGTGGACCAAGGTCTCATCTACTGCACACCCAGTCCTTGCTGGCCGCTCCTCTCCCACCCACCTCCCCACCTAAACCGCCAAGGTCTCACCTGATGCGGTCACTGGTGCCGCTGTAGCCCCAACGGCTCTCCACCTGTTGGAACCGGTTAATGCTACACTCCTTGCCCCGCAGGCAGCACCGGGGCCTGTCGATGAACTCCACACGAGGCTTGGGGTTGACAGTAAAATGTAGGAAGAGACTGACCACTTCCCGGTCCACCAGGATGCCGGACTGTGCCGGGCCTGCGGGCAGAGGGCTGGCTGACAGCAGGAAGGGAAGGCAGACTCAGGACCTGGCCTCAGGGTGGGGTATCTCATTGTCAGGACCTGGCCAATTTGAGGGGTGCCTCCTTCCTGGGACCTACCACAATGTCCTTCTGCCTGGCATTTTTGGGCTAGCAGACTCCCACATGTGTGGGTCTCTCTAGACCCCTGCTGTAGAACACCCTTGCTTCATACTGGGTAGAGCTTGTACCCTGCCTGTCCATGTAGGGGCACATAGGCCGAAGCAGTTCTCTTCGCAGCCAGGGTCTTGCCACGCTACAGCTCCCAGAAGCCTTTCCAGGGCTCCAGGAATGTGGCAGACCCCAAACCCATGCATGCCAGGCAACTCACCTATCAACTGAATTCCAGCCCAAAGCGAAACCTGAGTGGCTGATAAGACAAGACCCCCATGTCTGAAGACCCCAGAGTCGCAGGCAGTGTCCCCAAATCATGGCCTGACGGGTGTGGGTCTAGAGGCGACGTGGGTGGGAGGGGCTGTAGGAGCAGTGGTAGCCATTCAAGTCCGTCACCTGCGGCAAACTCCTCAATGGTCATCAGGGGGAATCGGATGAGGCCCAGGGCCTTGCCCAGCACCTTCCTCTTGTTCTCAGGTGTCACCTGAAGCTGCTGCCGTTGACACTCAGCCTCGGACCAGCGCACAACTGCATTGAAGAGCCGAACCTCACGAATGCCCAGAGTATCCCGCTCCAGTACTGCCATCAGTGTGTCTGTGGGAGAGAGAGGCTATGAACCCAGGTGCCGTACGGGGCCATGTGGAAACACGCCCCACATGGGGGCCACCTTACAGCCAGGGCTCGGCAATTGTGGCCCTCTGTCCATGTTTATCAATGACGTCTTATTGACACATGGCCCTCCTTAAGCACTTTCTCCTTTCTTCCTTCCCTCCCTCCCTCCATCCATCCATCTGTCCTTCCTTCCACTCAGTCTCATGGAGTTCAGACTGGCCTTGAAATCACTGTGTAGCCGAGGCTAGCTCTGAGCCCTTCCCCCTGCCTTACCTCGAGTATGGGGATGATGGGCTAGCAAGCACCCCACTAAATCAGCCAAGCCCCAGCCCTCTTTCTGTTTGAGAAAGGGTCTCATTCTATGGCCTAGGAATGTCTGTAACTTACAACGATCCTCCTGCCTCAGCCTCCCGAGTACTAGAATCATAGGTGTGCATCCTACCATCCTGCAACTATTTACTCTGGTTCTGGCCCTCCAACAGTCTAGTATCTTTTCAGAAACTACTTTGCTTACAAAGTCATCAGTAAGAGCCACAGGGCCCTTCCAAGGCCCTGCAGACAGTACCATAGAGGGCCAGGTAGTCTCCCTAGGCAGGAATCACAGTGACCCCAGAATGGGAGGGTAGGTCCTCAGGACACAGGCCAAGCCCTGCTACCAAGTCCCACTGTATCTGTGCCACTCCAGCCCACTATCGTCATGTCACTCAGGAGGTGGGTTTCCTGTCAGATTCAAATCAGGATCTGCAACCTGACCCAAGCCCCCCACCCCCAGCCCCAGGACTCGCTCACCCAGGTCAATGTCGGTGAAGCCCTCAGCGGCAATGGCGTCAGCTGTGTTCTTGTCTATGCTCTCCAGGCACAGACTGGCCAGCTGTGGCTCATCAAAGAGTCGCGCCTAGAAAGAGCGGGAAAGGTCAGTCCGGGCCATCCAATCTGCCCAGTGTGGAGCCATGGGGTCCACACCCGAGCAGGAGGAGGCTGAGGCAGAGGATGGAGGGCACTGGGAGACCACTGCAGAAACAAAGCTGTGAGCACCCAGCAGGTGACAATGCTGCCACCAAGCCTGGGATCTGAGACCATTCCCAGAACTTAGCTCTGAACAAGGATTCCTCCCATGTCCACACGCATCAGCAATGGAAACCACAGTAGCAAAAGCTCCAGGGAAGCCTGGGAGACAAATCAGGACAGGGTCCAGCACGGAAGCAGCTGGGTGGGGCCAGCACTGTGGCTCAGTGGGTAAAGGTGCTTGCCGCCAAGCCTGAGTCCAATCTTGGGGACGCCAGTGGTAGGGACTTCATGCAAAAATGTCCTCTACCGCCGGGCAGTGGTGGTGCACGCCTTTAATCCCAGCACTTGGGAGGCAGAGGCAGGTGCATTTCTGAGTTCGAGGCCAGCCTGGTCTACAGAGTGAGTTCCAGGACAGCCAGGGCTACACAGAGAAAACAAAACAAAACAAAACAAAACAAAATGTCCTCTACCCAACACATAGGCCTGAGCCACATCCACACCCACACACAGGTAGTAAATACAGGCTAGCCTAGTCTGCTCCAGGCCCAGGTGGAAGGCTCAGGGGTTAGTGCAGAGGAGCTGGCTCAGATCCTAGCACATGGCTTGGTGGCTCATAGTGATCTGCAACTCCAGCATGAGAGGAGGCCAGTGTCTTCTGGGGACACCTACACACACACACACACACACACTGAAAACCTAAAGCAGAGGCTTAGGGCGTGAGGGCCATGCGGTGGTGCATATCTCAGCATGGGGTGGCAGAGAGAGGCAGAGGAGCTCTGAGCTCAGGCTAGTCTGGTCTACGGAGTGAGTTTACCCCATCTCCAAAACCAAACCAACAAAAATAAGAGGCAGACAGACAGATACGGACAGACAGACAAGGTGGTTGGCAGCTGAGGACAAGTGTGGCCACGCTCACCTGGGTGAGCAGCATGAAGGCGTTGTCAGCCCGCAGGTGCTTCTTCAGGAACTCCACGCAGTGAGCCTCGAGCGCGGGCACCGCGTACTTCTTAGCTGTGTACAGTGTGGTCATCACTGTCTCAGGCCCGATCTGCACTTCATCTGAGTACAGGAACCTGCAGGAGACACGGACTATGACAGTGTGACCCACAGCGTGACCCCACAGCCACTCCATCTGGCCAGGCACCACAGGTTAGCAGACACTGTTCAGGAACTTCCTAGAATTGGCACCTGTCATTGTCCCCTGACTGGGGATACCCCTTGGTAAGGCCAGGTATCACCCGGGAGATGTCCATGCACAGGCCGCCCTAGGCTAACACACGCCTGAGCTGTAGCTCACAGGCATGGCCCTGTGGCAGAGCTTAGGCACTCATGGACAGATCACACATGTGGATGGGCGTCAGGCCCCAGTGAGGACAGTGTGCTTGTATACACCACACTCATCATGGCCTGGGTGTGCATGAGGTCTTGGGCTCCATCCCAGCACCGCAGGTTAGGCATGGCACACAGCATGCTTGTCATTTTTGGATACAGGCTATTTCAAAACATTAACAAAATTAAAAGTCTTCTTTTAAAAGATTAAAAACAATAGCATGCTCGTGCACCGTGTGGAGGGTGTGGGCCTGAAGGGCCAAAGGGTATCGGACCCCCTGGACCTGGCCGTACCTAGGAAACACCTGAGCAACCAGGGTGCTGGGCCATTGCTCCAGCCCATGAAGTTCTCTGAGAAGCTGTGAGTTAAAGACTCTGTCTCTTCTCCAGGAAAGTTCTAGCATGATGCCTGGGTGGCATCTGCAGGCGTCCCCAGGGGTCTGTCTGTCTGTCCACACTCTACTGCCCACCATGGTCAGAAGCAACTGCACACGTACTTAAGCAGCGCCAGGAAGGCAGCAGGCTCCACATCAGGCAGCTCGATCTCAGTGGACGTGGTAGCCATCCCGCCATTGAACATGGCGTCAAAGACAGCACTGCCCACAGCTAGCACAAACCTGTGTAGAAGAGAGGGTGTCTGTCTGTTAGTCCTGTTGGTGGCCTCCATCCAGCCCAGGCCAGCCGGTGTCCTCTGCCTGCAGAGACCCCTGCCTACCCTGGCAGAGGCCTTTCCAGGCCTCGGATCCTTCTGGAAGGAGGGGACCGGAATGAGGCTGTAGAGGGCCAGCATGAGGGGCGGTCTACACTCCTTTCTGTGTACTCCCTCCTTCCTTCCCTCAGCCCTTCTCCTCACTCCTGTGCATTCATGTCCCCTTCAAGAGCTCATGTCCTCCCCCCCCCGTCCACTCCTTCCCCCCCTCATTTCTCTAGGCCTTGGTGACAGCTTGGGATCTGGCCCTCGACATGGGGGAACAGAGAAAACCCCAGTGACTACACAGCCTGGGTCAGAGGCCACAAGCTTGGGGAGGGCGCTAAGGTTTGGGAACAGCGGGGCCTGTGGCACTGTGAGGGAGAAGCAGCGGGGTCCTGTGACTGCCGTGGCCACTCCCGCTGGTGCAGTGTGGGTGAGCCCAGGCACAATGGATGGCATGGTGGCCAGCCTCAAGACCCTCAGTGACTTGGCTCCGGACACAGCTCACGCTCTAAGAAAAGACAACGATCACAGGGCCAGCCCGGCTCAGTCACACACGAGCATGGAAATGAATGCTGAGTCACAGGAATAAGCTTGCTCTGTGAATATGTCCCACCCAGTTGTCCCCACAGTGACGGGGTGGTTCTGAGCAGCCTCTCCAGTTGGATACCCTGGCTAGGCAGATGGGTCCATGCACCATAGGTAAGGCAGGGCTAGGAGCCGTATCAGAACCCCCTGCTCAAGCTGGACAAGGCCCTGCAACCCTCCACAGAACCTAGGATCCATCCCGCCTGGAAGGTCCACACTCTTAGAAGGCTCCTCCTGCAGAGAGTCTGACCACTGCTGACTCTCACCTTGGATGCCAGGATCAGAGCAGGCAGACACTACCATCCCCTAGGTAGCAACCAAGTGCACCCAGGAAGCAGGGGTCTAACTGCATGACGGGAATTTTCAGGAGGGAAACATGAACAGACATACAAAGAGCTGATAGCTGTCAGGAGATGCCCTATTTCCACAGTTATTCAGGAGCCAAAGCAGGAGTTCAGGGCAACCTGAGCAAATCAATGAGACCTTATTTCAAAAACTAGAAAAGGAAAAGGCTAATGGATCAGGGGTAGAGCCCTGCCTAGAATCCCCTAGTGAGGGGCTGGGGGCGTGGTTCAGCAGCATAGCCCCACGTAGCATATGTATGCCTGTAGATTTCACGACCATCACTGCAAAATCAAAGTGGAGATCGCTAAGGACAAACTGAGGCAGATACTGGATTGTGTGGCCACAAGCTCTTGGGTACCGGGAACCAGAGTTGGGACAGCCAGAAAGGACCCACCTGGGGACCTTGGAAAGAGTGTAGCTGCCTAGATGAGGGTCTTGGTTCAGGGTCCCAATGGTGAAAAGACACATCTCAATCACGGCCCTCCCGCCTCACAGCTCCTATCCCCATCCTGGTCCCTGGGTGGGGGCTGGGCAACCTGATTGCTCAGCAGAACACAGCAGCTCCTGGGCCCACGCAGCAACAAGCCAGAAATAACCTCTCTGCCTGTGCCTTTTTCTGGTTAGGAAGCATCTAGTCCCCACAGGGAAGCCTCCGTGCCCCCACACAAAAGCCCAAAGCAGAAACTCAGGCATGCAGCTGCACTGGCATAGACATGACCACCTGCCAAGGATGCTTGCACCTGGCCCTCTGTGACTCATCCCAGGGGTGCCCAGGCCACACTGCCTGTCACCACCTTCACCCTCCTGTAGACATCCAGCTGCCTTCAGACTTCAGTCACTAGCCTTTCCCCTGGTTCACTATGGCCTCTGCAGCTCTTTGTAAGGGAAAGGAACACACACGCATGCCAAACGCAGTGCACTGAGTGTGATCAGACACACAGTGTGCCCCACCTACACACTGGAGCAACACATAGCCATGAGCAGGAACAAGGCTACTCACATGGCCCAGACTCGGGAGTTAGCCTTGGACAGATGACAAATGCTGCACAGTGGTGCAGCCTGCAGTGTGTCAGTGGGCTTGGTCTCAGTGAACCATGCTCAAGTCAATTGAAATGATGAATGGGGACTGGACAGATGGTTCAATGGTTAAGATCACACACCACTCCTGCAAAAAACCCAGTGTAGCTCACAGCCAGCTCCAGGGGGTCCGATGCCTAGACTCTGCAGACAGCTGCACACATGAACACACACGAACGCATGTATGAACACATACCCACATGAGCACAGGCCTGAACACATAGGCATAAACAGATACACACAAAGACACACGTGCACACACACAATTAAAATAAATATTTTGTTCTTGTTTTTGGTTTTTTTTTTTTTTTTTTTTTTGGTTTGTCGAGACAGGGTTTCTCTGTGTAGCCCTGACTGTCCTGGAACTCACTCTGTAGACCAGGCTGGTCTCGAACTCAGAAATCCGCCTGTCTCTGCCTCCCAAGTGCTGGGATTAAAGGCATGCGCCACCACTGCCTGGCTGTTCTTGTTTTTTGAGACAGGGTTTTCTGAATAACTCTATACTTGCTTTGTAGACCAGGCTGACCTGGAACTCACAAAGATCCTCCTGCCTCTGCCTCCTGAGTGCTAGGATTAAAGGCGTGCGCCACTGCTGCCCAGCTAAAATAAATCTTTTGCTGTTGTTTCAGATAGGGTCTAACTATGTAACCTGGGCTGGCATTGAACTGGAGATCCTCCTGCCTCAGCCCCCAAGAGTGTTGGGATCACAAGCCTGAGCTATACCCAGCACAAGGCCAAAAATCTTACGGAAGGGACCGACTCTCTGTGAAAGGAGTGCTCCAGGCCTACATCCCAGTTACGAGTGTGACAGGACAATGACCGGCCTCTGATCCCACAGGTGCATGGAGAAAGGCAGCCTGACAGCTGGAGCTGGGCGGACAGGCTCCAGCGGTGGAGAGGGTGTGTGCTCAAACCCCTACCACACCTGTAAAAAGCCACGTATGGGAAAGGAGTGGAGGCCACACCTTTAACCCTCGCACTTGGAGGCAGAGGCAGGCTGATTTCTGAGTGTTACACCAGGCTGGTCTACACAGTGTAATCCTGTCTCAAAAGACAAAACTTAGGTAGCTCAGGCTAAACTCAAATTCATTCTTTTTTTTTTTTTTTTTTTGGTTTTTCAAGACAGGGTTTCCAGGCTGTCCTGGAACTCACTCTGTAGACCAGGCTGGCCTCGAACTCAGAAATCTGCCTGCCTCTGCCTCCCAAGTGCTGGGATTAAAGGCGTGCTCTACCACTGCCCGGCTAAACTCAAATTCATGATTGTCCTGACTCAGCTTCCAGAATATTAGAAAGACAGGTGTTAGAAACAGAGACGATTTATTATTTATTTTAAAGAGTTTCAATCTTATCCCCCCCCCCTTTTTTTTTTTTTTTGGTTTTTCAAGACAGGGTTTCTTTGTGTAGCTCTGGCTGTCCTGGAACTCACTCTATAGACCACGTTCCACCACCGCCTGGCTTTGATCTTATCTCTTATCTCTTGCCTCTCTCTTACTTCTCTCATCTCTTACCTCTCCCCATTCCCTTCCCCCCTCTCTTCACATGGTTATGGCCGGCCTCCATCTCTCTACTTCTCTACTCTCTCCCTCTCTCTGCCTTTCTCTGCCTCTACTACCCTCTTAACTCCCCTCCCCATGCCCTAAATAAACTCAATTTCTATACTAAAAAAAAAAAAAAAGAGTTTCACTGTTCAGCTCTGGTTAGTCTGGAACTTGCTCTGTAGACCAGGATGGCCTTGAACTCACAGAGAGGCACCTGCCTCTGCCTCCTGAGTGCTGGGATTAAAGATGTGCACAATGCCCAGCTATGAAGAAAAGTTTAAGAGAATGCAATGAACGATGCTTTTCCCTGTTGACATGGAATGAACTAAGAAACTGCACTAAGTAAGCCAGGCATGGAGATGTACGTCTGCCATCCCAGGCCCCAGGAGCCAAGGCAGGAGAACTGTGGTGAGCTGGAGGCCAGCTTGGGCTCTGCAGCAAGACCCCGTCTCAGAACCAAACAAAAGCGGACAGAGGAAGTGGGAGTGTGGCAGGTGGGGCAAGTGCTTAGCAGACACAGGGCCTGGGCTCCAGCCTCAGCTAGGTCAGACAGGACAGACAACAAAGGGAAGCCATGTGTCCCAAAACAGGACAGCCTGCAAAACTGTGGATCTGCCCACAAGGTGGCTTCAGAAGGGGACCCTAAGGGGCATTGTGAGGAGCCACGCACCCCACACCAAAGGACTCTGCCCACCCTTCCCAAGTGGACCCAGGTGGCTTCAGAAGCCATGAGGCAAGAAGGTGTGGAAACTGCAGTTCCCTTGGAAAACGCTGGGTGGGTGGCTCCTTGGAAACTGTCAAAGGGGCAGGGCATGGAGGGGCAGGCCTGTCATTCCAGTACTTAGGACCAGGCTGGGGGACTGCAATTGTTTCCAGACAGCCTGAGCTACTGGAGAGTTCCAGGCCAGCCTGTCTCAAAAACAACAGCAAAAACATTAGACCATGCACTAAGGACAGACAGACAGACAGACACACACACACACACACACACACACACTTGGCAAAACTATTTTACTTGAACAAAACGGCTTCCTGAAGCTCCTCCTGCCTATGGCTACCGCCGAGTCCAACAGTTGCTATAGAGACTATATAGTTGGTCAAAACATTTTCTTATCTTTAAGACTGGGACTTAAACCCAGGAGTACTCTACCACGGAGCTACACCCAACCCTAGCTGAAAGCTCCTCATGTCTGGTCCTTTCAATTACTTTGCGGCCAGGTCAGTAGCAGGACCCACCGCAAGTGCTCTCTACTGTCTCCTGAGACAGGGTCTCTCACTGCACTCTAAGTTCTTCCAAGTTGTTAGTTCTAAGTTGTTAGCTTTTATGTCAGTGCAAACTTTATCCACTGAACTGTCTCCTCAATTCCTGGTTTGTTTGTTTTGTAGACAGGAACTCAAGTAGACCAGGCTGGCTTCTAACTCACTATGTAGCCAAAGATGATCTTGAACCTCTGGTCCTTCTGCCTCAGCCTCCCTCCCACATGCTGGGTGACAGGCGTGCACCATTCAGCTTGCCACACTGTTTCTCTTGAGTGGCCTCAGGTGTCACAGAGCTTTTCTCCAGTGTCAGCCTGGCACCCCTCTGCACTGACAGACTCTTGAGACTCCTTGTCATTTGTGACCTTAATGGAGCTCAGCCAGGAGCCCTGTAGGTACTGCCTTCAGCCTGAGTCATCACTCTACAGGAGTTCTATCTGGTTCTGTGGTCACACACAGTGGCCAGAAATCACAGGAATTCAGAGACTCAGGGATGCCTCAGTAGAAAGCGTTTGTCTACCCACTCACCACCCTGGATTCTTCCTCAGGACCCAAAACAAGGAAAAAAACATTGTGTGACCTGGGTCTGGAGCCCAGGTCTGCACAGGCCAAATGAGGCTGTTGGGAGATCCTCCCAGACCCCATTACACAGACAGCTGTGAGCCACCACGTGGTTACTGGGGACTGAACTCAGGACCCCAGGAAGAGCAGTCAGTGCTCTAAAGCCACCTCTCCGGCCCCCAGGAGAAGCTGTTCTTTAATCTGTCATCTTTTCATCTATGGGCCTCTGAGTACAAGTGCCCTCTGGGACCAGCGGCTTCAGAACCCCAAGAACTAGAGCTACAAGCCTCTTTAAGGCACCCAATGTGGCTGCTGAGAGTTGAATCCAAAGGTCTCTGCAAGAGCAGCACAGAGTCTTAAGCATGGAGCCAGGTCTCCAGCCTCCTTCAAACAATCTGACTTTTCAGTGCTGGCCAGTGAACTAGGCTGGCCTGTGTGCTGTGCTCCCAGCCCTTCACTGGGGATTCCTAAGCCACACCTTCAGCCTCCTTGTATCTCTTTCTTTAACCTTTCTTTGGTTTCTAAGACACAGTCTCATTAAGTAGCCCTGGCTGTCCTGGAACTTGCTATTGCCATGATGGTTTGTTTTTTTGTTTTGTTTTTTCAAGACAGGGTTTCTCTGTGTAGCCCTGGCTGTCCTGGAACTCACTCTGTAGACCAGGCTGGCCTCGAACTCAGAAATCCGCCTGCCTCTGCTTCCCAAGTGCTGGGATTAAAGGCGTGCGCCACCACTGCCCGGCGCCACGATGGTTTTGAATTCACAGGTCCACTTGCCTCTGCTTCCCAAGTGCCGGGACTAAAGGCCTGCGCCAGCACAGCTGAGCGCCAGCACACCTGAGTCTTTTTAATTTTCTGCCAGGATCTCCCTAGGCTGCCCAAATTGACCTGGAATTTGCAATCCTCCTGCCTCAGCCAAGGAGTAACTGAGTTCATGGCCTGGGTCACCACACACACACATTACTTCTGGACTCTACACTGACAGCCAACCCTAAGCTACACTGTTGGTGGGTGGGAGCCAGACAGAGATGCTAACACTAGCAGATCTCATGCCCCTCCCCCACAGCAGCTGCCTGGTGGGTGAGAGACTGTTAAAAGCACAACAGGAGGCAACAGGTTCTAGCTGTCCCAGATGGGGTTATCTAAATGAGTCCAGTTCATAGGTAGGGAAACTGAGGCCCAGAGAGCTCCAAATAAAGGAGGAAGGACCTGAAGGGTCTTTCTGGTGCCTTCCAACATGTCAGAGCACCGATCTCTCAGCAACCCTCCACAGTACCACTAAGAAACCTCATCCACTTCGAAGCCAAGTCCTCCACTGCCCACCACACCACCTGCCAAGCCCCCCACTCCCCACAAGTTCTACAGGGCTACAGCACCCTCATTCCCCTGGCTCTGGCCTTGCTATGGCTCCCACCTGAATGGGAGTCCTCTAGGTCTACACTCCCCCCCTCACCTCTGCCCCTCCAGCACTCCCGACCACTTCTTTCCTTCCCAGAGGTCTACACACACCCACTTCCACAGTTCCCACTCTGCCACCAAGCCGGACTAACTATCACTTGGAATCATGTGCTTGACCAAGCGAGAGCTGCATCAGCAGGCAGCACGTTACTGCCGCTTGCATAGAACTCTTGAAAGGCCTCAGTCCTTTCTGAGGCTGGCCAGACCCTTGCCCACTCCCAAAGACCGCAACTCATTGGGACCATGATGAGGTCAGGGAGTGATGGCTCAGACAGGCTGGAAACCCAGGGCTGGAAGAACAAGAGGCAAGAGGCTCTGACGGGTCAGTAGGTCAGATGGTGTGAGGTGTGAACATGGGGTTCCAGATGGTGGGGTAAGGAGGGAATCTAAGGGGTCATGGGTGGGGATGGAGAGGAGCCCTAGAATTGGATAAGCTGGGGAACAAGGAATGTTGAGGTGACGAGGGGATCCAGGGAGCAGAGAGAACCCAGGATAAAGAGGAGCAGGAGCAGGACCTGAGGACAAAATGAAACGGCCCTAGAACCAGGTTCAAGGGAGGCAGGCCTCAATAAAAACTCCAGGTATGGGAGGTTCTCATGTTCAGGAAGTACACTGTGGGGGAAGGGGGCATGTGGGAACCAGGTTCAGGCTGGGGGTTGGGGGGTCAGGAATCCTAAGGTAAAAACCTGAGGCTCCAGATTCAGGGTCCAGGAGTGGTGAAAGGTCTGGGTGGGGTGTAGAGTCTGATACATGGTCCTGGGTGGATTATAGGTTCTTGGGATGCAGGATTCTAGGGTGCAGAATCTATGAGTAAAGAATCTGGGTGCAGTCCAGGTTCTTGGGATAAGGTTTGGGTTGCAGGGGGAGTAGAGTGCAAGATCTGACTGCAGGGTTTGGGATGCAGGACCCTGGGATGCAGGGCCTGGATGTGGGTGCAAGTCTGAGGAGCACAGTCGTGAGTAGAGTTCAAGGTCTTGGGTGCAGGGTTCTAAGGTGCTGGTTTACGGGGTGCAGGGTCCAGGTAAAGTGCAGGATCCAGGTGGGGAACAGAATGGGGGGTGGGTTTGGAGTGCAGGGTTCAGGTGGGGTGCATGGTCTGTGATGCACGGTCACAGGTAAGGTACAGGGTTCCAGGGTGCTGGTTCCTGGGGTGCAGGGTCCGGGTGGGGTTCAGGGTCCGGGGATGCAGGGTCTGGGGTTGCAGGGTCCGGGCGCGTCCCGGCGGCCCACCTGTGCGCGGGGACGCGCTGCGAGCTGAGCCCCTTGCCCACCAGGAAGTGCACGTCGCACAGCACCTCGTTGTTGAAGAGGAAGGCGAAGCGCTCCTGCACCGTGGGCTTGGTGGCCTGCCAGTTGTACACGGGCTCGCGCAGCAGCGCGCCCGGGCCCGCGTCGTCGCGCTCGTCGCCCACGGCCTGCGCGTCAGTCCCGGGCCCAGGCGGCGGGGACGGGGGCGGCGGAGGCCCCGGGACGCAGGCGGCGGCGTTGCTGGGGGCCGCGGCCGCGTTGGCGCTGGGCCCCAGGCCGCCCGCGCCCGGCCCGACCCCCGGCGGGCAAGACGCGCGCCCGCTGCCGCCCGCCGCCATCTTGTCGCTGCGGCGCGGGGCGGGGCCACAGAAGGCGTGGTCATCGGGGGCGGGGCATGTGGAGGAGGATGGGAGGGGCGGGGCTAAAGAGAGAGGACCTGGAGGAGCGAGGGGAGGAGACAAAGAGGGAGGAGCCGATGGGCGGCAAGGGCAAGGCTAGGGAGGGATGGGACATGCAGAAGCACCAGGGGAGGAGGATAGATAGGAAGGAGAGATGAGGAGGGAGGGGAGTGGAGGACAAGAGGGAGAAGCGATTGTGAGCATAGAGAGGAGGGAAGGGAGGATGGGCGTGGCAGGGCTAGGCCCAGGATTGGTGAGACAAGGAAGAGGAGGGCCCTGAATTGCCAGGGGAGGAGGGAGAGAGAAAGACAGAGGGAAAGGAACGGAGGGAAATGGGAAGGGGCAATAGGTACCGGGACAGAGAGAAGAGCAACAGGAGGGCTTGGATTGGAGGAAAGAAAAGGATGTGGTAATAGGGGGGAGGAGCAGAGACAGGAGCTAGGGGAGGTAGTGGGGCCATGGAGGGGCAGGCCCTCCCTGGATTGGAGCAAGGGCAGGAGGGGGAGGACGAGGAGAGGCAGGGAAGGCTTGGAGAGGTAAAGGGCAGACAGAGGAGAGAAGCACGGAAAGACAGGACGGAGAGGGGCGGGACCAGAGGGAGGAGGAGAACTAGGATGATGAGGGGCAGGGCTTTCAGAGTAGTGGAGCCTGGGCAGGAGAAATGGGAGATGGGGGAGGAGTGGGAAGAGGGAGCTGAGTCCAAAGGGGAGAGAGAAGGGTCAGGAAGAGGGGTGAGACCAGGGAAAGACGCCAGAGGAAAGCCGAGAGCAAAGGGAGGAAGGGGAAGGGCCTAGGAGTAGTGGACAGGTGGTGAGGGGCAGACAGGAGGGAGGGGAGAGGAGAAAGAAACAGGTGGGAGGAAAAGAAGGCAGGGAGGAGGAAGAGGCGGAGGAGGAGACCGCACAGTGGAGAGAAGAGGGCTGGACTTGAGGTAAAGGGGCGTGGTATATCTGAGCAAGCCAGGCTAGAGGGCGGGGCCACAGGGTAGCGGGTCTAGATGGAAGCTAACAGAGGAATAAGGATGGAGAGAAAAAGGAAGATAAGAGGGAGAGGCCTATGAAGATGGTGGATACGGGAAGGGTAGGAGAGATGGAGAGGAACAGGAGGAACTGAGGATGATGAGGGCTCAGGACCCCTCTGTATAGAGCCCAGACCCTCACAATGCTCCTGAGCCCCCGAACCTAGCCAATCCTGGCTCTGGCTCACGCTGCAGGACGTTAAGAGCCCAAACTAGACTGTGATCCCAGAAAGGGAGGTGAGGGAAAGAAGTGGTGTGAGGTACAAAAAGGAGGGGAGACCAGGCTAGACCTAAGGAAGAAGGGGATGGAGGGGGGCAGGGAAACTGGTGTGCTAAGTTGCTGTGGAGCTGTTGGGAGAGAGAGGGCAGGAGCTAGGAGGGGTGGGGGGGACCAGGGCCAGAGAGGCAGGGGGGGGCCTGGGGAGCTGCAAGAACTGAGTTGAGGGGCTACATGGAGAGACCAAGATGAAGGGAGTGCTCAGGAGCTCTGACCCCACTCTGCACAGAGCTTCCAGGACCCAGGATCCCACACCAGGCTCCATATTCTAGACTCCAGAGCCAGAGTGTGAATCCTGGAGCCCACAGGTAGAGTCCAACTGTGGGCAAGACTCCCTAAATGACCAGCTCCTACACTCTAGTTCCCTAGACCCTGACCTCTAAACCCTAAACTCCGGACCTCAGAGCCAGTTAGCTGGTCTGCCCAATGATCCAGAAAGAAAAACTGAGGCAGACAGGGAAAAGTAGACTGTGAGTGGGAGTATGGTAATGCAGTCAAAACTCAATGCAAGTCATACTTTGTGATCCCAGCACTCGGGAGGCAGAGGCAGGCGGATCTCTGAGTTTGAGGCCAGCCTGGTCTCCAGAGTGAGTTCCAGGACAGCCAGGGCTATACAGAGAAACCCTGTCTCGAAAAATAAAATAAAATAAAATAAAATTAAAATAAAAACAAATGTCAATAAATATGTATTGGCCATCCCCAGACATGTGGGGCCAGTGAGGGGCTTGTACACAAAGCAGGAATCCCCCAAAGGTATAAACATGGAGCACTGTGCCTCCAAAATGTGGGCTGGGGTACAGCTCCAGCCCCACCCCCACCCCAAGGAAGGGGTGCCGGGTATGCAGAAACCAGCAGGAACCCTCCAAGCCCCTGAGCAGGCTCAGGTGCACAGAGTTAGCTGTGCACATTGGAAGGGCAGCCCCTGTGTGGAGCCCCTGTGTGGAGCCCCCTCACCTTCATTGACTGGGAATGTAGTTTAGCATTGCAGGTTCTCAGAAGCAGAGGAAAGCAGATGCCTTGCTTCAGACTCTGAGGTCTGCCCACTTGTAGCTCATAACAACCATGGAGGTAACCCTTGGAATTCTCTGCCAAAGATTACTGTGTATCTGGGCATGGTGGGCAAGACCTGTCATCCCAGCACTGGGGAGGCTGAGGCAGGAGGATCACAAATTCAAAGGTGGATGAGGCTACTCAGGGGGGCAGAAGGGAAGGAGAGGGAGGAGGGAGAGCTAAGTCTCCACAGTTTAATTAACACCAGCCAACTGGCTTAGTCCTGCTGTGTCTCCTGAATCTCATCTAGAAACAGGCTCAGCAGAGGGATCAATAAAGAAGCGGCGGCCCTTATCACTTCAGAAGAAAGAATCCCAGTGTGAGGATTACCAATCCAAACAGGGTTCAACAGCCTGGATTGTGCCTTGCCTGCAGGCCATGACAGCTCAGGGCCTTTTGTCCCAACAGCTAATAAATGTCTTTACTGTTCTGGGCAAGTCTGCTCAGTTTTTCTGTTATTTGTAGCCAAAGGCTGGGAGTTGAGGCAGTCATCTTAGGCGGCCATCTGTAAACACCTGCCATTAGGGACTTTGCTCTTGAATTGTTTATAAAACGCCTGGTTGTGACTCATTGGATCACTGGGACGGTCAAGGGGTGTCACAGCCAGTTAGCAGTGGACAGGAAAGGATTGTGAACTGAATGTCCTGATACATACATGGTGCCAGCATTAGACACGTTTGTAAGTTCTGCCCAGAGTGTAGTAACACACACCTTTAGTCCCAGCACCCAGAGGCAGAGGTAGGCAGATCTCTGTGAGTTTGAGTTCAGCCTGTTCTACATAGCAAGCTCCAGGACAACCAGGGTTATACAGAGAGAGAGAGAGAGAGAGAGAGAGAGAGAGAGAGAGAGAGAGAGAGAGAGAGAACACCAGGTAACACAGTTACACGTCCTGCGATCCTGAGGGACATCTTTGGAAACCTAGATTCCCACACATCATGGGTAGGCAACATGCTCCATATGTGAACACAGATTGAGACTGAACAGCTGGACAGGCAGACATACCTGACATTAGGACCCCTGAAGACAATATTCAAAGAGAAAAACGCAATAGCCATAGAAGAAGGCAGAGGACGCGAGGGCAGGAAAACGTTAGGTTGTTACAAGACCACTTCAAACAGCAGCCTGACTCTGTGATCCCAGAACATTTCTTTTATGCTCATTCCTCTTCCCTTTAAAGAACCTTTGCGTTTCCTCCTTATTTTTAGGTTGCAGAGTTTGGTTAACTATGTGAGGGGATGGGTGTGGAGCTCAAGGCAACACTAAATTCTAGGCAGGGCTCCTCCCTGACCTTCCCACAGCCCCTCACTGGAGGATTCTAGGCGGGGCTCTATCCATGACCACGCCCCAGCCCATTACTAGGTGATTCTGGGCAAGGGCTCAGCCCTGACCACGCCCCCAGGCCCCTCACTGAGGGATGGATTCTAGGCAGGGCTCCATCCCTGAGCCGCACCAACCATAATCAACATCACCTCTGCTCCCTCTGCTCAGTTTTACGGAAGGTGTCTCTCTATGTATCCTGGCTGTGTCGGGTTCTGAGCAAACCTCTCACTTTGCCATGTGGCAGAATTTCAGGCTTCATTGCCAACCTCTTTAAAGGGTATTTGTGAAGTGCAGTATCTTCTCTTTTCTCCTGTAATCAGGCCTACTCATGGCCGCAAGAGGGAGCACTACACCAACATGCTCTCTGCTTTCCTGGGTTTTGTTTTTTCTTTTCTTTCTTCCTTTTTTTTTTTTTTTTTTTTTGGTTTTTTTTCGAGACAGGGTTTCTCTGTGTAGCCCTGGCTGTCCTGGAACTCACTCTGTAGACCAGGCTGGCCTCGAACTCAGAAATCCACCTGCCTCTGCCTCCCAAGTGCTAGGATTAAAGTGCGCCACCACTGCCCGGCTATTTTTGCTTTTTTATAAATAAACTTTATTATGTATTTTAAATACTTGCAAATAAATTAAAACATTATATACCAAAATTAAACAGACCGGAGTCTGTAAAACTCTAAAAGTAGAATATTATACAGTAAGAGCAGGTATTGGACTAGAAGTTGCAGGGCTTCTTTGTGTTAGATATATGCTATCAATGTGGAATTCGTTTTTTTGTGGTTTTTTTTTAGGTTTATTTATTATAAGCAAGTACACTCACTGTAGCTGTCTTCAGACACTTTTTCTTCTTGCTCCGGCCCTACTCACTGTAGCTGTCTTCAGACACCCCAGAAGAAGACATCAGATCTCATTACGGATGGTTGTGAGCCATCATGTGGTTGCTGGGATTTGAACTCAGGACCTTCGGAAGAGCAGTTGGTGCTCTTAACCGCTGAGCCATCTCTCCAGCCCCAGAATTCGTTTTAATGTATTCATTCAACTCAGCAAATGAAAAGTCCACGACAGAATTAGAATTAGAAAAACAGTTAGCCTCATATTATTTTTTTATAACTTGGTTTTCTTTTTTGTTTTCTGTTTTGTTTGGCAAAAATCTCAGGTAGCCCCAGCAATCCAAGGACTCACTATGCAGCCAAAATGACCTTCAATTACAAATCTTCCTGGCCCTACCTCCCACATGTGGACTGACAGGCACTGGCCACCACACCAGATTCTTGTTTCATTTCTTTTTTAAAATCCATGTATTGCCGGGTGTGGTACCAGCTGCTCTTGCAGAGGACCTGGGTTCAGTTCCAAGCACTCACGTGGTGGCTCACAACTTTCTGTCCCACCAGTTCCAGGGACTCCATTCTTCTCTGGCCTCCTCAGACACCAGGCCAAACAACCAAAGCACATAAAATTAAGGAGTAAAAATCAGTAATTCTTTTTTAAGGATTGTATTTATTCACTGTAGCTGTCTTCAGACACACCAGAAGAGGGCATCAGATCCCATTACAGATGGTTGTGAGCCACCATGTGGTTGCTGGGAATTGAACTCAGGACCTCTGGAAGAGCAGTCAGTGCTCTTAATTACTGAGTCATTTCTCCAGCTCAAAATCAGTAATTTTAAAAGACAATAAAGTGGAAAAAAGTGTAGAAAGACAGGAAGGAAGAACCGAGCAGATGGCTCAGAGGTGAGGTCTTTGTCGTTGACACATATTCTAACATTGCAAACAAAATTTTACAAAACTGTTTTCTGTTGTCAGCTGAAATCCCAGGAGCCCAGGAACTGAACTCAAGAGGGTAAAGAAAATGCTTCAGCCAGGCACGGTGATGTCTGTCTGTGACCCTAAGCTCAGGAGGCAAGTGTGAGACCTGAGGGATGCAAGCTGAGAGACCCTGCAGGAGCTGTCCAACCCCACTGCTACAGCGCCCCTTTGTGCTATGTGAATGCTGTGCTGTGCTCTTGAGATGACCTCAGTGCACCCTCAGGTGTTAAATATTATTGCTGGCCTCCACTTTCTGCATGCCAGGAAATTGCCCAGTTGGATCAGCCACACATGTCTCCCAGACATTAGAATATTCCAGAACATTCCAGAAGCACCACTGAGGCTCTAGGGAATCTCCTCAGTGAGACATGCATTGGTACTTGAACCGAAAAGAAGACACATCTCTCTTGATCCTCCAGCAGTTTCTGTCATCTTCCAGAGGATAGGGTCTAGGCCAGCCCCTAGAAATGTTAGGTTGACAGTCAGCATGGGACGTTCATTTTCCTTTTAGAAAATATCTGTCTGTCTGTCTGTCTGTCTATTTGTTTATTTATATAACGACTGGGTTTCTCAGCATAGCCCTGGCTGCCCTGAAACTTACTCTGTAAACCAGACTAGCTTCGAACTCAGAGCCCCTCTGCCTCTGCCTCCTGAGTGTGGGTAAAACGGCACTCTGCCTGGTGTGGGTGCTGGGAGCTGCAGGTGCTCCTGAGGGCCTAGCCTTCTTCCTGCCCCCATCTGCAATATTTTTTGAGGCAAAGTCTTTCAGTGAAACTGGAGCTCACAGAGGCAGCTAGACTGGTTGGCCATAAAGCCTCAGGGATCCTCCTGTCCCTCAGTCCCAGCCCTGGGGTTACAGGAGTGTGCCACTAAGCCAGAGTTTTACATGGGTGCTGGGATTCTGAACTCCAGTCCTCATGCGGTGTGAGGAACACTCTCCCCGGGAGCTCACTACACCACATGTGAGGTGCAGAGCAGATCCCAGGGCCTTTGCACATGTTGGCTGCTGAGCCATACTCCTAGACCAATTCTTACTTTTCATTTTGAAACAGTCTCACTAAGTTGCCCAAGATGAACTCGAACTCACAACCCTTCTGCTTCAGTCACCTGGGTAGATGACACACTGAGCCTGTGCCACGAGGCATGATTCAAAGGCACTTTTCCTTCTCTCCAGAGGAAATAAAAAAGCTTTGTTGACTGCACTAGGATGAAGGCTTCAGGAATTGTGTGTGCTGCTCTGTCCAGTGTGGGGCAGTGTTGGCACCTGTGGGGTGAAGCTCAGAGATGGTAAGAGTACACACCGGGCATGCAGGAGGCCCTAGTGTCCATCCTAAGCACCAAAACAGTCAGGTCAGCTGGGTCCTGGCTATTCTCTTGATGGGCCTACATCTGGGCAGGCTGCTGTGCTCTGACTGGGCTCAGGCTCGTCAGCTACAGAGTGTGAAGAGAGTCCAAGCCTTCTGCTGCCTCACAAAAGGGAAACTGAAGCAAGAGAGACAAGAGTACTGTTACCCTCACATTCTCCATGAGGAAACTGAGTCTCTGCAGCAGGAGTCACAATAATAAATGTTACAAAAACTTCATAGCAAGCCCGGCAGAAGAAGGGTGCCCCATGGAGACTAAGTTCAGATTTAAACCCAGGATCTCACCATCCATCCAAAATCTAGATAGAGGAGTCATGTAGGTCAGGCAACTCTCAACAAGCTAAGCTCATTTCTTCTAGGCTTTGACCAGTGAGGATGGCCTCATCACAGTTCACGTAAAACAACTCCAAAGAGAACAGAATGAAGCCTAGGGAGGGCGAGGTCTTCAGGCTTTCTCTCCGTGCTCAGAGCTGGTGGGGCGGCTCAGTGTTTACAGCACTGCTGCTCCCTCAGAGGACCCAGATTCCTTCCCAGAACCCTCAGAGCATCTCACAAACACATATACTCCCATTCCAGGGGATCCTACGCCCCCTTTTGGCCTCTGCAGGTACTCTGGTGTACACAGACAGAGGCAGGAAAACACCCCAAAACATAAAATACGTTTTATTTATTGAACACTTCCTGTGTATGCAGACATAAAATTCTGTTTCAGAGTTTATATGATATAATCCATCCTTTTAAAATTCCGAATTCTTAGCTGGGCAGTGGTGGCGCACGCCTTTAATCCCAGCACTTGGGAGGCAGGGGCAGGCGGATTTCTGAGTTCCAGGACAGCCTGGTCTACAGAGTGAGTTCCAGGATAGCCAGGGCTACACAGTCTAATTACTGCTGTTAATCTCCCATGATTCCCCATTGCCTGAAGCCACAGGCTGGGTCTCTGAGTTTGTGATTACAAGCTGTGACTTGCACTGTCGACCATCCGACCATCCTGCCTTTCAGTTCTCCTTGCAAGACTCCACCCTCCACTTTCTTCCTGGGGCCCTCAGCCTTTCTGGGCCCCAGAACACCTTTCCCTAGCTACTTCCTCTTTCCACTTTGATCTCCACGTCCTCTGTCATTGAGGCAGCTTTAGTCATCCAAGGAGAATCTTCCTCTGGTGGCTTCCATGAACACCATGTCACCTGTCATGACCATTTGTCACCTCTCCTGAAATATCAGTTTGTCTCATTGATGGCACCACGAGTATCTTGGTCTATCATGTGACACGTGTCTATTTACTGACCAGTGCAGGTGTGTGCTCATTTCTGGGTGTTTCTGTAGGGGTTTGAGTGGACATCAGGGAACAACCTTGGTGCTGTTGCTCATCTTCCCCTTGCTCCAGACAGGACCTTTGTCATTTGATACTAAGTGTGCCAGGCTGGCTGATCTGCAGGCTTCCGGTCAGCTTAGAAACACTGGCATGCTGCACAGGTTACACCCCGGAGCCCACAGGCGTGCTGGGGGTCCCTACTCAGAGTCCTCTCAGTCTCACAAGTAACTATTCACTATACCCTTTTCTGTGTGTTTTCGAGACAGTGTCTAACTGTGTAGACTACCTAGGCTGGCCTGGAACTCACAGAGATCTGCCTGTCTCTGTTTCCCACTCTGCCATACAGCAAAAAACATTTTTTTCCATTTAATTAATGCTGAACGTGAATATAGGTGTGGAGGTCAGTGGATAATTTCTGGGGGCCAGAGATTCAAACTGAGATGGTCCTGTACATAGCAAATCAGAGGACCACTTCTATTTTTTTGTTTGTTTGGTTGTTTTTACAATGCTTCAGCCATGCTGGGCAGCTCTCTATCCACTTAGCTGGCTTGTGCCAAGACCCTGCCCCTCCCAGCCTCCCTGTGCTCAGGGGCCACATGCCAAGCTCTAACCCTCCCAGGTGGCACCACACTCCAGCAGGCCCGGGCAGCTCGGGCGGTGACCGCTTTCTGCCCTCTGCTGCCTGCCAGGAACAGCTCGTCCTAGGAGAGGCTGCACTAGAATTTATTTTTGTGGTTTTCTCGAAGCCGGTGGAGCCCTCCCTCTTCCACATCTGTCTATGGAAACAGGGAAATCCTGGCGTTGGAGAATCCGGGAGTGGTACTCAGGGCTGCAGGACTCTGGCAGTGCGGTAGAGTTCCCACCTGGGTCTACCTCGGGCGACGCATGGGACCAGAGCTGCATGTTGGGTCAAGTCTGGTCACCTTGGACCTTCGTTACCCCAGCACTTTGGAAGTAGAATGGAAATAGTCGGCAAGTCAAGGTCCTCATCCACTACACAGGAGTTTGAGGCCAGCCTGGGCTTCGGGAGAATCGGTATCCAGCCACACCCTAAGTGTCACGCCCCCAGAGCACCCTCCAACGAAACCACGCCCCTCTGGGTCCCAGCCCTGTCCCATGCTTGTTTTTCTTTAGCCTTGTGTTTCCACACTGGTGATGTCACCTCCCTGAGACACATCCAGAAGGGTATGCAGGAGCCCGCAGAATCAGGGACTCGGGACCTGTGGGCAGCTGACCTCCTCTGCTGTTGTCACTGCACAGAGATTTTTAAATGACTTTTATTAAATCCTTACAAAACAGAATACAAAATCCTGGTGTTGACAGTTGGTGGGAAAGGAGTCCGGAGAGGTCAGTTTACCTGGTACGATGGAGTTAAAAGTGCTTGCATGTCCCACTCTCTACGATAGGCTTCTTAGAGCTCAGCATGGTTTGTGGCCAAGCCACCCCAGGATCATGCCTCATTCACAGTTAAGGGGTCTGACCCCTCCTCCAGGTCGGACTTGGAGGGACAGAGGAAATCACAGCCCTGTTTGGGGTGTGTGTCAATGCTGCTCAAGGTCCCTTCAGGTTGCTTCAGGAACCTGCAGGGGGCTGAGTCCTCAGGTGCCCAACACCTGAGTTATACTGATGGGTGAGAGCTCGGGTGCCCAGGAGCCCCCATCCTCCAGGGGTTCTTTGGAAATGTGTCCACAGAGGCCGGTGGGGCAGTACTGGAGAAGGCATGTCACCTCCACTGTGACGATCCTATGAGACTAGGGAGGAGGGTGGAGGATGCTGGGCAGTGGGTGTCCCAGGCCCCCACCCACTCGACCCCCAACATTCAAGTACTCTTCAAGAACAGGGAAGCAAGTCAAATTATTTCTTTAAAAAAAAAAAAAAAAAAAAAACTAAACTCGACAAACAATCCTGACCAAGGATTTCTGAGGCCAGGGGCTGCCCTGTAGACACCTGAGCAGTTGCAGGGCAGAATGGCCTGGCCCCTGGCAGCTGCCCCCGACCAGCAGGGCCATGGAGAAAATGGGAACTCGTATTGCATAGTAGTTCGGCTAGGAACAGTCTACAGGCCTCGGGCAGTTAGGTCTGGGTACTGCAGGGCCACCGCATCCCTTCCCAGCCTCCCTTGGGTGTCCAGAGGGAGACCAAGGCAGCTTCGACCCTTTCCTGAAAGCAGGCACACCTGAGCCGTTGCCCTTTGGGGGCAGAGGGAAGGTGAGAGACCCCTGGGTGTGGCCTCAGCTCTGGGTAACAGACATAGCTAGAAGAGCTGAAAAAACCCAGTCCCAGGGGCAAGACGTGGCCGTGGTCAGGCTGAGCCCTGAGAAGGGGCACTCAGGTGCCCTGGGTGGGGAGACACATGGGGACCCCAAGTTTGCTGATGTGAGCCTTGTCCAGCACCTCTCCTGCGTTGGTGGGGCTAGCTGGATGCAGGATCCCCCAGCTCTGCTCCTGGGAAGTGGGGTTGGGAGCAGCAGGCCTGTCCCAGGACAAGGAGCTAAGCAGCCTGGGAGGGGTTTCTGATTGTCAACCCTCCAAGGGACACTGCAGGTGGGTGATGGGGACTAGGGGTCAATCAAGTGCACTGTCCCCATCCACCTGCCCCCCAGAGGTCCCTGTCCAAGACAGGGAGCCCCGTCCCCACCCCAGCCCCAAAGGTGCTCTGGTGAGGAGAGGCAAAACAGCACTGCTCACCAGGAGGGCCTGTCCCTGACAATACTGAGGGCTAAAGTAGAGGTGTGGGGTGCTGACCCTGCGGGATCCCCAGCCCTGGAAGACAGCAGAGCGGCCAAAGTGGAGGTGGGGGCGCAGGTGGCAGGACCTTCACAGTTGACAGGCGAGCATCGTGGGGTGCAGGCCGAGTGGCCTGAACCCTCCGCCCTCCTCCGGGGCACTTGCTTTCAATAGCGGCAAAAGAAAAATAAACAAAACAAAGCCAAGTGGGCAGGGGCAAGGTGAGGATAGGGAGAAAAGAAGACACCCCCCTAACAAACTCCTACACCTTCGGAGGACCCAGCTGAGCTGGCACCTGGGATGGCAAGGGGTGGGGTGCCCAGGTCCCTAGCCTTCAGGCCCCGCAGGGCAGGGGCATATGTACAAGGGGCTAGTGGGGGTCACGCGCGATCCCCCACGAGGACCACAGGGGTGGCCGACAGGCTAGCTCTCTGGCGCCGCTGGGCCAGCTTGGACTGGGAGGGCGGGGACAGCTGCAGACAGCGTGAGGTAGCTCGGATGACCACAGGCTGGTCCTGCCCAGCGTCCTCCTCACACTGGGCCAGCTGCCGGTTCATGGCGATGGCTTCAGCTGCAAAGGACGTGAGGTCTTTGGCACAGCTGTTCCTGGGGATGGCATGGGTCACTGTCACAAGAGTGTACCTGTCTCTGCAGCCCTCTGGAGATGCACACCCCAACTCCAGGCCCTTCCAGGTGACTCCAAATTGGAGCTGTTGGGTCACCTCCTACGTCACAGAGCTCAGAAGCCTGGTCCCCACTTAGGCTCAGGGGCTCAGTGCTAAGTACCTGCTGGGCAACTGCAGACTATGGTTTAGGAGCCCTAGCACCCCCCAAGATCCCAGGCCTCACCTCTGCAGAACCAAGGGTGTTGGGAGGGTGTTCTCCGGGGCACACTGCAAGAAGAGGCCAGGGGGTCAGATGGCACTTGAGGGGCCTGGCCAATGCCAGCCCAAGTGTTCACCATAAGCAGATCCCACCCACACAGGTCCTCAGTTTGTGCAGTCCATATGCCCCCCGCAGACTGTCCCCAGAGGGGTGTGAGCCATGCTGACCTGGGGCCTATCAAAGGATCCCAACTCTCTGCATTGAAAGAGCAAGCTGTCTGGAGGGGTGGGGTCTCACAGGGGAGTGGCAAGGCTGAGTTCTCTGCTGGGCAGGGAGGGGCTCACAAGCTCCCAGCCACAATGCTAGACCCTTCTTGTATGAATGCTTGGAAACCCCATGCCCAGCACAAGTTGGGATGGAGTGTATGGGTGAGCCCTGAACTCTTCTTCAGACCCCAAGGCTCACCCCCTGCACCCAGGGGTGCTGCAGGACTTGGGCAGCGCTCAGCCTCTGCTTGGCATCTCGGACCAGCAGCTTGGAGATGAGGTCTTTGGCAGCGAAGGAGATGTGGGACCAGTCCTTGTCAGGGAACTCGTACTTCCCCTCCTGGATGCTCTCAAACAACATGTTCTGGGGGTGGGGGGAAAGAGTCACCGGAGACAGACCCGGGCCCTGGCCCTGGCCCTGAGGAGCCTAAGGAGGGTGGTGGGAGGTGATATGCACAGGGGCAGAGTGTGGGGGACAATGGAGACAGTCACAGGCGACTCTTTGGTGCTTAAAGCACTGGCTGCTCTTGCAGCTCTCAGTACCCACAGGGTTGCCCATATTTGTAACTCCGCTCTCTGGGCACTTAATGCCCACTTCTGGCCTCAACAGGCACCAGGGTCTCATATGGTGCACGCACATACATGCAGGCAGAACACTCATATGAAGAAAAAGAAAAAGAAATGGCTTGCACCTGGGGGCCCCTTGATTCAACCCCTCACTTTTCATCCCAGGGAGCCAGAAACAAGGTCTAGTGAGGGTGGGGAGGGGACTCAGGCACGGCATACCTGGCAGGCAGGGCATGCCTCCCCGCGGTCCCAGCCACAGTCACTGCCACAGTGGCCCACGAAGGGCGGGTAGCCACTCAACAGGATGTACAGGATGACGCCCAGGCTCCACAGGTCGCAGCGCTTGTCATAGATGCTGGCCTCCTCACTGAAGGCCTCCACCACCTCAGGGGCCATGTACTCAGCTGACCCACACTGTTGGGCGTGTACAAGTCAGGAGGCAACACCCAGCTCCAGCCAATCAAAGGCTGCTGATGCAACCCCAGCTCAGCAGGTGATGGTGCTGACCACACCCCCAGCCCCACCCAGCCAATCAGCAGCTGTTGCGATGCGGAAGGCCAAGCTGGCAGGGGAAAGCTGCAGAGCTGGCCTGGCACCTGAGCCTAATGCCTGCCTGCCCCTCCTTTATCGCCCTCACCGGAGTGAGCAGCTCTGGCGTGGAGATGGGGGAGCAGTCTCCGTTGAGTTTGATGCCACTGCCAAGGTCGAAGTCGCAGATCTTCACTGGCGAGACCTGGGGATGGGACAGGCAGTGTGGGAACCGGGCCTGCACGCTCTCCACCCGCTGATGCCTGGCAGGGGACGGCAGTGGCAGAGCCTGGGTGGGTGCTGGTCAGGCAGCCTCACCTGGGTGGGGTGCTCACACAAGATGTTCTCTGGCTTTAGGTCCCTGTGGGCGATGCCTAGGGAGGTGGAACAGGGAGGTTAGGGGTGGATAACTTTAAAGCAACCAGGCCTGGGGTGCCCCACAGCCCCTGCTTCACCTTTGTTATGCAGGAAGTCCAGGGCACTGGCCACGTCCTGGACCACCACACTGGCCTCCAGCTCGGTGAAGTGGCGCCTTCTGTGAATGTGACTCAGGATGGACCCTGCGCAGGCCAGGGAAAGCTAGGTCACTGCCACAGGCCAGCCGGCCCCTAGCGCTGCCTCACTCCAGCAGGGATGGCCCAGGGCTTCCTTGGGCCCAAAATTGGGCTGTGCCCATTGGGACAGGAAGGTATAGCCCCAGTGCCCGTATTGAAGCTGGGGCCCATGGATGGTACTTCCTGAGGGTCCACAGCTCCCACCCCAAGTCCTCCCGCCCAGTACCCACCGCCACGCATCTTCTCAAACACCAGGTAGAAACGGTCCTCCTCCTCAAAGAACTCAATCAGCTCTAGAACATTCCTGAGTTGGGAGAAGGGAGAAAAGAAACTGAGGCACCCTAAGGCCCTCAGCACCTGCTGCCCAGCCTGGGAGGCAACAACTCATGGAGCCTGTGTTCCCGGCTGAGCCCAGCCCGTGCCCTGGGCAGGCCACCTTACCTGTGTCCCTGGCACTGGTACAGCATCTCCACCTCCCGGAACACCCTGCTGCGGATGTGGCCCGGCTGCTTCTCAATGATCTACAATGCAGGGAGGGCGCGGCACCTGGAGAAGCTGCCCAGATGCCACCTGCAAGGGGTCAGCAGCAAGCCCCCCACAGGCCGCCTGGACCCTGTATGCACTGTAGCCCTGGGCCTGGAACTTGCGAGAAGTCAGACTGCAGTGTTAGCATGGTCAGGGTATCCAGTTGCTCAGGATAGTTCAGGTGAAGAGAGAGGAAGCAGCCAGTTCTCTACTCTGACCCAGGAGTCCCCTCCACTAGGTGGCTGCTGCCCTTGCCCCAGCAAGAGCAGGGCCAGTCTCAGCTCTCACATGACCCATGCAACAAGGTGGCACTCTGCCACCTGGCTGCTGGCCCAGCCGGTACCACACCAAGACATGCTTCTCTTTTCCAGACCAGACTGGGCACCTGGCACCATGGGCCTAGGTCTGGCTGAGACCACGGTCTCAACCTTCAGGAAGCCTGCTCCACTGGGTAGATAGAAGGCCCAGAAGGTGCTGTCCCTGTAGAACCATTGTTCTCAGAGGAGTCCCAGGAGCCCTGGCTCTCCCTTCCCAGGTGGACACCCTGACAGCCCCTAACTCAGCAGGTGGAGGGGGCAGGATCCCACTGTCAGGACACTGTCCTGGTTAACTTGTAATAAACACCTATTTCAGCAATGGGCCTCCATCACTAAGAGCCAGATCTGGAGGGTGGCCCAAACACTGTAGATCACCCCCACCCTTGAAGAGACTGGAGACAGCGCCATAGAAACCTCTATCCCTCCTGGCAGTAGAATGGCCTTCCCTGGGGTCCCCTCTGGGATCTATGCCACTGGGTGCTTTTAATGTCCTCCAGCCATCCCAGCCTCCATCCTCCCTCTCCTGTGCTGCTGTCATCACCCCTCACTGCCCCAGGTGTCAATGACCACTGAGGACATCACCAGGAACTCCCTGCCCCAGTTCCTGCAACCCATCACTCTGGCTCACAGCAGTGGGAAGCCCACTGTAGCTAGTACAGCTCAGGCTACCGTCCTTCCGACAAGGCTGCCCTGCAGGGTCACTAGAAGGAAAGCAGTCACCTAAGCACCTGCCCGGGGAGCCCAGGGACAGGGACCACCGCTCTGACATCCTAACTTCCAAGATAGGACTCTTCCCTTTGCTTTTTCCTGTTATCCTCATGTGCAGAAGCCACTATCCAGGGTGGCAGCACTCCCAGACAGGTCACCAGGCTTCCCTGGACATGGGGGTGACTGGTTGGCCCTACACCAGGTCCTGGTAAGGCTCTAGGTATATATACAGGAGTGGCAAAGGCACACAGGACTCTCTTGGGGATTTGCATTGGGTTTCCCCAATCACACAGCACCTCAGATGTCAGTGTTATGCCAGCTTTTCAACCTCTTTAAGCCTCCTTTAGGCCAGTCATCCTTAGAGGCAGAGGCCCGGCCTTAGGGACAGGTGGGCCAGGATAGCCTCTGACATAAGTTTCCAGTTCTCCATAGCCACTCTAGGGCTTGCTAGCCTCCAGAACATGGAGTGGTCAAGGGACAGCTGTCATTGTGCCTTTCTGTGACTCTAGGTCTGACCTGGATTCCCAGGGTGGCCTGAGTCACAAGTCTTGGGACCATTTTTAGACACTGGTTTTCCGAGGCTGTCATCTGGGGACTCAAAGGCCACTGGCCTCTGGGGGCGGACCCTAGCTTACCTTGACAGCATATTCCTGATTGGTGATCAGATTGACACAGGTCTGCACACGGGCGTGGGCACCTTCCCCCAGTACATCCTCCTGCAGCTGGTAGACATCTGGGGTGCGAGTGGAGAGGTGAGGGACTGTAGCCAGTGTCCCTTCCCCAGAGGAACTGGCACCTCTCTGTGGCTCACCTTCAAACTTGCCTGAGAAGCTGTCAGTAGCCCGACAGCGCTTCTTTTTCCGGCCTCTCTTCTTAGCATCTGGGATGTCAATGGGCTGGCTGGAAGGCATGTCTGCAGAGAACAGAGACCCAGATGGTATGTAGTCTGGCTTAGCCTGCTTCTCCAAAGACTCCCATGTCCTGTCCACTTCCTGGGTGCTCACCAGGTCGGGCTTCACACTGCGGGCTGAAGTCAGAGTCCCCGTGCTGGGTGGGGTCTAAGGAGAAGGCCAGCTCGAAAGGATTCTGCCCCTGTTGAAGGGGAACATGTTCAGGGCGGTTCTGCCAGAATGCCCCAGATATGCAGCAACCTGTACAACTGACCGCTGCATCAGTGCTGAGACCCAGAGCAGCTGGCCGCCCAACAGATATGCAGGCTGCAGCAGTCTGTGATGGACCCCTCCTCACCCAGCATGTAGGCTTGCACAGGAGTGTCTCAGGGCCTCAGTGGCAGGGAACTGTGGGAGGCAGAGTCCCTTGGAGACCACAGAATCCCGATTCAGGGGTTTTACTAGGAGACAGTGGGCCATGTGGCTGTCACCTGCTCCTGTTACTGGTATGAGGTAGGAGGAGGCCAGGGACACCCCACAGAGAATGACCCAACCATGTCCACCGCACCAAGGGATCCTGTCTCCTGACTATGGGGAACGTGACCTTCCTCTCCAGCCTGGGGTTGACTGACAGGAAGTCTAAGCCACATGGCCTGCCTCATCTGCTCATGGGTAGCATGGGAACGCTTGTCCAGCCAGCTGACTGAAGGCTGACCTCAGGGACAGGCGTAGGATCAAAGGTGTGGGAAGCAGCAGGAGAGCCTGGGGCAGGGCTGCCAGCTTGTTTTCCCACAGCCTCCTAGGTTATCTCAGGGCCACACCCTGGGCTTCTGGGCCTCAGTTTCCCTGTGGCACAGGACAACACCACTTCTCCTCCCTATGTTACAAGCTCTCCAGTGAATGCGATGAATGCAGTGAATGCAGGGCCTGGCTCTAGAGATCAGGGGCTGGGACCCTTTCAACGTGCTCTGTGTATCCAAAGCCTCCTAGCTCTGGAGGACTGCCTACCCCAGGGGCCACCAATTTGGTACACGTAGCCACTGGTAAGGGGGCTCACACGCAAGGCATCCATTGGTATGAGTGTATAGGGTCATGCCCCGACCACAGCCTGCAATGTCTAAGGATCCTTCTCTGGGTGGCCAGGGTTCAAATTCATACCTATAATTAAAGTAGGACACCAAAGGACCCAGCCGCCAGATGTGCCAGATTAAGACTGCTCAGGAGAGGGGGGGCTGAAGGCCAGAGAAACCTGGTTTGAACAGGAGCATGCTGAAACAAGACACTTCCTCGTGATGGCTGCTGCCGGCACCTCGGGGGTGTAGTGTGCAAGCTGGGAGACTGAAGCAAACTCTAGCTTCAGACGGAACAACTCATCCAGAGAACCAGGCATGGGCTGTAAGTGGGTGTGGGTAATGTGGGTTAAGTCACACCCCTTTCTGGATATCCACAGTGGGAGGTGCTGACAAGAGGGTTATCTGGAGCTGGGCAGTGGTGGCACAAGCCTTTAATCCCAGCACTTGGGAGGCAGAGGCAGGTGGATTTCTGAGTTCCAGGCCAGCCTGGTCTACAGAGTGAGTTCCAGAACAGCCAGGGCTACACAGAGAAACCCTGTCTCAAAAAAAAAAAAAAAAAAAAAGAGAAGGCTATCTGGGAGAAAAGTTCCTCCACAAAACCCTAGGGAGACTCCAAGGGGCTACAGCAGAAGGGACCAGATACTTGGAGAACCCTGGCCACCCGGAGAGCAACGTTTGTATGCCTTGCAAGCTGTTCTGCCCCCAGCAGAGAATTGCCACTAGTAGGAGGCTGGCACAAAAGGGGGCACCCTAGCAGGTCATGGGGAAGAGGGCACACAACCCCAGTGCTCTGATAAAACTTGGCGCCTGCAAGGCCCAGGGCATCCACCTGCACCACACAAGGTGGGGGGAGGAGGGCTGGTGAGCGACGAGAAGGGAGGGTAAACCAGGTTTGAGACAAAGGCCAGCTAGGGCACCTGCTCCATGACCACAGCCTGGTAACCTTCCTCTGAGTGGACTGTCATGATAGAGAGGGACAGGAGGCAGCTGTCCCCAGCTCTGGGAACCTCTGATATTACAGTCACTGTCCCCTGCTTGAAGACTGTGACACATGGAACAGCCAGAGGGATTGGCTGGCTGGAGCATACCCCTTAGGGAGATCCCCAAGGGATCCCACAGTCTCCCAACTTGCACATTACAGACAGGAAAACAGGGCTGGGCTCTGGTTGAATCTGTAGAGCACTGTATGGCAGGCATGAGGCCCCAGGCTCCATCACCAGCACCTCTTAAAACTCCAGAAACCCAGGTAACTAAAGCCAGGAGGCCTGGCAGATGTGTGTGCTCTCTGCCCAGCTGCAGACTGAGGCTACCTGAGGAGCCTGGCTCCAAAGAAGCAGCTGCATAGGGTGGGGTTCCAGGAGGGGTCGAGATACTAGTCCCTGGCCATCTGCAGGGCTGTCTACCAGCCAGGCCTCTCACAGTCCCAGTTCTGTGCAGAGCCCCACAGTGGCCACGCAAAGGGCAGCCTGCAGTCCCAAGTGCTGTGTGGGCAGTCCAGCTTGGTCCAGCCAGCCTCCCCTGGGTCTGGCTGAGGGCCTTGAATCAGCAGGCCTGGCAGGAGGCGGCTTGAACCATCCAGAAAGCTAGGGCTTGCTTTGTTGGCCTTGCTGACCCTCTAGGCTCACACAAAGTCCCAGGAGGGCAAAAAACCACTGTAGGCGGCACTCTCAGATCCACCTCTTATTCCTGCTCAGCCCCAAAGCAAGCTGGCCAAGGATAACAGGCATTTGGGGCAGTTGGACAGGGGCACTGGCTGGACAGGCCAGGGAATTCTTCCCTACCTCCATGCTCCTCCCACAGGGGTGCAGGCATATACACATACACACTCCCTGCCTTCTCTACAGGGCAACAGGTTCCTGCCCCAGGAAGCCATTACATAATCTGGCCTTCTGGGTGGGGTGGGCAGGCTGACATCACTATGTCCCTTAGGCCAGGCCCCAAGGAGGGGGGCTCTGCCTAGCACCTGCCCACCTTCACCACCCCCAGATTCACTCATCTAAGATAACCAGCCACTGTAAGGTAACACAACAGCAACTTCCTGTTCTGATAGGAAATAACACTTTGGGCCTGGGGTGTCCTGAGAGAAGGTCTCTACAGGCCACCACCAAATGTGGAGGTTGCAGTGGGGCAAAGCACACCCATGTGCCAAAGGGTTTCCCCACAAGGCTTCAGTCCTGCTGTTCCCAACCAACCAGCACACAGCCAGCTCGAGACTACAGTGGACAGACACAGGGTTTCCCTGGGACTATACACAGAAGTAGGGGAGACCAGGCTGAGAGACTACAAGGAACATACAGCCACTGATCACAAGCCAACGTAGGGGAACTCATGAAGAGAGAGCTAGTAGCAGGTAAGAATGGGGCTATGGCCTGCTGACATGCTCCCATCCAGAACAAGGCCAACACAGGGAACACAGAAAGTGTGGCACCACATACAGAAAGTGGGGTGAGGAGCACAAGACTGAGACCAGGCTGATGGTAAGGGACATAGAGTCACCAATCAGGAGTGGGAGTGGGTCCTAGAAGAGAGAGCTACTAGGCAGCTGGGGACAGGGTGTTGCCTGCAACAAGCACACATTGCAGGAGATAAATGTAAAGTTCACCCGAGACCACATACAGAAGTAGGAGAGACCAGGCTGAGAAACTGCAAGGGACACAGCCACAGATCACAGGGCAGCCTGGGGCAGTTCATGAAGAGTTAGGCAGCTAGAAGCAAGGCTGCAGTTTACTGACGCTCCCAACCTGCACAAAGCAGGCCTGGAAGTTGCAAGGAACAGAAACACTAGATTTGCCTAGGATCACACACAGAAACAGATGATAAGACGGAACTGTGATCAAGTTAACTGCAAGGGACAGAGCCACCAATCACTAGCTTGAGGGTGGGGGTGGGGGTCCTAGAATAGAGAGCTACTAGGCGGCTGGGGACAGGGCTGCGGCCTGCTGACCCCCACCACCTCCAGCACAGAAGTCCAATGCAAGCACCCCTCCCAGGCCCTGCACCGGCCTCCTGGGTAGGCTCTGCTCGTCCGTCGCACCCGCCACTGCATTGGGACCCCCGGACAGGACCCCTCACCTTGAACGAACGGTGGAAGCCCTGAAGTTCGGCTGTTCTCTTCTGCACCATCTTCAGTCCGGGCCCCGCCAGCGGGGGAGGGGACGCGGGGCCCGGGGGGCGGCTTGGGAGGCGACCCTGCGGACGGAGGAGACAAAGAACCGAGGCTGAGAGGGGCGCTCGGCCGGGCGGGGGCGGCCGGGGCTCGGCGGAGCTCCCGCGCCCCGGCTCGGCGGAGCTCCCGCGCCCCGGCTCGGGCTTCCTTCCTCCCTCGGAGAATGTCGCCCTTGGCGCCGCGCTCACCGGGGTCGGGCACCGGCCTGGGTCGCAGCGCCGTCACCTCACCTCGCACAGCCCGGACCCCGCTCCGAGGACTGCGCGGGGAACAGCGCCTCCACGGCCACCGCCGCCGCCTCCACCGCCACCGGGGACCCCTCCACTGGGCCGCTGCCGCTGAGAGGAGCCGCGCGCGCGGCCGGCGCGGCCACCTTTATAGGCGCGGTCCCGAGTTGCCCCGCCCCTCCGCGCCAGTCTCCGCCCTTCTCAGGGAACAGAGTAGGCGGAGCTTCTAGGGGCGTCGCGGGCCGCTGCGACAAGAGCAAGGCGGGGGATGCAGATACGGCTGCGCGCTCCCGCTTAAGGGGCGGAGCTTAGCGGGGAGCGGAGTGTAGCTGCGCAGTAAGCTTGTTGGCGACTCCGAACGCGGCTGCGCACTTCAGGCTGGCGGGGGGAAGGGGGAGACTCCGAGGGAAGTAGCCAGCGAAGCGTCCAGTGCGGCTGCGCACTCCCACGGTGGGGCGGAGCGTGGAAAGATACTCAAATGCAGCTGCGTGACCTGGTGGGGGTGGGGGAACTGTGTGGAGAGGCTTGTGGACGGTGTCCTGAGTCGCTTGCGCCTGCGCAGAAAGGCATTGAAGGCGTCAGTTTGGGCCTTGAGGCCGCAGCTTTCTCCCGTCTCACAGTTGGCTCGCTGACTTGCGCGCTTCAGGTTCTAGTCCCTGTCCTTGAGCCGGGTGCCGCGGTCCGCTGCCGAAGGGGGGCAAGCCCGCCCTAATTTTACCTAGTAACCAGAATACTGATGCCCTTGGCCTATGCTCCAGCTCTGCAATTCGTGATGACTCCTTGAACCTCTTGGGTCCTTGGAGCCCTTGGTGGGGATAGCTGGGACAAGAAGGGACTGCGATCCCCGATTCAGATTCAGATACAAACAGACTGCGTTGTGCTTGCTGCCTCTGCTGCTTCCGTGCACAAAGAGGTTTTCCCTCTCCAGAGTAGTTTGTCTACCAAGTTTTTACCACCATCCTCTACTGACGCTGGAGCCTCATGAACCTCAAGCAGTTATTTGTGTGTTTGTGCGCACTCCCACACGTCCTCGTCTCTGTGAGTGTGCCATATGTGTATAGGTGCCTGGAAAGTCAGAAAAGAGGTGGAGTTACAGAGTGCCTGATGTGGGTGCTAGGCTGAACCCTGGGTTCTCTGTGAGAGTAACAGGTTGTCTTAAATTCTGAGTCATCTGTCTGGCTCCCAAGCGTCATTGTCGTTATTAGTGATTGCATTTGCAGAAATGTTTGTCTCTAATTCAGACCGTCATGCCTGCACAAGGTTCATTACCTGGACAGATTTGGGCAAAGGACAGAACTCAAGGCCAAGGCAGTCAGAGGAATCATTTCCTGGCAGACACAAACAAGGATCTACACTCGATTGTTAAAGAAGTTTGCCACCAAATATAACCTGAACCCATTCCTGGGACACATATAAGAGAAATAGCTTCTACCTGTGTGCTAGCCATAGAGAGTGTGTGTGTGTCCACATGGCCAGCTGGTCTCTAGCTTGGGGGCCTATCTCAAGCTAACAACTCAAATAAAATGATATGAAAATTCGTGGGCCGGGCGGTGGTGGCGCACACCTTTAATCCCAGCACTCGGGAGGCAGAGGCAGGTGGATTTCTGAGTTCGAGGCCAGCCTGGTCTACAAAGTGAGTTCCAGGACAGCCAGGGCTACACAGAGAAACCCTGTCTTGAAAAACAAAAAACAAAAAACAAAACAAACAAACAAAAAAAAAAAAACAAAAGAAAAGAAAATTCCTAGCATGCAGCTGCTATAGGCGGTTGACCCCCACATTCCAGCATGGCCCACCTGGGTCAGCTGTTCACTGATGGCAGCAAATAGCCCTAAGTTATTTTGTTTCATGCAGCTTAGTTCAGATGCTGGGAAGAAAAGCCAATTGCAAAGCCCTCATTAAGGTGGCAGTTCTGTGCCCTAATCCAGACCAGTGCCTTTACTACTCCAGCCCAGTCCTGAGACTCCCTCCAGGAGTCCTATGTTATAAATAGAGAAACCGAGGAAGCTCAGGGAGGTAAGAAGCTGTGTCTTGACACTGGGTTACTTCTCCCTGGAGTCTTCCCAGGTCACCATGCTAAACCTTCAGAATAGGGGTGTGTGGCCCCTGCAGCATGCACACTCTGTGCAAGGAGTTATGTGAGCCTCACAGCCAAGTATGTCTTCCAACTTGCAAAATATCACCTGGAGTCTACGGGATTACTCAGAGGGAGCCGCCTTTGACCATGCTTTTATCTAGAAAGGGCAGCCAGTAGGAACAGGAAGGGGGCGTCCACCCTGTAGGCACCAGGCAGGGCCTGGGAGCTGTTCATTCAACCCTGCCCTGCCATGCCCGGGCAAGCTGCCAACCTGCTGTCAAGTCTCTACCCTCCAGCCGCCTGTTTACAAGCCAGGCTCCCAGTGGTGTGGGACTCTCCGAGGCCTCCCAGCATGGGGGTTGGGAGCTGGGGTGACAGGAAGGCCTGGCTTCCCCTACTGGCTCAGCTTCTGCCCCAGGAGGATGTCACTGGCTCTTTGGAAAGGAATGCCTGAAGGAAGCCTATGTGATAACCTCTGTTTCCTCTGTCTTTCCAGAGCAGGCTTGGCTAGCCAGGTGATGGGTTAGTCTAGCCCGAGTAAAGGACAGACATGGTCAGGACAGGCAGGAAAGATGGGGATGGCCCTAGGCTTACCCCACCCCCAGGTTCCCAGGAGACGTGGCCAACCTTGGAAAGGACTTAGGACTGTCCAGGGTGTTAGGCCCAAATGGGACCACCAGAGCTGTAGGTTCAAGCAGACTCTTTACGGAGATCTTACAGAGGGAAGAAAAACAGGAAATGAGGTGGGGCCCCAGGCAGACAGTCTCAGCTTCCTGCATCAGTTGGCCTAATTCCTAACAGGCTGGCTCCTTGGATCTCTTTCCTTCCTTGCCAGAGGGTTAGGAATGGAACGTAGACCTTTCTACCTGCTAGGGCAGAACTCATTGTTGAGCCATGGCCCAAACGTCTTCACTGGAAGATTTTATGCAGGGGCTCCTCCCCAACCACGCCCCCAGTTCCTCACTGGGGGATTCTAGGCAGGGGCTCCTCCCCGACCACACCCCCAGTTCCTCACTGGGGGATTCTAGGCAGGGGCTCCTCCGACCACGCCCCCAGCACCTAGTGTTTTTGTTTTTGTTTTGAGACAGAGACTTTGCTTAGCTCAGTCTAGTGTCAAGCTTTCCATGGAGCCAGTGGTTCCTGTTCTGGGATGACAGGACTGGGCCATCACATTCTCCCAGCCTCGGTTATCTGCCTGTGTTGCCTGCTTTCTGTTCCCATTGCCCCTCCATGTGCACTGTTATTCCTTCTCTTGGTTTCAGCAGACATTCTGTCCACATCCATAAGTGCGAGCCAGCGCTGTGCCTTTGACACAGCTTTGTGGAGCCAGTGCTAGGACTGCTGCAAAATCCCCACATACCCTTGGGGGAGGGGTAAAGCTCTCACACCAGGCTCCATACAGAGCCGTGAACACCAAGGAGATTTGGGAAGAACCCACAACCTAGCACTCCAGGATCAGAATAGCCACCTAGGGCTGAGGTAGTAGGATTTGGTGAATGTGTTCTGAGGCTCCAGGCAGAGCACTCATCTAGCCCTCTATCCCTAATGAGTGTGCCCCAGTGGGGTGACAGGAATGCAAGCAAGCCAACTTGCCACTTCACTGTCCCAGTCACTGGGCAGACTAAGGACAGAACCCGGGCCTGTCAGTGTCCTATGCTGGGGGTTGGGAGAAGCCTGGGAGCAGTGGGCGTGGCTAGGGAGTTGTGGCTGCCAGGTCTGACCAGGCTGTGAACATCCTGGCAGCCTTAGGGCCCTGTCCTCCTGACCAGATCACACCACACAAGGCCCACCTCCTTTGGAGTCCAGCTTTGTGCTCACTGTCCCTAAGGGAGTAACAGGGGCTGTGCAGTATGGCTGGGAAGGACTGGCTCAGCAGTTGGTTCAAAGCCAGCACCCTGTCCTAGTGACTGGTTCACCATGTCCTCCTCTCTGCCTCCTCTCACCGAGTCCTGAGGACACCGGTGGCTTCGGGAGGCCTTGACCCTGGACACCTGGTCCTTGCTAGCATTAGAACCTGGAATTTGCATGGAGACTGTAATTTTTGCTGTGCCATGAGGTACTGAGAGGATGTGCCACATCACTTCCTGAGGCTTGAGCAAAGAAACTTGAGCTGGGAACCATCAAGGATTATTGGGAGCCCAAGTCACTGTGGGGTCCTCCTCAAAGGGAGACAGAGGGGGGCTGGAGAGATGGCTCAGCAGTTAAGAGCACCGACTGCTCTTCTAGAGGTCCTGAGTTCAAATCCCAGCAACCACATGGTGGTTCACAGCCATCTGCAATGGGATCTGATGCCCTCTTCTGGTGTGTCTGAAGACAGCTACAGTGTACTCATATATAATAAAATAAATAACATCTTTAAAAAAAAAAAAAAAAAAAAGGGAGACAGAGGTTCCTAGCAGAGTCAGGGAGACTCTGCTGCCGTTTGGGAAGAGGGAGGAAACAAGGCTGCCAGTCTCTCCACACAGGGAGAAGTGCCAGAGCCGCAGGGAGAGACCAGCCCGGCCATGCCAGCCTTATTTTTTTAAACCCTTGTCAGACTCGTGACCTCTAGCCACATAAGATGACCAATTTCAGCTCCTTAAACTTCTAAACTGGCAGTCACTTGTTGCAGCCAGCCTGGGCACACTGAGCCCAAGCCGTAGAGGAAGAAACTGAGCCAGCTAGCAGGAGGTAGATCCAGGCTTGATGTCCATGTCCCCTGACTGTAACAGACCCATGGAAGGTACAATAGACATGTGCTCTGCCATGCTGGTTGACAATTCAATCTGCAGTCCTTGATCGCAAGAAGCCAATGGTTGGCAGGCAACACATTTGCTCCCACCCTTCTGGACCTCTTCTGCGCCCGAAGGTGGGACCCAGCCACCGGGCCATTAGGGTTCTCGAGGCTTAGAGAAAGCCCAGAGTCAGGTCCAGCCTGTGGGTGGTTGTCACTGAGCATCTTAAAGAAGGTCGCCGGCTGACTCTAAGCTGAGGTCGGCAGGCCTGCCAAAGGACCAGAGTATGAGCGGGGCCTGGGGCGTCAGCGTGGCAGGCTAAAGCCCACATCGCTCTCTGCATGACTGGGTGACTCCTGGCCTCATGCTGGGTCTCCCAAGCCTGCATTCTTCTTTTCCTTTTGGATTTTTTAGATGGGATTCTCGTATTGATCTCCTGATCCTCCTGCATCCATCTCCTAAGTGCTGGGTGAGGTTGGTTACACCAGAACCCCTGGTTTACGTGGGTGCAGAAGATTGAACCAAGAGACTTACCCATGCCAGGACTGAACCTCATCTTCATTTCCCTAAAATAAGTTTTGTATTTATTTTTATTGTTTTGGTTTTTAAAGAGACAGGCTCTGTGTGTGTGTGTGTGTGTGTGTGTGTGTGTGTGTGTGTGTGTGTGTGTGGCCATGGCTGTACTGGAACTCGCCCTCTAGACAAGGCTGGACTTGAACTTACAAAGATACAGCTACCTCTGCCTCCTGAGTGCTGGGATTAAAGGGGTGTACCACCATACCCATCTATTAGTTAATTTTAAATTTTTTAATTTTTATTTATAAGTACATGTGTGCAGGTGCCCACAAAGGGTAGAAGTTAGAAGAGGCTGATGGGTCCCCTGGATTTGGAGCTAGAGGGTGCTGGGAACCAAATCCAGGACTGATGCAGGAGCAGCCAGTGCTCTTAACCATTGAACACCAAAAAAAAAAAAAAAAAAAAAAGGCTCAGCAGTTAAGAACACCAACTGCTCTTCCTGAGGTCCTAGCAACCACATGGTGGCTCACAGCTATCTGTAATGGGATCCGATGCCCTCTCCTGATGTGTCTGAAGACAGCTACAGTGTACTCATACCCATAAAATAAATAAATAAATCTAAAAAGAATCTTTAAAAAATTGTTTTAAAACTTTAGTCCTAGTACTCAGGAGGCAGAGGCAGATGGGTCTCTGAGTTTGAGGCCAACCTGGTCTACAGAGTGAGATACTTTCTCAAAAAAACCCAAAAACAAACAAACAAAAAACCAAAAACAAGACAACAACAACAACAAACACTAAAAACAACAAAAAGAACAAAATTAAAAAATATTTGTATTAGCCTACACATGTGTTTGTGTACCATGTCTGGTACCCTTGGAGGCCCGTACAGAGTGTCGGTGCCCTGGAACTAGATTTACCGGCCGTTGTGAGCTGCCATGAACCCAGATCCTCTGAGAGAGCAGACAGTGATCCTAACCATTGAGCGGTCTCTAGAGTGCCAGACCTCATTCCTGAAAACTGTTATTTTGTATGTTAAATTAACATTTTAACTGGAAGGTTAGAGAAATGGCTCATGATTAAAAGCATTGACTGTTCTTGCAGAGGACCTGTGTTTAACTCCCAGTGTAACAGACCCCCAGACCTTAGCACCACTGACTCCATGATGGAAGTACCATTCAGGCATGGAGACAGCCCCACCTGATGAAACTAAAGCATAGGCCCAACCCCTCCATACTTATTTCCCTCCCTCTATAGTTAGGAAAAGTCTCTAAGTACTAACCTGTTTTTTAGCTTCTGTAGTTCCGTGTCTGGCTAACTGTTCTTGCTAACTGAAGTATATCACCTCAGGATGTGGCTTTGTGCTTAAAAACTCACCCTGGAAAAGGCTCCATGCGATACTGGGGTCTACACACACAGAGACTATAGTGCAGTCACTGGCCATAAAGACTTTGTCTGCTAGCCGGGCAGTGGTGGCGCATGCCTTTAATCCCAGCACTCGGGAGGCAGAGGCAGGCGGATTTCTGAGTTCAAGGCCAGCCTGGTCTACAGAGTGAGTTCCAGGACTAAGACTTTGTCTGCTAAAACCTGTGTCTGAGTAGTCTTCTCTGGTGGATCCACACCAGAACCACACGGCAGCTACAGCCTCCTATAATGTCAGCTCCAGCAGATCCGATGGCCTCTCCTGCCTCAGGTTCACCTCAGGCGCACATGTGTTGAACAGACACACATGCAGACATTCAATTCATACAAATACTTTTTAAATGTTAATGAAAAGAAAATGCATACTGCTCTTGCAGGGGCCTGAGTTTGGTTCCCAGTCTTTGCCCTGGAGAATCAAAACCACCCATAGCTCCGCTCTGAGGGCTCATTGCTACCTTTGCTTGCACACAACTTAAAAATAAAACATTTTTTAAAAATTTTGTTTTCAAGACAGGGTTTCTCTGTGTAACCCTGGAACTCAGTTGTCCTGGAAGTCAGTCTGTGGACCAGGCTGGCCTTGAACTCACAGAGATCCTCCTGCCTCTGCCTCCTGAATGCTGGGATTAAAGACACTTGCCACCACGTCCAGCATAAATAAATCTTTATGTTTCTAGAAATGTACAGTAAGGCCAATTGACCATGCAGCTATGGAGGGGACTCTCAGAACACAATTCACAGGGAGCATGAGCTAGACACAGGACACATGGCACATGGTCAGCTCTGGGTGGTCCCTGGAGTCAGTAGAGCCCTTGAGACAAGAAGCGGGTGGATGTCGGGGAAGGGTGGGACCAGTGTCAGACAGAGCTCCAGTGTGCGTAGACAGCATCCTGGAGCTAGATGGTGGAAACAACTTCACACTCTCTCCGTCTTAACCTAAGGGTGACCAGTGACATAGGATGGCGATGGCACCAATCTCTTCTGTTAGAGGCCCCAGGGAACCGAGTCTTTGTCTACAGGAGCTGCTCTAGCAACTGGCATCTTGGTGTGTTTAGGCACAACAGGACAAACCAACATTCGTTGACACAGTCCTTAGCCTCATCCAGGATGACAGTGACATGGCTAACCTCAGAGAAGGGAGACAGAGAGGGCTGAGGACAGCAGGATGTCTCTGGTGAGCTGGGTCAGATGCCTGAGTTGTGACCAGGCCACAGGCCTGTCACATACTGAGACCAAGACTACAGCAGTGCCTAACCACACAGAGATGTTCCCAGCAACCCAAAGGACACTGTGTGTGGGCTGGGTGGAGGGGTCATGGAGGTGACAGAGGCTGCCTGATTCTGTGTCCTCAGGCAACTGGATGCAGAAGAAGGCTGTAAGTTGGTGCTCCAATGGCTTCTCTGAAGACATGTTGGGGACAGTGTTCCTGTAAGTATCCCAGGGTGAACAAAACAGTGGTCACATAAACATCTAGGAACATGGGCCACGCACCCCAGGTGGCCTTTGGGCCATCAGAAGGGTCACGTCATGGGCTAGAGAGATGGCTCAGCGGTTAAGAGCACTGAATGCTCTTCTAGAGGTCCTGAGTTCAAATCCCAGCAACCACTTGGTGGCTCACAGCCATCTGTAATGGGATCTGATACCCTCTTCTGGTATGTCTGAAGACAGCTACAGTGTACTCACATACATAAAATAATTAAAATCTTTCAAAAAAAAAAAAAAAAAAAAAAGGAAGAAGGGCCACCTAAAACACCCACACCCACACTGGATACACAGTGCATGCCAAGGCCAGCTCCAGCCAGTAAAAGCCAGACCAGGTGCCCTCGCTACAGCCTGGGTATCATTCCAGAAAAGAAGTATGGAGGGACATTGAAGACAGGCTGCTCAGCGACAAGACCAGACAGAAAAGGTCACATAGTGTAGGACTCCATGACAGGAAATGCCCAGAGGAGGCAAATCCAGACTCCAGGTGCCATATCCACTGAGGAGGTGGTCATGTCCCCTGGGCCTTCTGGCAGGGGTCATTGTGACTTTCAAACAAAGACCTACATAACCTCAGATCTTGGGAAAGACAATGCCTGTATTACTTAGTTGAAGTAGATCATCTGACCGTGACAGCGATGGGATAGCAGTGTCTCTCGAGGACCCGCATAGGCCATCTCCATCCCATACCTAGGATGCTCGCGTCTCTCAGACATCACATTTCTCCTTCTCTGACACTAAAAAAAAAAAAAAAAAAAAAAAAAAAAAGTGCTCTGCCTACTAATCTTAAGGCCAGAGAAGCCAAGGAGGGAGAAAGCTGGAGACTGGCCCAGGGGCTTCGCCTGGGTTCAGTGGTACTCTCCTCCCTTAGCCCGCATCACCCTCTATGGATGAGAAGCGGTATTGCAAGGGACTCCTATGGGAGCCGCCTCAGCCCACACCGGAAAGAGACGCTCAACAGCTGCTCCAGCATGGTACACAGGGCAAGCTTGTCACCCTACAACTTGGGAGGCCGAAGCAGGAGGATCAGCATGAACTGGAAATCAGTGAGGCTTGTTTCAAACCACCCGGAGGGGCTACGCAGGGGCTACTCTAAACAAAATTACTCTTATGTTGGGATCTACAACCGTAATACAAACAGGAAAAGAGACTCAGATGGTTGTCAAAACCGTATGCTTTTCATTTAAAACAGAGGGACTGGGGTACTGGTCAGGCGTGAAACACCCTCCCACCCCCGCCTAGAATTCCCAAGAGAGTGGCTGGAAGTTTTGGGAGCACGGCTCAGGGCTGGAGCCCGGCCTAGAACCCCCCAATGAGGGTTGGGGGAGTGGTCAGGGTAGCGCCTCACCCAGCATCTCCCAGTGAGGGGGCTGGGGGCGTGGTCAGGGGTAAAAGGCAGAGAATTGTCCTCCACATGCACAGTGGCAACACAACACACATGCACATCCATGCAACAGGATAACCCCCATCTCAAAAGAAAAGAGAATTGTCAGCTATACTGATTCTGCTTTCTGGGTTGTTTCATGCTATCTTGTAGTACTTGGGCCCTGTGATCGAGCAGGCTGTTATCAAAACTTGTCACCAGTCCATCGGTCACGGTAGGAGTTGGACAGAAACAACCAGGAGCAGCCCGCCGTATGGAGGGGACCACTTTATGCTTAGGCTGGCACAGAGGTGGGAGGGAGTGAGGCAGTGGACCCCTCCCTGGGCTGCTGGGATTTGGCACGGTGGCCAAGTCTTGCAGGTGAGAGATACATTCAGTCAAGCCTTGAGGACCGGCCCCGGGTTTTTCCAGGGCTGGGTACTGGGTGCAGTGACCTCTGGAAGGACCCAGGGGTGTCTCTCAGGCTCGGGGCTCAGGCATTGATGCTTCGTTAACCGTACACATTTAGTTTAATGGCAGCCTCTGGAAAAATCACCAGAATTCCTGGGGTCTGTAAAGTGCAGGGGTCTCAGGGAAGGGCCAGGAGGCTCAAAAGTTGGAGCTGCAGACAGTCACATCTTGCTACACCGTCCAAGGCATGGCAGAGAGGAGCCTGCAGGAGTTTGGTCCTGTGGCCCATAAGGGCCACATAACACACAAAGTTTTGCTACACAATAGGCTGCCACTGAAGAAAGAAAGATCCCTGTTACCACTTTCCAGGAACTGTAGATCCCAGGGTGGAAGTCACAAGTGAATTCATTACTGGATTCCAGGGTGGACTGACACTGCTCTCAGGAGGGTGGCACTAGAAACAGGTTAAGAGTAATCTTAAAAATCTCCAGATTGGCTGGCTGGCACTTGGGAGGCAGAGGCAGGTGGATCTGTGAGTTCCAGGCCAGCACGGTCTACAGAGTGAGTTCCAGGACAGCCAGAGCTACATAGTAAGAGCCTGTCTTAAAACAAAAACAAGCAAACAAACAAACAAAAACCAAAAATATTTCTGAATAGACTGGGTTTGGTGTCTTTAACTGAGCATTTGGGATGCAGAGGCAGGAGGATCTCTGTGAGTTCCAGGCCAGTTTGAAAACCCTGTTTCAAAAACAAAACCAATAATATAAAACAGAGCCGGTCTGTGCGGCTGCGCACCGGGGTGACTCAGGGCTGCCAGATTCTCACTCTCCACCCTGGGCACCCCACATCTGGCTCTCCTAGGCTTCTCTGCGGGTGTGGGGTCACACATGAGCACTCACACGGCAAACACTTCCCCACTGTGCAGGCCCTTACCAGTATTGTTTCGTTTTGAGTCAGGGTTTCTCTGTGTAGTCCTGGTTGCCCTAGACCTGCTCTGTAGACCAGGCTGGCCTCAAACCACCTGCCTCTGCCTCCTAAGCACTGGGATTAAAGGCGTGTGCCACCCTGTCAGGCTCCTTTACATTTTTTTTTTTCTTTTGTTTTTTTCGAGACAGGGTTTCTCTGTGTAGCCCTGGCTGTCCTGGAACTCACTCTGTAGACCAGGCTGGCCTCGAACTCAGAAATCCGCCTGCCTCTGCCTCCCAAGTGCTGGGATTAAAGTCGTGCACCACCACTGCCCAGTTCCTTTACATTTTTTTAAAGACACTCTTGTTATAAGACCCTGGCTGGCCTGACCCTCATTGTGGATGTCAGAGTGGCCTCAAGTTTGTAGCAACCCTCCTTGCATCTGCCTACAGAGTTCTGGGAATCATAGGCGTGCAGTGTGTACCCTTCCTGACCTACAAAGAGCCCTCAGAACACCCAGCACTGGGACCTATCCTGGGGTGCTGGAGAGGGGAGGGCATGGCACCCTAGTGTATCTTTGGAGGCCTGCTGGCTGCCTATGTGCTCACAGTGTGGCTGTAAACTGAGGAGAGCAGCTAGCACCTCCCCTTCCAGGTTGGCAAATGTAAGGGTAGAGAGCATGGAAGAAGACAAGGGGTGTTGGCAATGGCTCCAGATCCTGCCTCCTGTCAGAGGCCATGGTACAAACACAGTGTAAACCCAGTGGCTGAAAGCACAGTGTCCAGAATTCAAGTTCAGCCCTCTGGATGGCGGCAAGGGGACAGGTGAGAGTCCAAGGGCTCAGTCACCACCTGAGGGGAAGCCATGGTCTTGCTGCACCTCAGCTAGAGGCATGAGGGTGTGATGCTCCCGAGTCACAGGCTGCTCAGCTATCTCCCCACATCTCGCCGGCCAGGAGGGGCGCTCAGTGACACATCCGTGATGTCATCTCCTTCTGTAGAGACCAGGCAGATATCAGAAAACTGGAGGCACATGGCAAAGGCCTCCCACAAACACAAGACACAACAGATGCTGAACAGTGGGCACGGGTGGGGCAGGGCCTGTGCTGCTGCTTTGGGGTGACTGAGTCTACCTGATGCCTGGTCCTGGGCCATGGACCAGCACTGCTTAATAGAAAAGTCAGCAGTGGGGATGGGCGAGCTTCTGTCTGTAGGAGCGAGGGCCTTGGTGACGGCTGTCATGCTATTGCTCAGGAGGCAGGGGCAGGAGGATCACGAGTTCAAGGCCAGCCTAAGCTTAATGAGATTCTGTCTTAAAACAACTACAAAAGCAGGCCGTGGGGCTGACGAGATGGCTCAAGGAATAAAGGTGTTTGCGGCCAAACTTGACTACCTGGGTTCGAGCCCCAGGTTCCATAGGATGGAAGGGGAGAACTGACTTGCAAGTTGTCCTGTGACCCTCAGGTACATGCTACATCAGCCATGCTCACACACAGCCATGTCCACACACAGTCATGTTCACACACAGCACAGAAGAACAAAAATGTAATACAATTAAAAGTTAAAAAGAAGCACGAGGCTAGAGAGACAGCTCAGCCTCTGAGCGCGGCTGCTCTCAGACAGACCAGGGTTCCGTGGCCAAAACCCACATGGAGGCTCACAAGTGTTTGAAGCTCCGGCTTTTGGGGATCTCACACCCCTTCTGGCTGTAGTGGCACTGTACACAAGTGCACAGACAGATATGCAGGCAACACCTTACATAGAAAATAAAAGTAGGGGCTGGAGAGATGGCTCAGCGGTTAAGAGCACTGACTGCTCTGCCAGAGGTCCTGAGTTCAATTCCCAGCAACCACATGGTGGCTCACAGGCATCTGTAATGGGATCTGATGCCCTCTGCTGGTGTGTCTGAAGACAGTTACAGTGTACTCACATACATTAAAAAAAAAAAAAAAAACTTAAAAAAAAAAAAGAAAAGTAAAGAAGCCAAGCTGGAGCTGGGTCTTTAGTTCCAGTACTGGGAGGCAGAGGCAGGTGGATGTGGATCTCTGAGTTCGAGGCCAGCCTGGTCTATAGAGCGAGTTCCAGGCCAGCCTGGTCTACACAGAGAAACCCTGACCTTTCAAGACAAACAGAGAAATTAAGTGTAGATTTTGGTCTGTACATAGGAGACGGCAGGTGAAAGATAAGGCTAGTGCCTGTGATTGGGCAGTGGAAAAGGAAGGCGGGCTCAGAGTTTTAGAGGTGAGGACAGAGAGGGAGGAGATGCGGCGACAAGATGGAACCTATAGGAGAGAAAGACGAGCTCGATCCACATGGCTTGAAAAGAGCCACAGGAGCGGTGGATATCATCAAGGAGCAATAGAACAATGTAGGGCAACTGGTCCAGTCTAGGTGGGCAGCTGGTATCAATTTCAATTTCGTTTTGAGTTTTTTGTGTGGGCATTTTACTGATTAAATCTGACTGATAATTTATAAGCTTGTAGAGTTTTCTTTATGCAGGGCTCAGGTTAGAGCAAGCTCGTGGTAGACTAACAGAGGGGACGGATGACTGGGAATATCAGTGGCTCAAGCGTGGATTGTTTTTTTAATAATTACACGCTACAAATAAGTCTTAAAAAAAAGAAAGAAAAAAGACAAACGTTTTAAAGCAGATTATGGCCAGGCATGGTGACAAAGACCTATGATCCAAGCGCTTGGGGGCTGAGGCAGGAGAATCACCTCAGGCTCCCCGCTAGCGTGGCCTATGTGGTGATTCATAGGCCAGTCTAGGTTATAGAATGGAAAAGGATAAAATCAGAAAAAAAAAAAAATCAATCAATAAGTCGCCCCTTGTTGTCTAGGAGGTGGAGTACAGGTCGCCTGTCCTGGGCACTGCTTGCTGTCTGAAATCCGAGGATGCTCAGGAGCTGCAGGCCAGTGCTCCCACCATGGTCTGTTCTGTACCCAATGTGAGCTACATGGAATGGGATGACCAACATGGCACCCTGCGGTGTGGCGAACTAGAACATCTAGGACTTTTGTGTTCTGGAGGGCAGGCAGGCACGCAGGACAGGCCATGCCATTAGTATATGAGTCTCACCAGCACGGGGAGCAGAGATCCTGTGGGTACCAGGCCCTGTGCCTTCTCACACAGGTAAGACCTCAACTAGAGCTACTTGTGTGACCCAATGCCCAGAACAAAGTGCAGTAGATTAGTGGTGGCCTGGGTCCCGCCCAGGCAGGAAGCATGGTGCCCCACCCCCAGCTCACCAGGGGCTCCAGCTCTTTGGGGTCAATGAGGCTGAACTCTGTGACGAAGTAGTAGAAGTGCTTGTAGCAGGTGTTCACGTGTGCCTCGGAGCCCATCTGAGCGATGCGGTCAAAATGGTGGATGTATACATGCACGAATACACGGAAGAGCCGTGACAGGATCTTGCGCACTGCCTGCAGGAAGGTCTTGGGAAATGGTGTGCCTGGAGGTGGGCAGAGGGACCAGTTGGCCTGAGGCTGCATCTCCCCACCTCTGCCCAGCCTGGGCCACAGAGGCGGGAGTGGATGAGCTGAGAGAGCTCGAGGTGCATGCTAGAGGTCACAAGCCTATGTCTAGGAACCAGTCTCCTGCCAGTCCAAGCACCAGTTTCCACGGAACTTGCCTGGTTTTTGCCTGGGGAGTCTTCCTCTCTGTTACGAGGGCCTCAGCCCATTCTGAGCACCTTGCCCTGCTCTTTCTAAAGCCCCAGGGAAGTCTCCCAGGCCTGGCAGTTGCCACCCTGTTACTCCCCCACTCCTGGGGTTCTATATAGTCCTGAGGAGACCAACCACACAGCATGTGAATATATGACTTTATGTCCTTGGGGGTCACGTATCAGATATCATGCATATATTATGGTTCATGACAGCAGAAAATGACAGTTATGAAGTAGCCACAAAGAACTCTATGGTTGAGGCCAGCACAACATGGGGAACCATTGTGCTCAGGAAGGTTGAACCACTGAGCTAGAAAGATCACTAGACCCTGGTCCCCAAGTCGGGAGCATGTCCTCTCCAGTGGCAGAAGGGAATCTATAGGTGGGCTCAAAGTGAGGACCTTCAGCTGGGGTCATCTGGGATTATCCAGGGGTCAGTGTCACCACAGGATGCCTGGAGGGAGGGAGGTGGGAGGGTGTCAGGCAGGAGGTTCGGGATGCTGCCAGCTCTGAGGATGGAGCCTAGTATGCTGGGTGCTACACATACACATAAAATAACAGGTATCCACACACACACACATACACACACCAAGAAGCCAGTGGAACCCATTTGGCCCTTTCTGCTCAGTGTGTGCTCAGCAGACATGGGGTCCTGGGGTGGCTGAGCCCCTCCTGGTGTGAGTATGCAGGAGGGTGGCCCTGACTTACCGACATTAGTGGGGAAGAGGTCTTCGTTGTTGATCTGCACCTCGATCCAGTCCATAAGCAGGTCCATGTAGCGGGGCGCGGACAGCGCCGTGGGCTTCCGGAAGCGCTGCTCGTCCTGCCAGCGGTACTCGTACTTGGGGCCCCCGGACATGACTGGGCACGACTGCTCGGTGCAGCCATCGCTGATGGTGCCATAGATGAGGTTGACTCGGTTAAAGAAGTCCACCACATGCACGGCCACCCAGTCGTTGAGATCCTCGCCCGGCGGCAGCTGCACGGCCAGGCGCAGGTCCAGCCCCGCCTTCAGAGATGCCTGCGCGCGCTTGTGTAGTTCAAAGCGCTGCGTGCCAGGCTCGAACTTGCGTTTGGGCCTAAATGTCTTGTCCTTGTTGAATACTTGTTTCAGGAATGGGTTTGACATCTTAGTGGCACCTGATTCTCAGAACAGGGGGCAGAGACCGTAGCACGATGGTGGTGGCACGATGGTGGCCTGTGCTGCAGGTCCCCAGAGGCCTGGAACCGGAAAGGACAGCGTTAGTGCTGGGCTCATGCAAAGACTGTTATCTCAGCAATCAGTAGGCTGAGGCAGGAGGACCACAATCTTACACCAGTCTGGCCCACACAGGAACAACTGTTCTCAATACATAAATAGCCAGGAGGCTAGGCATAACATACACTTATAGTTCCAGTACTCAGGAGGCTAAGGCAGGAGGATTGCCCCAAATTCCAGATGAGCCTGGGCTGCAGGGACCTGTGTAAGCATAGGGATTTTTTAGAGACAAGCGTGATGCTTGCAGACTCTGGTAGGACACAGCTTCACAAGAGGCAGGTTCCTGGGAGCCACTTGGTCACATCACACAAAACGATGGCCTCAGAGGTCTGTGTTCTCCTGAGTCCTGACACAGACCAGGGACTGCTCGGACTGCTGCTTCAGCAAACATGGAGGAGTATGTGGAGGTGACAAAAACAGGTGGTGCTGCCTACAACAGGAAAAACCCAGGTCCCCAGCACCTCAGGACGTGACTCACGTGAGCAGAGGTTCTGGACAGACTTGAGGAAGAGTCCTGACCTCATCCCAACATGAGGTCTCCCAGGATTAGCTAGGTAGCCCTACATTCAATGATCAAGTCTTTTCTTCCGAGAGTTGGGGACAGAACCTAGATTTCAGCCAAGTATGCCCCGCCCTCTGCCAGGGAGGACCCACTGCTCCCTGAGGTGGGCTAGGCGCAAGTGGAGTGGCACCCTGGAGCATAGCCCGTGAGATGAAACGAGGGTGCTAGGGAAACTGGAGTGACAGCACAGACAGAAGGGGAAGTTGGGATGGGGAGTGGCATGTGGTGTGGGCTAGCCCCTCCCACCACAGGCAGCCCCACCTCACTCACAATAACTTGTGTGTCTTTTTTATAGACAGGGTCTCATGTAGCCCAGGCTGGCCTCCAAGTCACTATGCAGCAGAGGATGGCCTTGAGTCCCCCACCCTTTTGCCTCCACATTGTGAGTGCTGGGTGCCAGGCACCACGCCACAGTGTAGTCAACCCTCACCACACTGTCGTCAACCCCCAGCACTTCTGCTTTTTTTTCTTAGATAGTTTGTAGCCACCACATTGTGCCTGCGGGGCCCCTCAGGAGAGTGGACAGAACTGAAGTGACACCTCCACCCAGAGCTATGACAGCCCTACAGAGTCCAGCTTTAGCTCAGGATCCATAGAAGGACAAGAGAGACACAGAGCCTGGGTACCCACATGCTGGCTGTAACTGAGACTTGCACAGGAGGAAGAGTCCAACAGACAGCTAAGTGTGGTGGGACCAGACAAATAGGGACACAGTACGGAACTTTGTGACGGGAATGTTGAGATGTGAGGGCTGGGGAAGGACATCGTACTTCTTAGGGTGATGGAATGCTCTAGATTAGAGGTAGTGACTGCACAACTTAGCCGGAACTTAATACTGTGCTATGTGCCTTAGACCTTTGAGTGAGCTGCAGGGCACACAGGGCAGGAAGTCATGAAAACTGCAACGCAGCACTCAGCCTACTCGCTCGCTCACTCGCTGGAGACAAGAAGCAGAGATTGCTTCCCTGGGGCTCATGCTGTGTCAGCTCCGACATTCTGAATCTGACTTTAGAGGCAGCACCACTATTGAAAAAAACTCTAGGAAATAAGACGGTTTACATAAAGCAAGTGTGGCTCAGGCCCAGGTGCAAGGAGAACTAGGGTTCAAGGTCATTGTCAGCTACATACCTACTTCTAGGCCAGCCCTGGCTACATGAGACCCTGTCACAAAAACAAAACAAGAGCTTCCCATGTGGCATAACTGTGATCCCAGCACACTGGGGCAGAGGCAGGTGGATTACTGTGAATTCAAGGCCAGCCTGGTCCACAGAGTGAGATCATGTCAAAATAAATAAAAACAAATGGAGGTTGACAACTACCTAACACTGAGCCCATACGGGGTCACCACGGACACCAGTCAAGGTGGGGCGCCCGGAGGCAGAAGCCCACGGGCCAAGAGTATGGACACCAGATGGCCCAACTTCCCCCACAACATATCCACTGCACCCCACCGCCATGTCACACCTGACCGGTACTTTACAGTCTTCTGAGGAGATGCTACCTCCATCCCAGACAGTTCTCCTGAGCCCCAGAATGCTCTCCTGCCACAGTGGTCACTGGGCCAGGCACTCCATGCAGGGTGTGCAGTAAGTGTCCTTGGCCTCCCACCCACTGCACACTGAGTACTACCCAGCTCTGGACAGTCAACCATTCCCCACCATGACCCAGGGTCCCCTAGAGAGGTGGCAGGGCGGCTATCTCCTGCCCTAAGGACCCTCCAGGTGCAAAACTGACGGTTGGCTAGTTTGGTGCCTGTACAGCCTGTAGGAGGAGCTGAGGCTTGACAGTAAAATGCACTGTGTTGGCTGAGGTGTCAGATGTCTCAGGGACTCTCCTGACCCGTGCTCCCAGGGCTGGGTCTCTCCTTGCTTCTGTGTCTTCTGCCTCAGCCTCATGCCTCCAACCCCTTAGACAGACAGACCAGCCTAGGGCCTCTCTGAGAGGCAATTACTTAAGACAAGACACCAGTTTTTCCTTTTATCTTTGAGACAGGGCCTTGAGTAGCCCAGGTTGGCCTTTACTCCTAGTCATCTTGCCTCCCTGGTCCCACATGCAGAGCCTTGGTGCCCTGGTCTTCCAGGGCTAGGCAGCATAGCTGTCAGGGCCAAGCAACGCCCACACACCTTCACTGTTCCCCGCTCTGCATTTGCAAGGCAGCCTGCTCACACTCCACCATCTCGGACAAGCCCCAGTTTACTAGAGCAGTGGCTGCTGCTGAGACAGAGCCTTCTCCTACCTCTGACTGTCCACCTGCCTCAGGGCTTTCCTGAGGACAATTCTGGGGACTCCCTCCAATGCTGTCACCAAGTTATGTCAAGCAGGAGCTGTGGTCACCATGTAGAGGTATGAAGAGTCCTCTGGAACCTTCTAGCTCTGGGGCTGGCCTCAAGGGACGATAGGAAGGAACAACCCCCTCAACTGGGTCTCGCCCCCTCAAAGGGGTGATCCCTCCAGAGGCCTAGACCAACAAGGTTCTGGAAGTTTCTCTCATTTGTCTGGTTCTTAGGTTTTGAGACACTGTCTCAAATTTGGCTCTGAGACTCCATCCTCCTGCTTCAGCCTCCCACTGGCTGGGCTGACACCACCATGCCAGCCTGCTGTGGGTTTTTTCCTCCATTTTTCAATGGTGTCCTGCACTCCAACCAAGACTTCTAGACACATAAGCAGCGGAAGGCATTCTATAGCCCCCCCTCACATGCCTATGTCCTCTTAGGAATCAGGAGGGTTTTTGTTTTTAAGGGAGAAGCAAATATTTTCTTTTCTTTCTTGAGATAGTGTTGCTCTGTCCTGGAACTCCCTCTGTAGCCCAGGCTGGCCTCAGGGATCCACCTGCCTCTGCCTCTTGAGTGCTAGGATTAAAGGCGTGCGCCACCACTGCTGGTGCAAATATTTTCTACAAACTTTGGGGATGGGTAGAGTTCCTATCAAAATCAACTGCCCTTTGTCAGAAACAAACATTCTCCAGCACAGAAACCTAGGCTGGCTGCAGCCTGTCACCCTCCTCCCCACAAAACCCCTGATCACCGTCTGGGTGCCTCCTCTCAGGTCCTAGTGGACTTCCAACAGCTGCTCAGAACTGGATGCCAGCACCTCAGGGTCCTCTTCTCTGGGCTGTCCCACTAACAGGCAAGATATGACAGACAGTTAGAACCTTCTAGAAGAACACCAGGTAAGCTGAGACTGCTCTTCTACCCCAGCACCCACAGGTTCCTCTTCTGAAAACAAAACAGAGCTCTAAGTAATAAGGACCTGACTCCTCCCAGGCCAGGGTGCAGGGCTCAGGAGCCCAGGGTCACCCACTTCCTTCCGGAGGTTTCCACATCCGACTGTTGCCTTGCGGACAAGGCCTGAGCTGGTTCCATGTGCCTGCTCTGTGGCAGGGCAGTCCAAAACCTGAACAAAGTGTGGCCTCAAGGCCACCTCCACATAGAAGAGTCATTGGCAGTGGCTTAGGGACAGTGCCTGAATCTCGGTGTTCACACCCAACACCCCAACAAAGACAAAACAAAGTTGAACTGAGGCCTCTGTACACTACTTTTGTTGTGACACTGGTTCTGAACCCTTATTGGGGTGGGACAACACCCTGGGGTCCTCGAGGGGACTCCACTGACAATGACCATTTTCTACAAGGCAGTAGGCACAGATCTATTTTGCAGATGAAGAAACTAGGGTCACTTCTCTTTTTGTTTTGGAGACGAGGTCTCAAAGTATAGCCCAGGCTAGAACAGAACTTGATAGCTTCCCTGGTATTTATTTGGAGTTGTTTACAATGGTGTACATTCTGGTTTTCTGATCTAAACACAGAAAGAAGGAAAAAGCTGGGCGGTGGTGGCGCACGCCTTTAATCCCAGCACTCGGGAGGTAGAGGCAGGTGGATTTCTGAGTTCGAGGCCAGCCTGGTCTACAGAGTGAGTTCCAGGACAGCCAGGGTTACACAGAGAAACCCAGTCTCGAAAAAAACCAAAAAAAAAAAAAAAAAAAAAAAAAAGAAGGAAAAAAATTACCATCAGATAACCAAAGGGAAGGGGTGGAGCCCAGAATTCCCCAGTGAGGGGCTAGGGTGTGGTCAGGGTGATACTTGATTGGCATAGATTCAAGGGTTCCGTATGCCAGTCCCACTTGGGAAGGTAAAAGGAGGAGGACTCTGCTGTAAGATGGTCCTCAGAAAAGGGAATTGTGTCCTCTGTGGGACTCAACTGTGCAGACACCTCCTGCTCTAACCACTTTTGCCTTTTCTGGTTAAGACATTTGAAGCAGGGCATTCTGAGCAAGCCAGCTCTGTTCCTGACTGCTGGGGATTCCTGGGAACTTCCCTCAGTGAAATCACACTTTTGGAGTGGAGGGGATTTCCACAGACCAGCTAGGAGCAAGTGTTTTCATGGGTCACTGGCTGTGGAGATGACCCATGGGGACTTTTCAAGGTATGGGTGTCTCGCAGGGAGTTCACATGTGAGCTGGGCCATCCCACCTGCTGAAAAGCACATGTCACATGCAGAGGCACTATGCATGATCTTCCTGCCTCTCCCTCAGGCGCTAGGCTGACAGACTTGCCCCACCACGCCTGGCTTTTGAAGCGGCAGCTTGCAAGCTTTCTGAGAAATGAGTAACAGGGTCTTATGGGTTCCAACATGGAGGCGGAGGGTCGGGGGAGCGGCCAGTGAACCAGCTCCATGGGTGAAGGCACTTGCCACTGCCGAAGAAATCCACATGGAGGAAGAAGGGATTAGAACTCTTCCCTCCGTTAACTTCCTCCCACACAAAATAAATGAATAAATAGATAAATGCAAACTTCTTTAAGGTTCAAATAAAAACCCCTCAGCATTGCATCAGGAAGGAGAGAAGCATGGTCACACTCTGTGGGCCTCAGATGCCCCCCTGCTGGGAGACCTAGGGCAAGACTGCAGACACTAGGTCCTTCCCCCAGTGAGCCCACAAGGAAGGCAGTCCACCCAGAGTGAGCCCTAAGGGCAACTGCAGACTCAGGTCATGGAGAGGTCACCTCTGTGCCTGAGAGCCAGCCTACCTCACACTCACTCAGCCTTGCTGCAAACTGAAAACTCTTCTGACATGGCGGTGCTCAGGAAGCCGAGGCAGGAGGATTGCGAGTTCAAGGTAAGCCTGGGTCACAGAATGAGTCCATGGCAGTCACAATAATTCACAGGAGGCTCTGCTTCAATTACAGTGAACCTTATTACGCCTGGGTGTAGCGTGTAGGAGGCTGAGAGCTCTGAGTCAAGCTGGACCCCACAAGACGCTGTCTCTTTAAAAAATGACTACAAGCAAGACTGTATAGGCTGTGTCTTAGAAACTAAGGGATTCTAGGTAGGGCTCCACCCTGACCAGGCCCCCAGCTCCCTCAATGGGGAATTCTAGGGGCTAGGCTCCACCTCTGATCACGCCCCCAGTCCTTTTGCTTTTTTTTTTTTAAATTTACTTTATGTATATGAGTCCAACTGTAGCTGTCTTCAGACACACCAGAAGAGGGCATTGGATCCCATTACAGATGGTTGTGAGCCACCATGTGGTTGCTGGGAACTGAACTCAGGACCTTTGGAAGAACTGTCAGTGCTCTTAACTTCTGAGCCATCTCCCCAGCCCCCTTTTGCTCTTTTTGAGGTGAGATTTCACTAAATGTCCCAGGCTGCCCTTGAATTTAAATGGCACTGGAGTGGATCAAGATAAAGAAACAAAGGACATCAAGAAGCCCCAGGGTGGAACTCTCAGCCTTGTCACCTCTGTTGTTCACTGAGTTCTAATAAGTTTGGGACAGGGCCATTTAAAACCAGGTTTCTGGAAGTTCTCAGAGCTATGTCTCAGTTTATCTGCTCCTGCCTTTGTCTTGGTTTTTTTTTTTTGTTTTTTTTTGTTTGTTTGTTTGTTTTTTGTTTTTAATGGTTTTTTGAGACAGGGTTTCTCTGTATAGCCCTGGCTGTCCTGGAACCCACTCTGTAGACCAGGCCTGCCTCTGCCTCCCGAGTGCTGGGATCAAAGGCCTGTGCCACCACTGCCGGCTACTCCTGCCTTTGTCAATGGTTAGTTAAGTCTGTGATCTCTTTTGCATCCCGCTGCCTCCAGCTAGCACCTCTCTGAAGCCCCATCACTTCCAGAGCTAGTAACCATTTCCTCCATGCTGAAGGAAGCGCTGGCTAACCTGAGAGTCCTTACTGTCCTGTGCAGGGAACGCACTGTCTCCCTGTCCCCTACCACTCCCACCGGATCGTTCCTGAGCTCCCAACTCTGCATAATAATAACAAATCAGAAACCAAAGTTACGAGGATACACGCTGGTTCTGGAATAAGCCAAAGGGACCTTTGCCCTGCCTTAACACTATGCCAACCTCTGCTTTGACTGTAGGCACTTTATTCTAAGGAGCCTAGGGAAGGGGTGAAGGGAGGAGGAGAGAAGAGAAAAGCAAAGGTATTGGCGCATGTCTTTAATCTCAGTGTTCAGAAGGCAGAGGCAAGCTGATCTGAGTTCCAGGACAGCCTGGGCTAAATAAAAAAGGAAAGAAAGAAGAAACTGTGGCCAGAGTTAACTTTCTGTGATCTGTTTTTGAGTCTCCTCTATCCAACCTTTTCAGTGGTTTTTTAGGGGAGGCCGGAGAATGCTGAGGGGCAGAAGTGGGGAGAGAACCCAGGGCTTTCTACACACAAGGCAAATGCTTCACTCCAGAGCAAGAGCCCAGACCTTCAATGAATTCTTATCAGAAACGTGATCGTTTCAAACAAATGAGTCAGCGGGAGATGGGATAGAGGATCCAATCCCGCAGCTGGAGGCTAGCCTGTGCTATCTAGGACCTCAAATATTAAACATGCTTTCGATCCATGATGCTCCCTTTCTCCCTCCTTTTGATAGACCAGTTCCTCAGCGCCCACTTTGGGCCCCGTCGCTGAACACTGTCATCCTGAGGGATGAAGTCCCGCCACCCGCCTTGGCCCTCCGAGGACCTACCTGGCCGTCCGGAGCCAACTCCCGCCTCGCCTAGTCTGGGGCCGCGCCCGCAGAGGGACACGCCCGCAGAGGGACACGCTGCACGCCCCGCCCAGGCCGCGCCCGCCTACCGGATTTACTTCCCTTAAAGGGAAGGGGCCCGGATGGAGGCGTGGCACCCGAGATCGGAGGATCCTGTGTGAAAGGTGGTTCGGACGGACCGCCCCGCAGCTCTCCGCGCCCCTGGAGACCAGGACGGGCGCTGCTCATTGGCTGGAGTCGTCAGGCTGAGGGACCGGACGAGCCCTGAGCCCTCCCTCGCTGGCTCCGGAACTGCCGCCAGCCCGAGGCGCATGCGTGAGGTGCTGTGGATGGGGTGGAGCCTGGGTACAGACTGACATTACCAGTTGCCAATTGTAACAGGAGCGAGGCCAAACCTGGGGAGGAGCCAGATTCAGGAGCAGAGCCAGACCTGGGACAGAAGATGGGTTTGAGGTGGGGTGGGTGACCGGTTAGACAGGGGGCGGAGCTATCCGTGGGGCGGGACCAAGCCTGGGACTGGAGTCTAATTGAGGCAGGGCCAGACAGGGGCGGAGTCATCCATGGGGCAGGATCGGAATTGTGGGCGGGGCATGTCTGGATGGGGCGGGACCAGAGTTGGAAGCAAGACCAGGCCGAGAGTGGGATGGTGCGGCCAGGGTCCACAGCGCGCGCCGGTTGGTTGGTGCGACGTGACGGGGCGTGGCGCGGGAAGCGCCGTTGGTTGGTGCGCGGCTGGAGGGCGCCGATGTTTGGACACGGCCGGCTAGGGCAGGCCATGGCCCTGCTGTTCCTAGGTATGACAGCGGCGCTGGCCCGGGGGTGCCTGCAGTGCGACCCCAATTTCTTGGAGAAATTCTCCTTCTACCGTCACCACGTGAACCTCAAGTCCTGGTGGGTGGGTGACATCCCCGTGTCCGGGGTGCTGCTCTCCGAGTGGAGCCAGAACACGATGAAGGAGCTCCATCTGGCCATCCCCGCCGAGATCAGTAAGCAGCGGAGCCCATCCCAGGGTCAGAAGAGCAGCAGGGACTCAGGCAGGGCCAGTCATTTGCTTCCTTTTCCTCCTGCCCTTAGCCCGGAGGAAGCTATATCAAGTGGCAGAAGCCGTGTACCAGAGGATGGACCAACTGTACCAGGGGAAGATGTACTTCCCAGGTAAAGAGAGAAACTGAGGTGGGGCCGGTGCCAGCTGCTAGGCACCTGGGCTTGACTGTTCTGCTGTGACTCCCACCTCAGGGTATTTCCCCAATGAGCTGCGGGCCATCTTCCGGGAGCAAGTGCGCCTCATCCAGAACGCCATTATAGAGAGTGAGCAGTGGGCTCCACAGAGGGGACGATGCTCGTGGCCGCTGGCACTTCAGGGCTGGGGGCACTGGAAACAAGGCTCAGGAAGGAGTGACTCTGTAGGAGGCCCTTTTGCATAAATGCTCACCAGCATGCCCATCATCCCCTTATTTCTGTCAAACTAGTCTCCTGGTGGCACCTGGGAACATTATAACCACCTTTCCCTTAGGTTAGCTCCATCTTTCAATGGGGCCTCCCTGTGGACACCTTCCTATGCCCATGAAACTCAGAAATGAGGGAACGAGGCAAGAGGATTGCCACAAGTCACAAGGCAGCCTAGGCTACCTTCTCTGTGCCAGGGTATCCTGGGCTACAAAAACAGAAGTGGGGCTGAGGTGTTGAGCTCTGGGCCTTGTCAGAAGGCACTGTCTTATTATGTCCTCCCCTCCCCAGGCCGCATTGACTGTCAGCGTCACTGTGGTAAGTGAACTATGGTCCAGGCTGAAGGCCACAGTGGCAGTGGCCCAGGCTGGGGAGGGCCCAGGGGAGCCTGGGGCTGCCTCTCATGTATTGCAGGCATCTTCCAGTATGAGACCATCTCCTGCAGTAACTGCACAGACTCCCACGTCATCTGCTTTGGCTACTACTGCAAGTATGGCTCATGCAGCAATCTCACTGCTCCCAGGGTCCTGGGAACATCACCTGGGCAGGGCAGGGGATCCGGGCCTTGGGGATACCCCACCACCAAGCCTGCGTCCCCCACCAGGTCATCGGCACAGTGGGAGTCAGCTGTACAGGGCCTTCTGAAATACATGTGAGCTGGGGCTTATTGGGTACCAGGATGTGGAGAGGGGGACACTAAGGAAGGCCACTTGGTCCCCTGACTCCAAACCTACTGTCATTGTAGAAACACCTGGCACAAGTAAGTCCTGCTGGAATCCAAGGTTGTGTGTGTGCCTTATGGTGAGGGTTCCAAGCTTGCAGAGCCTCAGGAGGACCTTGCCCACACCCTTCAAGGGTCTCCAAGCTCAACTGGAGGAAGGGGGCAAACCATCCTGGCTGAAGGGTCTTCATGAAACCTAGGCTTCCCTGAGTTGGTGGTAGACCTGGAGGGTTTAACTGAAGCCCTATTCTATTTCAGACAGGATGTAAAGATGAGGTAAGACCAGGCCTTCCACTGAAGGGGGGGGGGGAGTAAGGTGAGGAGGGGGGGGAATGGGGAGTGGGGAGAGGGATGGAGTGATGAGGCATGTGGGTGAGTGAGAGTCGGAGGGGATACTGGGCAGGGCTGTGTGCCTGAGGGCACATTGGCCATCTGTAGTCACACCTACCTGTGTGGTCAATGCACTGCCTGAACCATGCTGTGTTTCTTCTCTGCGGCCTCACCTTGGACATGCAGAACCACCCCGGCCTTGTGAGTGAGCTGGGGAATAAGGCTACAAAGAAGCAGGTGGCCTGTGGAAAGCATAGAACTCCAAAGTCAAGAGGCTGTTTTGCCACAGACCCCCCCCCCCCCATGCCCTATCCAGGCCTGCTGTTGTGGGTGTTGGGGAGGGTCCATGACCCATGGGCACACTTTAGGATTTAAGAACAGGCAGGGACTAGGTGTAGTAATGCATTCCTATAATCCCAGCCTTCCAGGAGCCTGAGGCAGGAGGATCTTGGGGGATAGCTTGAGCTATATTAATGGGCCGTGAGAGGCAGCCTAGGAAGGGAGGCAGGAGGGCATGCGCAGACAATGGGCTTAGAGCACCTCCTCCTCATCCCCCAAAGCCTTTCACCGAACATAAAGTGTCTGGAACCTCAGCATCTGGTCAACCTGACCTTGGAGAATGCCTCTGAGTGTCTGACCCAGCACTGACAGTGGCTGCCAGCCCCCAGCCTCTGCAGGGGCCAGGACTCAACTGCACTGTGGCAGCCTATTCCTCTGGAGAGGCTAGCCACTGCCTGCCTCAGGTCACTCTTCCCACCCCCATGGAGCCCAGGCTGGGCTGGGGCAGGGGAAGGCAGGGAGATGGGACTTGTGTAAGATAGTGGGGAACCTCCCAGGGCAGGGCCCTCTGAGATATTTTGATTAAAATGCCCTGACATTTCTCATGGAGAACAATTCTTTACTGCTAGGAGATCTGGCTGGGTCGTTAGTGTAGCTGGTGGCATGCATTTCGCCTGCACATGATGTGTGGGTGTGGAGGGGTCCCAGTCTTCTATCCACAGAAGGAGGGAACCAAAAAAACTGGCTGGTACCTGTAGCATCTCCCTCAGGGTCTAAAGATTCTGAATTTATCCCAGTCCTCCTGGGTGACAGAAGGGATGGTCAGTTCTTGTTGAGGTGGGATGTCAAGTATTCCAGTGTGGCCTGGAGCGTGCCATGGAGCAGATGACCTTGAACTGATGGTCCTGCCTCTACTTCCTCAGTGCTGGATGACAGGTGTGCCAGCTGAGCCTTCCTGCAGTGAGCCCCAGTCTGCAGGGTGACCATGAATTCTCTCAGCCTCAGGATGGATGATACAGTGGGGGTAAAAGCTGGACCAGGTTAGTGTGTGACCCAGGTCAGAGAGACAGGTGGACCACACTACATAGAGCACCTGGCAGCAGGCTAACAGAGAGGCTGGCTGGCTTGATTGGGGGGAGTTGATGCAGGAGACCCAGGGGCTTGTTTTTGTTTTGGTATCCTCTACTTGGTCCTTGTCACCTTGTCCCTGGCCCCATAGACAGGAACAAGTACCTCCATGCACATTCCTTCAGTTCTTGCTCGTAGGAGAGGCTGCAAGTTAGTTCTGTTTTTAGCAAGGAATACACATGGCAGCATCTAGAGTCCCTCCTTCCTCTAATGGGACTGGGACAGAGCAGTCTGAAAGGATGAATAGGGACACTGGCAGGGCTACACAGAGAAACCCTGTCTCGAAAAAAACAAAAACAAAAAAACAAAAAAGGGACACTGGGTGTTGTGTTGGGAGCTCCAGCAGCACTCTGTGGCCAGTCATCAGCCACAAGCAATGGCCACACTACAGTTACTGTCGCGGCTGAGGGCTACCTCTGTGGGTCCTGGCCAAGGCTAGCAGGATGTTTCAGGCAGTGGGAGACCGTGCTGCATGGCACTTGAGAGACAGCATGGAGGGCTGGAGAGATGGCTCAGAGGTTAAGAGCACTGACTGCTCTTCCAGAGGTCCTGAGTTCAATTCCCAGCAGCTACATGGTGGCTCACAGCCATCTGTAATGGGATTCAGTGCCCTCTTTTGCTGTGTCTGAAGACAGCTACATAAAATAAACAAATCTTTAAAAAAAAAAAAAAAAGGCATGGCCTCAGATTGGGCACTGGATGAGGCCTTGGGCACAGCAGCATTTGGGGACTTTAGTTGCAGTTGAGAGAGCTTAGAGGTTTACTTGAAAAGGAGTCTTCTCTTTTCCCCATCAACAAAGTGGTAGTGAGCTGCCAAGGTGAAGCAAGGGCCTTTGTCAACTCAAGTTCTTGTTCTCCCACACACAGCCCCACAGGAGGCCAGGGAATGGAAAGGTGGCCCTGTGGTTAAGACTCTTGCCTAGGACCCAGGTTTTCCATACAGAATGGCTCACAGATGCCTGGAGCTGCAATTCCAGGGAACCCAGAGCCCTCCCCTGGCACAAGGCACATTTTCTTTCAAGATAGGGTATCTCTGTGTCACCCTGGCTATCCTGAAGCTTGCTCTATAGACCAGGTTAGCCTCGAACTCAGAGATCCACTTGCCTCTGGCTCCCAAGTGCTGGATTAAAGGTGTGCATCACCACTTTTTTTTTTTTTCGGTTTTTGAGACAGGGTTTCTCTGTGCAGCCCTGGCTCTGTCCTGGAACTCACTCTGTAGACCAGGCTGGCCTCGAACTCAGAAATCCACCTGCCTCTGCCTCCCAAGTGCTGGAATTAAAGGCGTGCACCACCACTGCCCGACTTCACAAATTTTTTTAAAAAGGGGTGATGGTCAGAGTGTTTGCTGCACATGCTAAGGACCTGAGTCTGAATTCTAGCATGGTGAGTGGAGACAGGAGGAAAGGGATGGTGTAGGACAACTGTCTTCTGGATCTACACTCACAGCAAACTTATCACAGACAGACAGACAGACAGACGTACACACAGCACCCCCAGGTGGAGGTTGGGGGGACTCACTGGCCTGTACCACCTGAGCTTTAGGAGCCTAAATGGCACACTGAGGACTGCTCTGGGGTACCATGGGGACACGACACACGAACATGTTTTTTGACTCTTTAATGGGTCATTGTGACACCGATCGTCAGCAGCGTGATATATCTCTCTTCACATGGGAATGTCGACAGCAAATCAATCATGGAACATCATAGAGCTGGAAGGTCACGTGGGGTCGATTAAGAGTACTCTACATGCTAAAGTGACAGTTGTCCTCAAAGGAACGCCAGAATGTCTATAGACCACCGTCCCCTCTGAGGAAGGCTCAGCTTGTGCCCAGCTACCCAGTTACATGACGTGCCCAGGTTGGGGGGTCTCTTCACCTTACCCAGGAACTGCTGGGGGAGCGCCCAATGCTCCCAGGATGCACACCCTCCATTGCAAGGCACTCAGCCCTCCACAGCCGCAGGGACAAGCCCATGATGTGTAGTGACAAACGAGGGGCATACATTGCACTCCTCCACTGACCCCCACAGCAGAACCCCAAGACAGACCACAATTCTGTTAACAGAAGAAAATCAAAAGGCCATCCCTGCTGTCAGCAGCTGAGCTGTGAACCACCCACAAGGACACTTCCTCCATCTGGCCTGGCAGGCTGTGGGGAGAAGCATTAACAGCTGGCCTGATCACCTCTCCACAGAGGCCACCAGTTGGGATATTTGAGGACAGCAGCAGCTGAAAGGGTCCCTCCAGAGGCAGCATGGGGATAGAGGAGTGGGGCCACATCAGTGTTTGCTGTAACCCTGCAGTCCCCACAGCCAGCCACCTTTGAGAATGGGAAGTAGAGCAGCCCCCTACTGGCTAGGGTCAGGATGGCCTTCCTTGCCAAAGGAGTGCGGGTCGGAATAAAGGATAATAAAATAAGTTGATGCAACATAGGACCTCAGGGTCACACAGTGGAGGCTGGTGGTGTTAAATTAATGCTGGGTGTGGAGACAGTACACACGACAAAGGAGAGGTAAGACCCATCACATCTTTCTGTGGTCTGTTGCACATCCTGGACTCTACAATTCAGCACTGAGCCAGCGTGGTCTTCATTTCCTCCAGCAAGCTGTTGAGCAGCGTGGCATCGCTACACTTCCCGTCTACTGACACGGAGCTCTCACCCTAGGGAGAGGCACATGCACATATCGCCCATGCCCGTGTGTGTGTGTGTGTGTGTGTGTGTGTGTGTGTGTGTGTGTGTGTGTGTGTGTGTAGGAGGCTGCAAATGGCACCTCTCCTACCCTCAGCAGGAGCCTAGACCTCACTTTATTTTTTTGAAGCTATGCAGCCCCAAATTGTCTGGAATTTAGTAATCCTGCCTCTGTCTCCAGAGTGCTGAGATGGCAGGTGTATAGTGTGCAGTCCTCCAGGGCCTGAGACAGTTCTCAGCCCACCCTTTCCTTCCTCTTGCCTTTTGTCCCAAACCCAGATGCATCTGGAGGGCCTGGTGCAACTGTAGACTTTGGCTCAGCATAGGGAGGGATTGGTACAACTGTGAGGGGTGGTACAGTGGGGAGGCCTGGTCTAACTGTAGGAGATGGATTGCACTCTTAGGATGGGGACCTTGGAGGGCAGCCCTGGACAGGGAGGCATGTGCAGGGGAAACCCAGCCTCCTGTTGAGAGCATCCTGGGTGGCTGCAGAGCAGCAGGCACTGCTATGAGCTCACCTTCTTCACCAGCAGGCAGACATGGTGGCCCTGGATAGAGCGGCTGTACATGGAGGCACAGGAGTCTACTCGCTCCACAACTGCAACAGACAGGGGAGTCAGGTCCAATGCTCCCTGGCAGGCCCTCTCTAGCCAGGAATGCCAAGACTCAGGAGCTGGGGCCCATGCTGAGAAGGCACTCAGGGCTGCAGGCCAAAGGAACTGACTGGGGGTGGGAGGGTGGCTTCTGTGATTTCTGGGATAAAACCACCAAGAGTGATATCACTGTGACCTTGCTTACCAGAAAAATGGTGGTAGAAGCAGATCTTTGCCAAAAGATTCTGGAAAGACATACTTATGCCATCGACTTTGATAGAGCTCATGCTCAGGTCTCCTGACTCCAGCAACTTGGCGAAGGCATCACTGTGGGAGGACAGAAGAGAGGTAGATGGCAGGGCTTGGGTGTCAGCTGTCACCTGGCATTAGCAATGCTGAGGCATGAGGGCAGCTTCAAACTCCAAGGCAGACTGGACTACATGTGAGCATCAGAAACTGACAGGCACGCAGGGCAGTCCTCTGGGGACAGAGAGGCAACCACCTGCCGGGTCACCTGGCAGAAGAGGTGGCCTCAGGTGGAGGCAGACCTAGTTCAGCGTAGATGTGGCTGGAGCTGGCGGTGGGGGTGGAGCCTGTAATGATGGCTATAAGTACTCTCACAGTCCACATCACCAAGTTCTACATTACCCTGTCCGCCCCCTACCCCTGGGGCAGAGGCCCACACCTGTAGCAGGGTGTGGTGATCAGGTACGAGCTACAGCTGAAATGCAGCCGGAAGTCCAACTTCTCGTGGGTGGCCCCTTCATCATCCTGCGAAGAGAAAAGCTGTGAGGTGGACTTTCCAGGCAGGCTCATTCTTCCCTGGGATGCCTGACATCCCCTGGGGTGCAGGAGGGGAGCTGGACCTCAGCATACAGTGCATACCTTGGCAATGAAGGACAGTGTGCCTTTGAGCTTCTGGGCCATGACGATGCTCTGAATGGTGAACACAAACTGGGCCTCATTGGAGACGCCTGCTGGGAGACACGGCATTCAGTGGGCTGGCACTGACCTAGCTGGCTGGGATGTCTGTCCTAGCTAGCTGGGATACTAGAGTGACAGAAACAATGGGCACCGCTGCAGGCCAGTCCCAGGTGAAAGCCAGCATGCGTGGCTTCACCATGCCCTAAGAGTAGCACTGAGACATGGGACACCAAGAGCTTGGGGCCTTTTGCTTAAGCTGTCCCCGGAGCTCTAGTTAAGTCCACCATGTAAGAGCCAAGGTGACATGTAGGGAAGAGTAAAGTTGGCTGGCATGGCGAAGGCTAGGGCCGAAGGGCAGGCTCACCTGGGGGCAGCTGGAAAGGCACGGGTACACTGTCGTGCACTGATGAGCCCTCTGGCCTGGCCATCTTGGTGTTGAGCGAGTCCAACACGTTGAGCTCCATGTTCTTGAGGAAGCTGCTGCTCTGGTTCTCCAGGATGATGGACACAGTCACCTGGCTGTCCTTCTGCAAGCTGGCTTGGATGTCATATGTCTGCATGAGCAAGGGCAGGGTCAAAGACCAGGGACCAGCTAAGGGGAGGGAGGTTACTGCCAAGATCAAGGACAGTAACCCCTGTGAAAACTGCCTGTATTCCCCCAAAGCCCCAGACTCTCAAAACGCACTCTTCACAAAGCTATACCCCAGTTCCTGTCTTTTTGATTCCTTGAGACAAAGTCTTGTAATGTAGCACTGGTTGGTCTTGATCTTGCAATCCCTGCCTCTGTCCCAAGGTGTATGCTGCACAGCTGCTTGCTCTGTCTTGCTAGCAAAGCTGTCCTCAGGTGGCCTGGTCACATTGGGCTCTCCAGCTGTGGCTAGGCTGCGAGTGGGCCTACACTGATGCTTAGCTTGGTGCCCGGAGGCTGCTGCCAGCACCTCAAGGGTTCTGAGGATGGTTTCCTCCGCCAGTTGCCCTCCCTGCAGCAACCAGGTGTCACTTACCACCTTAATGTAGGAGTTCTCAGCCAGAAGGCCGTAGCTGGACATGGGCTGGGGGAGGAGAGACACCCTCGTCAGTGTGGGTGACAGGGACAGGCTACAGACCTATGCTTGGGGATGACCCGATCCCAAAAAGCAAGAGCCACAGACACTGCTGGGTCATGGGTCCCTCACCAAGCACAGGTCTCACCACAAAATCACAGCTTTCAGAGGCCCTGGGTCCTCTCCAAACAGACCCCAGGTGGCACCCTTGGAGTGGTAGGTTGTCAGGCATGCTCACCGGGATGGGCTCCTCCTCCTCCTCCTCCTCCTCCTCCTCCTCCTCCTCCGCTGCTGCTGCACCATTCTCCAGCGGAGCCACCTGCTTCCTCTTGGATTTCTTCTTGTCTCGTGGCCTCTCCTCCTTCTCCTTCCTGTGTTTCTTCTTCTTGTGCCGGGACGATTTCTGAAGCAGAGTCTGGGCTCAGGCCCCATGTCTCCCACAGAGGCACCCTGTAATCATTCTCTCCCCTCACATGACATGGTAGGGACCTCAGAGGAGCACATAGGACAGCAAAGCCAGGAACTGCACAGGTCACCATGGTTGGACGAGGCCAGGCCTGACAGACACTAGAACCTTGGGGCTGGCAGATGAGTGGCAGGAGCTGCTCAGAGGGAAGGGCACAGCACAGATCAGCGAGACTTGTCACTGCATGCACGGAAAGGACAACCCTATCGGCCACAGCACAGAGGAAGAAACACTCAGAGCGGTGTGCCTACACTCATATCATCCGGGGGCAAATGGACTAGCACTATGGATGGCTGACAGACAAGAGGCCCAGCCCCACACTGGAGCAACACACGGCCATGAGCAGGAGCGAGGCTCCAATACAGCACACATGGAGGCTTGGGGCTAAGAGTGCTGCTGCTGACTCATGAGGACCTCGGATCCCACACTACACACACACAAAAACACAAAAGAACATCAGAGGTGTTCTCAGTGAGAGCCAGACGTTAGAGGGACTCCATGACAGTCACTGTCCAGAACGGGGGACATCCAGACACAGCAAATAAATTCGAGATGACTGGGGTTTAGGAGGGGATGTGGCAGACTGCTCACAAGGTGAGGCTCCCTACTGGGGTGATGGAAGGTTCTGGAATGAGAGGGTGTTGTGGTGCACTGCTTAGAAACTGCACTGGAAGTACTCGATCCTTTTCAGAGGCTAAAGCATGAGGACTGCAGCTACCTCTTGAGGACACTACTACTGAGACCCCTTGTGAGCACGCCTACTGCCCTGGGGTTCAGGCACAGGCCTGCCAGGGTCCCCTTGCCACAGCCTTGGGGTAGCTTGTCTCGTGCCTCACCCTTTCTTGGTCATGATCCATGTGGCCCTCCTCGTCCTGGGGCTCTTCCCCTTTGAGAACTTCACACTCATCCTTAGGGGGGGCGATAATGCTTGCAGCAAGTTCTTCCTGCAGTCAGGAAGGTCAGAGTCAGTTTACGGGAGGGGTGCAGTGGTTATCCTGACTGTTCAAAGGTTCCAGCTTTAGGAGCATTTAGGGAACTTTGAATCCCACTTAACCAGTGCTGTCCCACTTGAGGGCTGGGGACATCCTCCAAGAGATGCCTTGGGGACAAACATCCTGCTGGCCACCCCTCGCCACATTGAGTCCTGCCAAGCACAGAGTCCCACAGGACAGCAGACATGGACCACAAAGTACAGAAGGCCAGCCCACCAGGCTGGACTCCATTTATTGGCACTTGTGTGTGGCTCCAACTGCAGGGGGATGCTCGCCACTCTCTGGCTCCTGGGGGTACAGGTGAGACCCTGACTTACCGTGGACGGGGCAGGAATGGGGACAGCAGCAGGTGGCGGGGTGGTGGACAGCCAGAAGTCTAAGTCCTCACCCTGAAGCCACAAGAACAACACTTTTGGCAAAGGTGGGGAGTGCCAAGGGCAAGGGCTGATCTCCAGCTAGTTGCCATTCTCACCTCCCTACCACAGGCCAGCCTGACTGCTGTGCAGCAGCCATGGTGAGTCCTGACTATGCTCACACAGATGCTCGGCCGCACCACTTCAGTCATGATGGCAGCCACAGCTACCAGCCATGTAGAGGACAGCTAATGACTGGAGTGGCATCATGGCAAAGCAGCAGGGCTGAGCAGGAGGAGTGTGTATGTGTTTGAGACAAGTTCTCACAAGGCTGGCCTAGAAGTCAGGGCAATCCTTCTTCCCCAGTCACCCGAGTACTAGGATCTGTGAAGGTGGCAGGTGGTGCAGCCTGGGAAGTAGACAAAACATCACCAAACATCACACTCTGAGCTATACCTCAGAGGCATCAGTGGGATCCTGGGCTTGATCCCAAAACTCAAGAAATAGTATGTATTTTAGCCAGGCCTGTTCCATTATCTCACCTCCTCAGAAGACGAAGGCAGAAGGATTGCAAATTCAAGGCCAGCTTGGAACAACTAGTGAGATCTCTCAAATGCAACTTAAAAGCAGCCTGAGAGCCCAGTGTAGTAGCACACTCCTTTAATCCCAGTACTCCAGAGGCACAGATCTCTGTGGATTTGAGTCTAGCCTGGTCTACATAGTGAGTTCCAGGAAAGCTAAAACTATATAGTGAGCTCTGTCTCAAAACAAACAAAACAAGTGTGTGGGGAGGGGGGCCGGGGGGCCTGTGTGAAGGGAAAACTGCAAGGAAGGGGCTGTGATCGGATGTAAAGTGAATAAATAAATTAATGGAAAAAAAAGTAACCCAGGGATGTGGCAGGGTGTGTGCCCACCTAGAGTTCGAACAGGGTTCCGGCATGCCCCCCCACCTCCGCAGAGTCTGTAAAAGCCTGGCCTGCAGGTAGTGCTGGCTCTCTTCCTACTTTGCCCCACAACCCACATGCAGCTCTAGCTTCACACCCAGGCTCAAGCCCCAGGTGTGCACCTTCTTGTCCTTCTCTCTCGCTCTTTCTTTGGGCTTCTTCTCCTTCTTCTTGGGCTTCTTGCTCTTCTTTTCTATCCCAGGCACACCCTCCTTCTCTGGGGACTTCACTGTCTCCGCATTTCTATGTTTCTGAACAGGCAGCTTCTCACTGTCAGCCAGCGGTCTTGGGAGAGGAGGGGATGTGGGGTCACCAGGCTGAGCTGCGGCCCACCCCTTGGGCAGCTGGCGCTATGAATCTGGAGGCCCCAGCAAGTGCCCACAACAGCCAAGGGGCCAGGAGCCCAGACCCTGCGCCCTGCACAAGTGCCCCAGTGTTCCCTCCCACTTTTTTTGTACGTGATAGCGTATGCCCATGCTCATGTGGGATGTGGGTGTGTACATGTGCATGTCAGCGCACACATGTCTAGGATCACATGGAGGACAGAGGTCAATGTCAGGTGTTTTTCTCTGTCACGCTCCACTTTATCTTTTGAGACAGGGTCTCTTACTGAACGTGGAGTCCTCATTCAGCCAAGCTGGCAGCCAATGAGCTCCAAGGATCATTCAGTGCCTCAGCTGCTATGGTTGGATCTTAGTGAGTGCTGGGAAATAAACTCAGGTCCTCAGGCTCACACAGTAGGGGCTATACTGATCCACCAGCACAGCATCCAGCACCCCCCACCCCCGAATGTCCCCAAGCCCATGTACTTTCCACCTTAGGCTAGGGACTCTCGGCACCCTGGGAACGGGGACCTCACCACCCCAGGCACAAGCCCACCCAGCCCGCAGTCTGTTCCTCACCCCTCACTTACTTATCCAGGTCAATGTCCAGTGCCCTGTAGGGGTCATTGGGGTCTTTGTCATCCTCGTCACTAGGCAGAGCATTCTAAGGGAATAGAGAGGTCAGGGTTCAGTGAACTAACAACCATGGGCCCTGCTGGAGGCTTCTGCCCCTTCTGCTGCAAATAACAACAGTCCAGTCATGCCCATACCCACATATGCCAAGTACCCAGTCCTGGGCTGTAGCTCTGCCTGGGCGCACAGCCTTCAGCAGCACACACAGCGGGGGCTGCCAGCTCAAAGATTGGAATAAAATACTGTGCTTCATGGAGGGCCTGTGTAACAGGTCACTGTATGGCTGTCTGTGCACAGAGAGCCTGCCTTTTTAGGGACACACAGACAAGCCTGTTGTAACCAAGGCTAAGAGAGCTTGGAAGGGGCTAACCTCCGGCATCTCTTCGGTGACAATGTCCACACGCTGGGCGGGGGCAATGTCCTCATCGCTCTCCGTGGGCAGGGAGCTGTGGCGCCGCTTGCCCTTCTCCTTCTTCTTCCTTTTCTTGTTCTTCTCCAGTCGCTGCCGGTGTCGCCGCTGCTCCTCCAGCTTCACATACTGGTCTGACATGGGTATACCTGTGGGGAAGTGTGAATGGCCACAACTCAGGGACACCAAGAACCCCATCATGTCCTGAGCATGAGCTTAGAGCCAGGAGACACTTGCCTGGAACTTTCAGAGGCACTGAGAGGTCGATCTGTACCACGGGGATGTGCTCCACGCCTGGTGCATCCTGGTATCGCTGAAGGAGGAGCACAGGGTGTCAGTGAACCTCAGGGAGGCAGGAAGAGGAGACCCTGAGAGGAAGGCTCCAAAGGCAGCCTGGGAGCACTACTCCTAAGCTTCAGGATCCATAGACAAGAGCAGAGCTCTGGAATGTGACGTCATAGGGCTGGCTGCGAGGAAGCAGGAGCTAACTGTAACCTTGGTACAATTAGGGTTAGACCCAAATCTATTCATGATGGTCTTTCCTTTTCTCTTTTCTTTTCCTTCCTTCTTTCCTTCCTTGGACTCAGGGACTTCTGGCTGGCTTAAAACTATGTAGCCAAGGGCAACGGTAATAAAGTTCCATCCTGACTGCTGAGATGACCACGCTTGGTTGATGTGGTGCTGTGGATAAGACCCAAGGTTTATCCATGCTGCACAAGGGCTCTGCCCCTCCCCTGATACCACTGTAGGATCCGCCCACAAAAGCTGAAACCTCCTAGGGACATGAGGACCTAACAGGCCAGGCACCTGCCCATGTGGAACCAGCACTTCCCGTGGATACAGTAAGCCAGCTGGGTAGAGTGCCTTCCTTGAGACAGTGGTCACTGCCCCTAGGACCTCATCTAGACTACTCAGGGCTCTCCATCAAGACCCGGATGCAGCACAGACCTGCTCAGCACAGCCCCTCCCCAAGGCACTGCCATAATTACATTACTTTCTTAGGGCTCAGCGTGGCAAGTGAAGGGGATGCTCAGGGACACCACTTGCCTTCTGTGGGGACGGGGAGCTCTTGATGTAGAAGGGGTTGTTGGCTTGCTCCTGCTTCCGGGCCTCTCGCCGCTGTGGGGATAGGACTCCACATGAGCATGCGTCTCAAGAGACATGCCCGTCCAGCTGTCCAGTTCCCAAGACCCCAAGTGGGCAGGGAGGGGTCACAGTAGGAAGTGTGAGGACCACCTCCAAGGGCAGAGCTCACGGGTGGGCAGACCGCCTGAGGTTCCTGCCTCCTGGAAACAGAAATGGCCTGGGTATGCCCACTCTGAGCCTCAGCTTCTGCCAACCATTCCTATTCCTGCAGGCTCAGAAGCCTACTCTGGTTTCCCGCTGAGAGTCCAGAAAGGTAAGCTCATGGGGGATGGGGGGCTGCCCTAGACAAGAGAACAAGGTGGAAGTCAAAGGTCCTTTGGCCTCGGTGTCACGGGCTATGTCTGGTAGCATAGCCAAGCCCCGGGTGCCCCTAAGCCTGACAATAAGCTAGTCTTGTGAACAGACTCCAGCCCGGGCTTCTGCCCCATGCTGGGTGCTACTGAAATGGCATGCTCACCCGGGCCAGCTCCTCCTCATCCTCCTCAGGCTGCCGGCGCCGAGTGTGCCTTGGCTCCTCTTCATGGAAGATGGCCTTGGGTTTCTCATCCTCAGACTCACTGTCTGAAGGTGGCTCATTGATCCAGGCATCCAGGTCTAGGCTGGAAGTAGAGAGGGGATCACACAGTGTCCCTGTCTCCTCTACCATGACCACTGCAAGCATTAATCCTTGACAGAGGGCCACCATGCATCTGAGACATCTTTCAACATCAGTACCCCAGGGATCAAGCAGTCAGGGATGCCACAGCCCTGACAGGAGACACAGAGATGGAAAAGTAGGAAGCCTGAGGAAACAACAGAACAGGGAAAACACAGGAACCATGGAATCTGGCAGAATAATGGCAGGCAAGGGCGCTCTTAGAGCACCAGGAACAGGAGGTGCAGCAGTTCCAGGATGGAGTGGCTTTATGAGAGTGAGCACGGGTAGGCTCAGGCTGTCTAGTCCCATGGCCATTTCTTGTCGCCCTGGCTGAGGGCAGGTCATGGGATGTGAAAGCCCTTTTCTAATTTCCTAGATCAGGGAACCATTTCAGTGGCTCCAGTCATCTCTCTTCCACATCCCCAATCCTCACCCTTCAGGAACTGGGACCTTCTTCTGGGCCTTGGGGGCCACAGGGTTCAGTTCACCAGCAAACAAGGCGCTCACTTCCTCAGCCACCGGCACACCTTTTGCTTGCAGCTTCTGTACATGCTTGACCAGCTGCAGGATGCAAGATGCCTAGGAGAGCAGCAGCCAAGAGTGGGTGCCTGTCCAGAGCCACTCAGCCACTTGGAGAGGACTTGGCCAGGTATCTGAGCACAGAGTGCTGGTCCCTGGTCTCTATCTATGTAGATCAGCTATAGACCTAGTTATGTCTGTGACCGTATCAGACGAGGAAAGGCAGCCTTATTAGGGTCAGAACAGGAGGGAGCTCAGCTCACATGAAGAAGACTACAAGCAAGTAATGTCGCCTCCTGTGGAGCCACCTATGGCCACTCAGTCCTGTGCTGGCTTTAATTCTGCACAGACACAGCTGTATTAGGCAGCCCTAGCTACCATGCTGCACAATTAATCCCAACAAACATCAAGGTGTGTGACTCAGTGTGGGTTCATACTTTCCATAGGGCTCAGCCTGGGACAGCTTAACCACAGATCAATCACTACTCAGACCTAACCTCTTCAAAGAAGGGTCCCCTGAGACCTAGCAGAAGCCACATGGCACCTGGTTCAGTAACATCCTATATTACCATAGGGTGCCAAAAGCAGCCTTGGCCACTGAGTCCCAATATTCAGGTGTCAGCCTAGGACCTTGGCCCATTGTGACTTAGTGACACAGTACATTCCTGATACACACAAGCTCCTGGTTCAAGCCCTACCCTACAACAAACAAAGGTGGTCCCAAAGGCGCTCTCCCTCAACGGCAGCAGAGCCCCGCCTACCCTCACCCCTCCTACCCAGGCGCTCAGGCCCATCCACACCCAGTCCCTGCTCATTGACCCCAAGCCCCAAGTGGGCAGAGCTAGGATAGAGACTCAAACAACTCACTGTGGAAAAAGGAGAACATCTCTCCCGTCTACTGGCTCTGCTGGGGACAAGGACCCGGAAGGGGGCCATGGGTGTCTCCCGAGTGTCCCTGGTAATACCACTGGGGTCTGAGGTGCTGTGCAGGGAGGGAGCTATGGACCCTTTAGGAGTCCACCTGGCTGTAGGACCTCTGGGGTGTGGGGTGTGTGTGGGCATACTACTGCCTGACACAGGCCAGCCCTGGATGTGCCCGCAGGGCATGAGCCACTGCCAGGCTAGTCTCAGCTGTGAGCAGAATCCTCAGTTTGCAGCCTTACCCGCTCCTGCACCTCCAGGTCGGCGCTCTGCACAAACTGTGGCAGCCGTTCCACCAGTAGCTGGGTGACCTGTGCAGCCTCATTGTCAGCGGCCTGCTCCTTCTGCTGCAGGATGGACGCGTATAGCTTTACCACGTTCTGCACATACACGGCCTGGATGTGGCCGGGAAGTGTGGTGACCTTGGGCCGCAGCATGGCCTCCAGGGTTTGCTGGGGCCCCTGTAGGTGCCTGGGGGACAGGGGCTACATGAGGCTACTGAGCATACCCAGAGGGTCATCTCACAAGTCAGTGAGGCCAGGCAACATGGGAGCCAGGCTTCTCAGCTAAAGCACAACCTTGAGGCACCTGCTTTCTCTGTGCAGCAGTCGGGAACCAAGAACCATGAAATCCACAAAGGGACACTGTTTAAGAAACAATAGCAAAGATGTGACTACCTGTAGTAGACACAGCAGCGGGCAGAGGACCTATGGGACCTATATAGCTGACTCGCTGCCATTGATTTGTTCCTGGTAATGAGCATTTGCCTGATAGGAACCCTGGGTTCAATTTCTAGCACCACAAAAACGGAACACTCATCAATAGCTTCTCCTGGCATTCGCATGCTGTGGGTTTCAAAGAGGAGGCTCCCACTGAGTCCTTGAAGGGCAACTTATATGCAGCCTCCATGGGCTCTGGGGCAAGGGAGGTGCTGGGCAAATTTTGTGGTTTTTCCAGAAAAATGTTCTCCCCAGGAGATTTCTGTGACAGACTGAGTTTACCATTTGACAGCAAAGCCACACCTGCTCAGGGTCACAGCTGTCATGTGTCCTCTGAGCAAGTGTGTGAAGTGGAATAGAAGTGCTGCAGCCACCACAGCCTACCCACCTAAACAGTCCTGGAGCCTGGAGCACTGTATGCTGAGGCCTGACTCTGAGGGTGGCAACCTGCCCAGCTCAGAAATCACCTGAAGTAGAATAGAGCTGTTTCATGGTCTAGAGGTCACCCTCTCCACAGCCAGTGTGACCCAAATTGGCCAAGCCACTCCATGGAAGGAGAAAGGCAAATCACTTGGGCAGAGCTGCCCAGAAGTGACAAAGGGTCTGCCTACATGTCCCCCCACCAGGCCACCTCCGAGGGCCACACCAACTCACTCCGAGAACTCTCCGCAGATCCAGGCAGCAGCATAGAGCACTTCACAGATACCGTTGCGTTGGGTGCTGCTGGCTACCAGGTGGGCACTATCAAGCAGTGCAGACATCTGGGACACAGCGAATTTGCGAATGGCCTTGACCCGGATAGCCACGTCCAGCATCTGTGCAGCAATGAGGTGGCCATGGCGGGTGCCCTCCAGTCTTGTCAGCTCCACAAGGATGCTGATGTACCACTCAAAGTTAGTGATGTGCTGGTAGTTGGACTGGCTACAGATATCAATGATCTTGGTGAGCAGTTCATCACGATAGGTGGTGCCCTCGGCCTTGTCCACGTGGGTCATGAGCTTCTTCACAATCTCCATCAAGTTCTTCTTGGACACCTGTGGGAGCACAGGCAGATGTGGCCAGCCGTGAACACCAACAGCCAGGCTGGAACTCATGAGCCCAAGAGGGATAGCTTCCTCCTCAGACAGTCCAATTGTATCAGACCAAGGGAGAGTGACAAAGACTCTCCCATTGGGTCCCCATTGCCTATACCTTGGACAGGTGTCACTGGCTGACCGCAGCAGGCTCAGGCTGCTATACCAGCCTGGGTAGGAATGACCCAAGTACTGAAGCTTCACAGGGCCCCCATCCTGACCCCAGGGACATATACCATTCCATAGAGCAGGTCAAGGGCACGCAGGCGGATGGACTCGTCCTTGTCATCCAGGCACTGCAGGATCAGGTCCTTGTGGGACTGCACAGACTTGGGGTGTGTCTTCAGGATTTTAGACATGGCCAAAAGTCCCAGGTACTTTACTGTGAAGACCAAGTGGCCATTAGCTTGGGAACAGCAAGTGGAATGCCATGATCCTTGGGTGCATTGTGGGGAGTATGTCACCATCTCTAGCCACTGTGGTCTCGTTGGTGCTGCCTGCAGCTGATGGTCACTTTTGTGAGCCCCACCACACCCTAGGAAGCCAACCAAGGTGGAGGCCATGTACCCCAAACTCTCACGGCATGGTTTACAGGCACAGTCTTCTGCAAACTGGAGGAACAGGACTGTAAATCCAGCCCCTGAGCATTATAAGCCTCCTGTCTCCACAGGCACTGGCCTTCCCAAGCACACACCCACACACAATTAAGAATGACAGAAACTTACAAATAATTTAAAAATACGTTTAAAAAAAAAAAAAAAGAACCCTGTTGGAATTAGTGTTGTACATGTTTCATCCCAGCACTCAGGAGGCAGAGGCAGGTGGGTCTCTGTGAGTTTAGGCCAGCCTCGTCTACAGAATGAGTTCCAGGACACCCAAAAAAGGAAAAGAAAAAAATAAAGAACCCCAATGATGGTGTATCTGAGGACCCTGGTCACAAGCTCTAAAGGCCACTGCTAGCCAAAACGACAGTGGCTGCTGGCTCAGTGCAGGCCTCATGAAAAGTGAAAGGATGCCGGGCAGTGGTGGTGCACGCCTTTAATTCCAGCACTTGGGAGGCAGAGACAGGTGGATTTCTGAGTTCGAGGCCAGCCTGGTCTACAGAGTGAGTTCCAGGACAGCCAGGGCTATACAGAGAAACCCTGTCTCAAAAAACCAAAAAAAAAAAAAAAAAGTGAAAAAGTGAAGGGAGAGGCTAAAGCAGGAGCCACAGATGACACCTGTGCACCTGAAGCCTCCCTTGTGACAGGTTTTGAGGTAGGCACCCATCAACAGATGGCCCAGAGATGCTTTCCAGCAGCATGGATATGAGAATCACTGAGACACTGTGGTGTCAAGTGGGACGTGCACCCCTGGGCCCTATGAGGAAGTTTGTCAGGCCTGGCTCTAAAGTAAGGACTGGAACACGGTAGACAACAGCCTGTCACTTGGTCTGGTAAGCAGCAGATGACACTGACATAGCCCCTATTTTGGAGCAGGTTTAAGCAGAGAACAGTGTGGGGATGTAAGGAAGGCAGCAGTGGGTTGCTCATGCTTCCCTGGGGCTCAGGGTGAGGCTAGCCAGACTGTCGGAGGGACTCTGGCTTGAATTCACCACCAAGTGCCCACTCCTGTCGGTGAGTGTTACTAATCCATCCACAAAGCCCTCCAGCTGGAACACATGAGCACAACAGAAGGCAGAGGGCCCAGGAGCACTTGGTTCCCTAGGTGTGAGATTTCTGAATCCCAGGCATGGCATTCAGGTGTGATAGCCAGGGAAGGCGGGGCGGCAGTGACTTACAGTTCTGGTCGGAGTCTTCTATCAGTATCCTCAACTTCTGAACGCATAGCTGAGAGAAGGAAAGCCACAGTGGTCTGCACCCCACCACCATGCCCGACAGCCCACCACCAGCCCTGACCAAGGGCATACATCTGGGGACAGGGAGGGCAGGTAACTGCAGCCTTCACTCTGGGGACCCTGCTCAGCATGACTAAGTGGATTGGCAGGCGCCAGTGAGGACAAGTGGGAGCAAGGGAGCAAGAATTGGGAGCACGGAGTGTCCACAGCAGCTGCCCAGGCAGGCTGACTTGGTCCCCACAGGGCAGGTAGAAGTACCGTGGAGGAAGGAGGTGCCTGTGGGAGGCTGGGATAGAGGACTTCCTTCACACTTGAGCTGTGTGAGAAAAGTGAACTTGGAGGTGAGCACCGCGACCACCCCCAGCCTGGCTGAGGAGCCCCACCTGTACCGATGTGCGCAGCCCTGGGGACGGACGCACCTGGATGCTGGCGCTGTGGTTGGGCATCCCGGAAGACAGTGAGATGAGCACTGTGACACATGGGGGGCCGAGGTCAGTGCCTCTGGGCCAGACACTGACACCCTACTGACCCACCCCACCAACAGGGACCTGGCTGCCTGGCTCACAGAAGGCTTGACGCTACACCTTCAGAAGGCAGATGGACAGGTTGGACCTGGGGAAGCCAGGGGATCTGGCCTAGGTCTCCCATCCTCCCTAACAGGAGTGGCTCTTAGACCTAAAGTACTGCTACCTAAGACAGAATCACACAGCTCCTATTCCTCTCTGGGATCTGGAGTGAAGACCCATGCAGTGCAGATGAGGCCAGAGACTCCTCATGAATTCTGAATGCTCATGGTTTTAGGGAGCCCGCAGATGACAACACTTCACACATCATAGGCTATAGCTGGGACACGAAATGAGCTCACTCCCAGGGAGGGGTCCAGAAGCCCCACCGGCTCTTCCTGTGGCTGACAGCTGGGTCCTGTCACTGGGGTACAGCTGCAAGGATACCATATCTGGGGACTCCCCTGTGATCACTGAAGCCTTAAGACCTTATCTCAGCCGGGCAGTGGTGGCGCGCGCCTTTAATCCCAGCACTTGGGAGGCAGAGGCAGGCGGATTTCTGAGTTCGAGGCCAGCCTGGTCTACAGAGTGAGTTCCAGGACAGCCAGGGCTATACAGAGAAACTCTGTCTTGAAAAACCAAAAAAAAAAAAAAAAAAAAAAAAGACCTTATCTCAGAGCTCATATCTTCAAGGCACCTCCCCTCTTCCTGTTCCCTCCACCCATGCAGAACAGCAGGGGAGGAAGGCCACATTCAATCACAGCCCAAGGGTGCTGGGCCCACGTTCTAACTCTCTAGATGTGTTGCGTGTACATGTGCATGTGTGTAGAGACAAAGGCCTCCTATGCAATCCTTCCCACCTGGTTTTTTTTTGAGCCAGGGTCTCCTGCTGATCCTGGAACTCACTGACTGGCTATAGTGGCTGCCAGTAAGTTGCAGAGAACTGCCTCTCTGCCTCCCCAGTACTAGGGTTACAAAGCCCAGCCATGACCTTTGATGTGCATGCTGTATATTGCACTCAATTCCCTATGCCTCCAAAGTGACCACACTGCCATCTCTCAGCTCTGTTCCTATGTATCTGTGGGTAAAATGACTATCTCCGCTCAGTTCTGCTGGAGGAGCACAGAGGCCTGGAAAATGGGATGTTGCCTGCAAAGCAGACACTTGTGGGTCTTGGGCTCTGTCCCCAAGTTAGGGGATAACCTCTCAAATTTGCAAAGGGGCCTGAGGAAGGGCTGGGAAATGAGTCATGCAGAGACCTGAGTTTCCGCCAGCACTGTAGAGGAGGGCTTGGGCAGGGACAGTTAGCTGCCTCATCCAGGGGATACTCTGGGTCCTACAGCTCAGGCCTCTCCTTCCAGCAGGAGGAGCTGAACCATCTCCCAGCTCAACAGCAGCCAAAGAATGGGGCTGAAGCCAGTGCCCTCCTGGCAGGGCGGTCAGCACTCACTCACCGGCAATCACGGTGTTCACACACTCGTACAGCAGGGACATGGCAGAGGTGCTGAGAGAAAGGAAAAAATGAGGACCCAGCCCAAGTGTCACACACAAACAAGGTCCCACTGCTGGGCTCCACAGGAACGGTACCATCGCCACCCTTCTAAAGCCCAGTGACACCATAATGATTACTATGGTTCCTCTCAGGCAGGGAATGCAGTCCAACCCTGACTTCTCCCACCCCCAACCCTGTCCCTGTGTGTGCCATGAGGGCCTGTAGCTCCTCCGGTGCCACCCTTCCAGAGGATCAGTTCAGAGGGACATGGCACAGCTCTGGGGCCCCGGTGGGTAAAGGACCACATGAATGCAGGGCTCCCTGTGAGTACAGGTCAAAGCTGACTGAACTGAGTGTAATGGTGCACACTTAAAATCCCAGCTTCCAGGGGATTTTCGTGAATTCCAGGCAAGCCTGGGCTACAAAGTGAAATGTGCCTCAAAAAAATTACTGAACAGGGTAGCCTCAGTCAGTGATATAGTGGCACCAATGTCCCGCCCAGAGGTGGGAGCCAAGGAGCAGCTACCTGTGAATGAGGTTGGTGAGAGGCTCGATCAGCTTCTTGCCCAGCCTGGGCTCCAGGGGAGTCAGGGCACCGAACTACGGGGACAGGGGTGCTGCGGTCACCAGGATGGCCGTAGAGCATGGACCCAGGCCCAGCACACTCCCCATCCTTCGGCACTTACCAGCTTGATGATCTTGATGAGGACCCAGTTGTTGGTAGAGGATGTCATGAGCTTGAAAAACAATGGGGCCAGAGACAGGTAGTTCTTAGGGTTGCGGCGCGCCAGCTCGCATATGACATTAACAGCCGCAGACTGTACCCCTGAGGACCAAGAGAGGGGTCCACATCAGCAAAGAATGGAACATTTTACTACCAAGGTAGTAAGTATCTCCACCAACAAGGGCATCCCTGTTTACAGGGACTGTCCCATCAATAACAATGATACCCACAGAGCAGGCCGTCTCTATCACAGCAGAGGAGGCTTCCCTATCTACAGGGCATATGTCCTGGACAATAACAACATGCAGTACAGGGCTGCGGAAGTCTAAGGACACACTGGGGACTGTCACCATGCACATGGCTAGCTAGAACCACAGGCATGTGGCACAGTGGCCAGTTCCTGGACTACTCTGAACAGAGGGGAGCTGAGGAAACACTGCTCCTGCTTAGTATAGATATGATTTTTTTACACCCTGCTACTTTAAATAAGATTTATCTTTTGTGAGCATTTGCTGGCATGTACACCTGTGTATCACATGTGTGCAGAGCCTGGAGACCAGAAAAGGGTATCAGGTCCCCTGGATCTGGAGTTATAAATGGCTGTGAGCCACCATGTGGGTACTGAGAACTAAACCTGGGTCCTCTGCAAGAGCAGCCAGTGCTCTAACCACTGAGCCATCTCCAGCTGTACATCTCTCTGATTTCTTGAGACTGGGTACTGATGTGGGAAGGAGACTCTTCTCTGCTGTAGGCATCCTTAGGTTGCCCATGCTCATGTGAGCAACTCCAATGAACTCTCAGCCTCTTAAGGCAGACCTGAGTGGTGTAGGCAGCATTGGCTACTCTGTGGGTTTTTCTTCCTTCTACCCTTCTCCACCCCTAACACTAGATAGGAGAGAAAAAACAATAGAGGGAAAGGGGACATTATTATTGTTAGTCTACTTCCTCCTGATTAGGGACATGACATTCCTTGGAACAAGTTTCATATTTGCCGTCAGGATATCTAATTTTTTTTTTCTTCTTATTTCTTCTTTATAACAAACGGATACCAATAACAACCAACCAACAACCCACCCCTCCTCTGGGGGCCTATGATGCATATGCTCAGCCCATGGAGTGGCACTATTAGAAGGTGAGGCCTTGTTGGAGTAAGTGTGTCACTGTGGGTGTGGGCTTTAAGACCCTCATCCTAGCTGCCTGGAAGCCAGCAGCCTTCAGATGAAGAACTCTCAGCAGGAGATAGAGAATTCCTGCACCACACCTGCCTGCATGCTGCCAGGATTCCACCTTGATGATAATGGACTGACCCTCTGAACCTGTAAGCCAGCCCCAATTAAATGTTGTCCTTATAAGTGTTGCCTACGTCATGTGTCTGTTCACAGCAGTAAAACCCTAACTAAGACAGGGCTCTAGCATTTATATAGCCTCTGAAAAGTGCCCAGAATTCCAAACATTATACAATCACAGAGACTATCTGCAGCTAATAAAACCACATTTCTACTAGAGCACGAGGCAAATCCTAGTCAGCTGCTGCGGACAGTCCGAAGCAGTCCCACATCCCACACCTGGGATTCAAACAACACCATTCTTACAGTATTTCTGTGCATGGTCACTAATGACTGGGATTGTCTTTGGTCTGTCACTGCTGCTCTGTGTGGGAGGGATAGACTGGACATGGATCACATTTGCTCTCTCAAGGAAAGGTTCACATAGCTGCAGGCTAAATACCACCCTACTTCAGCAATCACATGCTCATGGAAGCACAAACTGACACCGACCACGCTGGAATGCCTTAGCCTCCATTGCAAGGAGTCCCCGAGACTTCCGGGGTGACAGCACTGCTCTCTATGCCTCTGGCTCAGAATGACACCAAAAAGACCGCTCAAGGCATAGAGGGGCTAGAGACAGGGAGGATCAAATGGCCAAAGCTTACCAGTTGTCAAATCTGTCCTATCTAGTGAAGCCCTAGTAAGATCTGCTTCCCCAAGATGGGAGGAACACGTCTTGCCAGCTCAGCAGCTGTCTAGGGCAGTGAAGAGCCCACCTCCACAAAAAGAGGGCGCTATCGTGCCCAGCCCGTCACTGCTTACTTTTTCTGAGGCAGGGTCCCATGGAGCCAGGCTAGCTACCAAGCCTGCTCTACATGGTGCTGGGGATGGGATCCAGACTTCCGTGCGTGCCAGGTGGGCATTCTATCACCTGAGCCTACCTCTGCTTTCCCACTTTCTACCTGTGACAAGGTCTTAGTCTCTAGCCCAGGCCATCCTAACAGTTCTTCTGCATTATTGTGTGGAACACCCGAGGTAGAGAGAGCCACCAGGACAACTATAGCCCTGTCATTTTCCAGGCTGGAAATAGTTGAACTAAATGTCTGGCTCACTGAGGGGCAGTGCTCCCCGCAAGCTATGTGCTGCTCTAGGCCTCATGTCTTCCTCAAGAAGCCAGGAGGAACCTGGTTCCACAGATGGCCAGGTGGCAGCTGGTAGGCTGGGAAACATGAGGCTTTGAGGATGAGCCTCTTACTTTGAACACACACAGGACCTGTACAAACACTCATGTGCTCCATGAGTAAAATGCAAGGTGGGTCCCTTGTGACCCAGTCTCCCAGTTCTCTGCCTCACACACAGCCTGAGAGAGTAGGCTTCGACCACAGACCATGCAGATGTGCTACAGCTCCTGTCTCAGGATGCTGCTTCCAGAGTACCAGGCAGCACAAACCCACGAGGAACACAGTCATCAATCTACCTGTGTGTGTCATATCATAGAGGGAGGTGCTCATGTGCTCAAATCCTAAATGACCACAACTTTAATCAAACCACATATGCTCCCCAGCCCTCAGGGTTTCTGGGCTGGATGGATGTAAGGTCTACAGTACCCTATCCTGTTCAGTCAACTCTGCAGAGGTGGGAGATGGCAAGACTGACTGCTCACTTGCCACAGCTGCACAGCTCCTGGGGCCCCCAGGGTCCTACTGACTTCACAGTAAGCTGGCTGCGCTGGACCTGACTATCCACTCAGACAAGGAACCTGTGAGCCATGGGGAGCCTCAACTAACTCTGTGTACTATGGCTTGTGGCTGTCAGCCCATCACTAGCACAGATCAAAGGGGATTTGCAGCAGGAACCCAGATCCATGTTCCCACCATCCCCCATCCCAGGAGCTAGATGGGCAGAGCTTCCTGTCACCAACCTGGGTCTGGGTCCTCCAGCTTCTCCTTAAGCCGGGGGAAGGCAGGACGCAGCGACTCAGGGTACTTGAGGAACACTTTGTACATGATCAGCACTGCCTTCTTCCTGATGTACGGCTTGGTGTGAGACATCTGTGGAGACAGCAGGATGGCTGGTGACTTACCTGGCCAGCAACCCCGAATTTTCCACACCTCACTCCCTCTAACCCACCTAGGGCAGGCCCTGCCTCTATTCCCTGTATCTGCCTGTCTTGAGAGGTGCTAGGCCCACAGGGGATCAGTCACTGTGAAAGCTGATCTGCTTATAAGGTGTGGCCCTGTTCCCAGGTTGCTCTCACTCAAGCCTCCTCCAGGACAGTCTCTGCACTGGCATTGGTGGTGGTGGTGGGATTACCCTTTAGCCCATCAGGTTCCAGGAGGCGTTCCATGCAGACCCTACCTGCTCTCTAGTCCACAGGGCTGGCAACTATCTGGAAAGCCTCACAAGCTATATGGCTACTCAGTGGGCCGGGCAATCTGTCACACCAGCTGCAGCCACCACAAAGGGGTGGATGGGCATGGAGAGTCCCATGGAGCTCTGTTTACAACAGGTACCTGCTGGATCTGGATGGTGACAGTGAGCTCTGCTAGGCAGGATCCAGAGAACAAACCCAGGAGAAAGCAAGGCTGACTTTTACTCTGTCCCATCTACCCCAGCTACACAGCAGTCACTCTGAGGGCCTGTCTCCTCAGAGCAAGGGCTCAATACTGAGTTCTGGGTATCACTGGTGTAGGCACACAGAAACTCACCAGGGTCATGATGTCATTTGCCAGGTCTCTGGCAAGATCTGGGGTGACAAAACAGGACAGACCAGTCAGTGCCACTCCAGTGTCGTACTGGCTGGGGCTACTCAGGTCCTGCAAGGGGATAACAGGAGGGTCAGTAGCAGTCCCTTGGAACTCTCTGTAAGTCTGTAGCACAGCATGAGGGAGCCTCCCACAGCTCCTCTACTGTCATCAAGAACTGGAATAACAAAGGTCAGAGGCAGATAACACAGAAAGCTCTGTGTGGAAGCCACTAGGTCTCTCTGGGCTCCTTGGGGACAGAAGCTACTTTGCAAGTCACAATCCTGGACAACTTCCTGGTTCCTGGCAATGCTATAGAAATCTTTCCTACTCAGCAACTCCCCCACGATACCAGGATGCTCTAGGCCAATAATGAACTCGTCCTTCTAATGCACAGGCCCGAGGCAGAAAACTGAGGCACCCGCCTCCTCCCTCCCTCAGTGTCTGCCTGCCACTGGAGGATGCACCTCAGTTATACTGCACATGGGGCGCGCTCAGAGTGCTGGCCTCACGACTACTAGCAGAACGTTGTGAGCTCTAGGGCCTTTTCCCGGGATCCAACAGCATTAGAAGCTATTTATGATCAGCCCTTTGCCCTCAGTGGCCAAAATTTGCAATGCCATCTCCCAAAGGGACAGAAAGGAAAGCAGTGGAATCAACGAAACCACTGCCCGCTAGTAGGAAAGCACATCAGGAAGACCCACAAACATGAGAGGACGGCCTGGAGCCTGGCCTTAAGTACCTCATGCCCAGATCTCAGGCTGTTCCAGACTACACAGTGGCTGCAGAGGCCTGGGACATGTGTCCCAATCAGGACATCAGCAAGTTACTGCTGTCCTCAGTAGTAGGACACCTTCTCTTATGGAGCTGAGCTCCTGTGTCTTAGAGAGGAAGGCCCACAGTCTCACACACTGCAGACATACAGTGAGATGCTATGGTGGCCAGAGCCAGCCTCAGCCTCGGCCCAACCTGCTCACCTCTATAGCCCACTCACTCCCCTTCCTCCTAGAGCCCACATGTCCAGTCCTCCCAGAGCCTGGGCACTCAAGTCCAGCTTCTTCTTATAAGGCTCATGCACTCAGGAGCACCCAGGAGCATCCTTTTGAGGGCCCTAATCACTCAGACCCTTGCTCTTCTCAAAGGCCTGGCCAGCTCAGCTATCTGCTCCTCCAAGTAGCTCTGGCTCAGCCAGGCCTCCTGCCTGACCCCATAACCCAGACACACTGCCCATGTGGCTTGTAGCATGATATCACTCAGCCCTGCACCTACCACTTCACCCCTGCCTTCAGCTAGGCTCTATCCTCATCAGCACCATGAGCCAGCTATGCTACTGCGGCTCCACATTCATCCCTCTTCCACCTGACAGCTGCCTACCACAGCCACCAGCGCACACTGAGGCAGCCCTGCCCTTGCCGCAGCATTTGAGAGCAGAGGGTGTGCTCTATGGCAGAGATTATAAAGGGGCTGAAACAGAAAGGGCAGCCAGCACCCTGCGGTCTTCAGCACAAGGCAGGCAGGAGCGGGATGCTGTCAGGGGCTCACCCACACCCTCCCTCACGTACTCCCTTACACACACGCCCTCCCTCGCACACTCACACTCCCTCCCTCACACACTCACACTCCCTCCCTCACACTCACACTCCCTCACACACTCACACTCCCTCCCTCACACACTCACACTCACACACCCTCCCTCACACTCACACTCCCTCACACACTCACACTCACTTCCTCACACACTCCCTCACTGACCATCTAGAGGCCTGGGAGCCAGCAGCCGGGCAGGAACCCAGTGTGGACGGGGCAGGCTGTAGCTGCCCTGCGTACTGGGCAGGGAAGGGAGGAGGAGCAAGTACTCCAGCCTGAAGCCCTCTAGAGTGTGAAGGCCCATGCTTGCAGAGACCAGATCTCCCATCTGCTGGGACACAGGGGATATGAGCAGTGACACAGCCTTGAAAAGCTACCCCAGGCAGGTGGGACCTTCAGCTGATCTTCTGTGCTCACTTGAGTGGCAGGATAGCATCAGGGCCTACCTTTCGGATCTGGTTGGTGGTCAGCATGATGACGTCGGTACCTTCGTGGAAGCACTGAGAGGCTGCAAGGTAGCCGACACGCTGCAGAGTCAATAGCCACAGTGTCAGAGCTAGAACTACCTAAAGCTCCAACAGGAGCACTCAACAAACACCCAGAGACACTGAGGGTGATAGCAGCAGTGCACTGGGACACAGGGTTCTGAGGCACCCTTCCCCAATGCCCCTCCCAGCATATGCAGACAGTTCTAGCTTCACTGCTGTACACACGTGCTCATAGGAGGCAGCACCCTGGTTCTCGTAATGTACCATTCCATCCCTCAAGGGACTTGCTTAGGGGCTCCGAGCTTTCAGTATTAAAGGCGCACATATATGGAATAAGACAGGTAACGGGAAAATATCTAAAGGACCAGTGTGCCCATCTTTGTCAACTAGAGGCTGGGAAATGACCAGTCATGATCAGAGCCCTTGGGACAACAGTGCCTTAGCCAGGTATGTTCCAATCAAACATCGCCACTGCTGAGTACAGCGGTGCAGCCTGTTACTACAGCACTCAAGAGGCAGAGACAGAAGACTGGCATTCAGTAAAGGATCAATCTCAGCTACAGGGGATTCAAAGCCAGTCCACAGCACGGGAGACCGAAAACAACAGCTGCCCTGACAAACCAGCGTTAAGTCATGTGGGGTGGTACATGCCTTTAATCCCAACACTGGGTAGGCAGAAGCATGTCTCACACATCAATAGCAGGACCTCTGGCCAGAGGAAACCTCAAGGATACTCCCATGCTGGAGGACCCCTCCTCCCTCAGGGACCTCACCCAGAGCACACCTGCCTGCTGTGCAACCTAGCTCCTCACCTTGAATGTGAACTTGGAGGCACTCATAACTTCGATGATGTTGAAGGCAGCCCAGCTGATGTCATATCCAAGCATCTGTAACTGTTAAGGGAAGAACGGTGAAGATGGTTAGTACTCAGGAGACACTGGGGCAAAGGTTGCAGCCACAACCAGTACACCCACAGCACACCTGGAAGAACAAGATACATCCAGTCTGAACATATAAACTTCACCCATCACAAACCCCTGGGGACCTTTATATCCTCTTTTCAACAAATGCCCCTGACAAAGCTGGAGGTGGTCAGAGAGCGCTCCTCAGGGGCGGGGCCCTGTCTAGAATCCCCTGGTAGAGAGCTGGGGGGAGTGGTCAGGGTGGAGCCCTGCCTAGCATCCCCCCAGTGAGGGGCGTGGCTCAGCAGGAAAGTCCTGCTTGGCAAATGAGAGAGACTGGGCTTCCTATCTAGCACTTAAAAACAAAAAAAAAAATAGCAAGGAAAAAGAATATGGCATATCTAAGTCTAAGGGAGCAGGTTCACAGAACACTAAAAGATGATGGACATTCACAGCGGAGAATGGGGTGCTACTGTATCCCAACATCGCGGCACACCACCATACTCGTCTGTGATCTGAGCTTCTCTGTGATGGACACCTAAGGTAGGAGGACTAAAGATTCAAGGCAACTGAGGTCACACATGCTACAGATATACACTTAGGCAAAATAGCAATAGTGTAAAACAGACCTTTTAAAAAGTTAAATAAATAGCCAGACATAGTAATGCACACCTTTAATCCCAGCACTTGGAAGGCAGAGGCAGGAAGATCTCTGTGAATTTCATTTAAGACCAGCCTAGTCTACAAAGTAAGTTCCAGGACATTCAGAGTTACACAGAGAAACCTTGTCAAAAAAACAAGGAAAAAACAAAACAAAACAGTGTGAGTGTGAAGAGGTAAGGGTACCAGGCTTGGCTCAGCAGGTAAAAGCACCTGCTGCCAAGCCTAATGAACTGAGTTCAAGTCCTGCCACTTGAATAATGGAAAGAACCAGGCCCCGACAGTTATCCTTCATACAAGCACCATGGCATACTTGCAAACACACCAAAGAAAGAGCTTCCATGCAATTAAAAATTGAAAGAGCTGGCATGGTGACACATGCCTATGAATCACAGCCCTCAGAAGGCAGAGGCAGGCAAATCTCTGAGTTTAAGGCCAGCCTGGTCTACAGAGTGATTTCCAGTACAGCCAGGGCTACACAGAGAAACCCTGTCCCAAAGATAAACAAGATAAAAAAGGGCAAGTTTTTCTGCAAAAGAGAGTGAAGTATCCTGTGCCAGCCTTGTGGCATACTCCAGTACTGAGGACCGAGCATGGTACATTGCCTCCCAATCTAAGGAGGAATGGAGGCAGAGGGCAATCACATTCACATACCTGCAGCCAAAAAAGGATGGTTCAGAGTCTGAGGTTCCCCACTAGGATCCCCAGCACCTCCCCACATACCCAGGCTGTACCCGCAACAGCGCAGGACTCTGCATGCAATATGTTGCGCACAGCAGCAATGTCTGATGGATAGATGATAGACAGGCAGGTGAGGCGACAAAGGAGGCACTCACGTAGGTGAGCTTGCAGACAGCGTTGGCCTTCACAGCGATGTTGTCCTGCTTCAGTTCCTGCTTGATCTCGTCGATGCACTGGGAGATGTACTTGGCCTGAGTGGAGACAGTAGTGTGTAAGTGCAAGAATTGGTGTGGCCTAGCTGCTGGCTGTCAGCAGGTGCTGGGCAAGGGGAGGGGGTGATGGGACATGGACAGTTCCAGCTAGCCTGGATGCAGAGACCTGGCGGCTTTCTCTTCATTCTCTCTGCAACATGGGGACCTGAACCAGGGCTGCTGCATGCCAGGCAAGCATGCTCTCCTGAGCTGTCTTTCAAAGACCAACTGGGCACCTACTCTCCATTGATAGGAAATGGCCATAACAGGAGACTCTTAGAAGTGTGAAGTAGACATGTAGAGCTGGGGGAGGGGGGCACAGTGACTGCTCTAGGTTACAGCCTTTAACTGGTTGAAGGTGAACTATTTTGGATCTAAGCAGTGGTGCCAGTCACATGACATTCTACTGTATGGCCTGATGCCTATTTGGTCTACCCATGCTGCAGGGCCCACTGAATTCCCTTTCCCTCCCATAAGCTGCTTTGCATAGCCCCGCTCACCATTGGCATTTACCCTTGGTCTCCCCTGCGCAAGCTCAGCAAACCTACCAAACAACTTCTGGGGCCAGACAGGCTGATCCAAAAGAATTGAGGCATAAAGTTCAGAGAAGAGCAGATGTGGGCCTGGGGAGTGTCACCTACCCCACTACCAGGACAAGCACAAATGGAGTCAAGCCAAGCCCCAGAATAGCATTGGGGGGGGGTATTGAGGTATGCCCATACCAGGGCATGGAATGACTCCCTCACCACACTTGCTCCCATGTGCCAGGTATTGCATCAAGAGTGAGGAACCTGCCTCTTGTCTTGACAGTGAAACGGGCAGCTACCACCAGACTTTGACAGCAAGCATCACTGTTCCTCAAATACAGTCCAGAGCCCACCCACAGCTGACACATTCTGGAGGTGTCACACCTCAGAGCCCTCCCCAGTCAAGTGTAGATATCAGGCTCCATCCCAAGCCTGTGAAGTGGACCTAACAGGACGCTTGTGGGCTCATCCCTGCCTAGGGCAGTCTCTAGCTCTGGGTCACAAGAAAGAGCTTTGGCTGTTAAGCACCCTGTTGACAAGACTTGACAGGATCTCATGTAACCTAGACCACCATGCAATTGGGCTGGCCTTGAACTCCTGTCCCCCCATGGAATGACAGGCATGGGTCATCAAGCTTGGCTTATCAGAGTACTTTCCTGAATATTTTACAATCTAGACTGAGTCCAAAGGAACAAATGTCAAATGTCACTACAACCTGTCTCAAGTAACTAAATGCCGCCTAGGGATCCTCAGGAATGACTATCTCTCTTCAAAGATGCCAGGCTGTTAATGACTAAAAAAGAGAACAAACTTCAGGCCAGATTTTTGTGGAAAAGATGAACTCTTAGCTGGACATGGGGTGGGGCTTGAAGAAGTGAACCAAGTGCCTGCCCAGAACTCACCAGGGGTCAAGCAGGACCCAGGAGCTGGATGTTTGAAGTCCCTGAAGTATCCCCCTGGTTTTGAGGAGGGAAACACTGCTGTCCAAAACACAACCCGAAGTGACTCAACACCCAAGTCTAGTAGGCACACCTGTAATCACAGCACAGGAGGCTGAGGAAGGAGGATTGCCTCAAGTTCAAGGCCAGCCTGTGTTATGTGGTAAGTTCCAGGACAGCATGGACTACACAGAAAAGTCCTTGACTCAAAAAAAACCATATTAAGGGAAAGAAGGAAGGAAAGAAAGAAAGAAGGAAGGAAGGAAGGAAGGAAGGAAGGAAGGAAGGAAGGAAGAGCTAGGCTGGGGAGATAGCTCAGTGGGTACAGCACTGTTGGTGCAAACTGAGGACCTGATCTGGCACAACAGCACACGGGCAATCCCAGTGCGCTAACAGCAAGATGAAGGTAGAAACAGAGGCAGACAGAGGCTCAGGAGCTCATGGACTAGCTAGCCTATCATATCAGCAACAGCAGGGACTACCTGAGACAAGAGCTAACTGCCATGCACCCCACTGCATGCAGCGCCAGCATACCCACACATATGCTCACAGGGGTGTGAGAGCTCTGATATAAAGTAATTCACCAAGTGAATTTTTTTTTTTAAAATGAGTCTTAAATCTTTTGTTGTTGTTGTTTTTTTGTTTTTTGTTTTGTTTTTCGAGACAGGGTTTCTCTGTATAGCCCTGGCTGTCCTGGAACTCACTCTGTAGACCAGGCCACCAAGTGAATTTTTACAGCCTCAGGTGCTGAGGCTTGTGCAGCCTGAGTCCCAGGGAATAGAGAACACAAGAGGGATACTGTGTTTCAAAACAGTGACTCTCAGAGACAAGAAACTCACACTTCAGCCAGGAGTGATGAGACACATCCTTAATCTCAGCATTCTGGAGGCAGTGGCAAGCAGATCTCTGTGAGTTCAAACCCAACCTAGGCTACACATTGAGCTCCAAAACAGCCAAGACTACATAATGAGACCCTATCTTAAAAAAGAAAGCAAACACCCTGGTGTGGTGGTGCAAAGACTTGGGAGGTAGAGGCAGAAGGATCTCTGTGAGCTCAAGGCCAGTTTGGTCTATATAGATCAAGTTCCAGGAAAGCCAAAGCTACACACACAGAGAAACCCTGTCTTGGAAAAACAAAAAGAAAAAAACAAACAAAAGTAAGAAAGGAGAAAAAAAAGTCACAATTCAAGAAACAGCACGGGGCTGAGACACTCAGCAGATAAGGGCTTAGGCTGCTCTTTCATAGGACAAGGGTCTGATTCCCAGCACTCACATGGCTGTACACAAAGACTTATTCCAGATACAGAGGATCCAATGTCCTTTTCTGGCCTCAGGCAGGCACTAACTACATACACATGGTGTACAAACATGCACTCCTCATCACAACTGTCACGAGATACCAATGCCTCTGTCAGCTCCTTCTATACAAGCCTCCCACCCTACATATGCCTAAAGAAGATAAGTTAATGCTTCCAGCTAGGCATGGTGGCACTCACTTCTTTTTTTTTTTTTTTTTTTTGATTTTCAAGACAGGGTTTCTCTGTGTAACCCTGGATGTCCTGGAACTCACTCTGTAGACCAGGCTGGCCTCGAACTCAGAAATCCGCCTGCCTCTGCCTCCCAGGTGCTGGGGTTGAAGGCATGCGCCATCACTGCCTGGCAGTGGCACTCACTTTTAACCCAAGCACTCAAAAGCAGGTAGAGGAGCTCTGTTAGTTTGAGGCTAGCTTGGTTCACAAAGCACGTTTAAAAAGATATGCTCCGGGCAGAGACAGGTGGATTTCTGAGTTCGAGGCTAGCCTGGTCTACAGATTGAGTTCCAGGACAGCCAGGGCTACACAGAGAAACCCTGTCTCGAAAAAAAAAAAACAAAAACCAAAACCAAAAACCAAAAACCAAAAAAACAGTGCGTGCTGTTCTTGCAGAGGACCTAAGGTTAGGGTCACAGCACCCATGTCCAGTGGCTCACAACCACCTCTAGCTCCAGCTCCAGGAGAGTCAATGACCTCCATACATGACAGACACACAGACATACAAATACACACCTAAGGGAAAGTAATCTTTAAAACACACACACACACACACACACACACACACACACACACACACACACACACACACACACACGGGCCAGAGAGATGGTTCAGCAGTTAAGAGCACTGGCTCCTCTTCCAGAGGTCCTGAGTTCAATTCCCAGCAACCACATGGTGGCTCACAACCATCTGTAATGGGATCTGATGCCCTTTCCTGATGTGTCTAAAGACAGTGTACTCATATACTTTAAAAAAAAAAAAAAAAAAGCACTGGCTGTTCTTCCAGAGGTCCTAAGTTTAATTCCCAGCAATCATACGATGGCTCACAACCATCTGTAATGGAATGCCCTCTTATGGTGTGTCTAAAGAGAACAACAATGTACTCACATACATAAAATAAATAAATTCTTTAAAATATATATATGGATATATTATTACTAAAAAGACAAAAATTTATTGGGCATGGTACACCTACAATCCCAGCAATGGGGAAGCAGAGACAGCTGAGTGTGAGTTCAAGACCAGCCTGATCTACAGAGTAAGATCATCTCAAAGGGGCTGCAGGAGATAAGTCCTCCTAGAAGAGGACTTACTGCTCTTCTAGAGGACCTGGGTTTAATTCCCTGCACCCACTTAAGGCTCTCCACCATCCAGAGTCATGTGCCACCACACCTGGCAATAATTAAATAAAAAAAAAAAAAAAAAAGAAAGAAAAAAAGAAAAAGATCATGTCAAGCTGGGCAGTGGTGGCATAAGCCTTTGATGCCAGCACCTGAGAGGCAGAGGCAGGTGGATTTCTGAGTTCGAGGCCAGCCTGGTCTACAGAGTGAGTTCCAGGACAGTCAGGGCTATATAGAGAAACCCTGTCTCGAAAAACAAAAACAAAAACAAACAAAAAAAGATCATCTCAAAAACAAACTAAAACTCCACAAAACTTCCAGAGTGCACACACCTACAATTTAAGTACTTGTAAGGCAGAAGGATTACAACTCCCAGGGTAACACAGTAAGACCTAAGTCAACCACAGTGTAGAGAATGGTCACTGCATGACTTGTGCTACAAGGTTGGCCAGAAGGCACTGCACTACATCAGTACCTCCACAGGAGCGAGTACCTGCAGTCCTCAACGAGCCCCTGACAACAGACACAGGAACTTGAAGACAGTCCCTAAGGAGGGATATTGGACCCAAGCAGTCTCAAATGTGTCTTATATAGACTGGTCAGCCATGGTGGGAGAGATGGCTCAGCAGTTAAAGGTAGACTCACAACCAAAATCTTATAATGGCCAAGCAGCCAGCAGCAGAAGTCATATAGGAGCTGAGTGCTTGGAGGGCTTTTTCTGCAGTCTATACATGCATGAAAGTATAATGAAACTCAGTATCAAATGTAATACACACCAATTCTTAAAAAGCACCTCCACCATTACCCCACAGACACCTGTGGGACAGGCACAGTCTATGTACACGGATTCCCAATGAAAATATAAGCTTTGCAGGTATGAGAGGGTAGGGGACGTGAGCAAAACACAACAGAGGTTCCTGAAGCCATAGGAACACACATCTCAAAATCAGAAATGCCAGCACTAAGAAGAATGAACTTCAAGCCAGCCCGAGTTATGTCCCTAGCTAGAGCCTGTCTCAGGCACTCAAACTAGAGAGTGACCTGTCCTGAGGGTCCTGTGCTTTCCTGACAAGGGAATTTTGCCATTGGAGACAGCTTCCCAGGGAACATTCACTGACTGAGAAGGCAAGAGGGCAACAAGGAAGGGCCATACAAGAGTACAAAGGAAACTTCTTCCCATAGGGCAGTCCACACTCCGCAGGCCAACCGGCTATTTCAACTGAAGCAACAGCCAGGGAGAGCAGGAGGGTCAAAGCAGACCAGGTAGGGTAGAAGGGAAGAGGGCTGCAGAGAAATGACTGTCCCAGCCTGGGGCCTGCTTCCTCAACTCACAGAGCAAGCAGGGGCCAGCAGTACACCCTCTTTCAGCATGGCCTTCCTGCCCAGGAGGCCTGTGTCTTTCCACTGAGCCAGGCACTAGGCAGTCACTCTATCACTTCTTCCTCAATCTAGGTCACAGGCTGTAGGAAGGAAAGGAAGCAGTGCTCATGGTCTCAGCTTAACTTCTGGAAAAATCGCTTCCACACCCTGACTTTTGTCTTCTTTGAACTTCCAGTTTTGAAGTCAGGCTTCCCCATTCCAGGGCGCCCCTGGGTCCTGCAAACACTGATAGCTCAGGGGATCTGAGGCAGGGACACCTGGCAGGGTTCCCAAGTAAGCCCAAGACATCAACCTGTGCTTTCCTGACAAGGGAATTTCGCCATAGGAGACACGTAGACCTATGACTTGATTTTTCTGTGAGGGTCCCGATTCCTCCACATGTGATTCAGAAACAAGCTCAAGTGCGAGAACCTTTGCCTAAGTAAATCTTCTCAAAGAAGGTAAACCCAGGCTCACGCAGTGGCACCCAACTGCAAGACCTAATTAAGCCTTTAGGACAGCGATTGCTCCAAGCGGACAATTTGGAGGCTCAGGGAGTGGCCCCCAGTTACAACAGACGAGACACCTGAGCCATTTTGGACAGCGTCTGTTTCAAGCTGCTCGGGGTAAACTGAGGTCAGGGGAAGGAGAGGCTGTGCAGAGCCGCAGCTCCGGAACAGGCAGGACGGGAATGGCGATGGGGTCGAGGAGGCTGTTCCACGGCGGGCCAGAGGCAATAGGCTGTGGGGGAAAGCTGGGCAACCCCGCTCCGCGCCGGCTCACCTCGTCCTCCTTGTGGTTGCGGATGCCGCGGACCAGATCCTGCAGGTTCTTGTCGAACATGCGGTCGATACTGCCCTTGACCATCTTGAGGGCCATCGCGGCGGCCCGTGGGCTGCGGCCTCCGAGGGAAACGCCGCCGCCGCGGCCCTAAGAGGCGACCGCACCTCAGGCGACCGACCCGCTGCGTTTCCGGCCGCCGCGGAGAGGACGACGTGGAGGCCAGAGCGACGGCTGTGGCTGGAGACCAGTCTGAGGAGAAGGGGCAGCCAGTAAGCCCCCGCTCCCACAGACCCTTCCAAGCTCAGGGCCGCTCACAAATGGCGGCCAAGATGGCGGTGGATCAGCTGACGGAGGGCCTCGGCGTCCCGGAAGCCCCGCCTCACCAGAAAGCCCAGCCCCACTTTGCAGTTTCCTTGACAACCACATGCCACCCAATAGGATAGCAGACACCGCCCTTTGATGCCTGACGGCCCACCCCTTCCTCTGCAGTTCCTTGCAGCCTCATTGGTGAGCAAGAACCCCACAGCCGTTCTAACCACGCCCCCAAGGGAAAAGCGGGAGCCAGTCTCCCCACTCGTCTAAATGACAGCAGTGGGGATGGTCTGGGCTGGTGTGGGCGTGGCTAGAGGAGGGCGGAGCTCCACGTGGAACTTTTTCTGCAAGGTCCTGGGGAAAGTATATCCAGCCCTGCCTTTTCTGAGTCTTGAATGGTGACTTGGGAATCGGTGTCAGAAGTCAGTCACACCAGCAGTCCAATGGGCCGGCCTGTGCTATGTGAAACCCTGTCTGACAAGACCAACACAAGGCTTGGATGATGGACACCATGCAGGAGGAACTGTGGTGGGCAATTGAGTTTCCTGGAGATGGTCCACCGTTTTTTTACACAGCATGTTCCTGGAGAGGTACAGCCCCGGAGGCGTTTGTCTGTAGATTGCCTCTTGCTGCTGCTGTGCCTTCTCATGTTTGTCATTGCTATATGCCTCCTGTATCTAGTACGATGTGAATGGGCGTAAGGAGACCCTCACTGCCTATACTCTGCTATGGTTGTTTATTGGGAGACAGCCCACTTTACTGGGCAATTTTCTTGCAGATTAATATGAAGATGAACTTTCATAAAATAGATGAATTAATGATTTTATAGAATGCCTCATTTGATTTAAATAGTTTTAAGATGTTAGGGTAGTTGATAGAAAGTTTAAGAAGATGGTTTAGGTTGTTCTGCCAGAAAGATAAAGTTAGCATTAAGAGTAGAATGTGGGGGCTGGAGAGATGGCCCAGTGGTTAAGAGTACTAACTGTTCTTCCGAAGATCCTGAGTTCAAATCTTAGCAACCACATAGTGGCTGACAACCATCTGTAAGGAGATCTGATGCCCTCTTCTGGGGTGTCTGAAGACAGCTACAGTGTACTTACATGTAATAAATAAATCTTTAATTTAATCCCTTTAATCCCAGCACTTGGGAGGCAGAGGCAGGTGGATTTCTGAGTTCGAGGCCAGCCTGGTCTACAGAGTGTGTTCCAGGACAGCCAGGGCTACCCTGTCTCGAAAAAAAAAAAAAAAAAAGAGTAGAAGCCGGGCCGTGGTGGCGCACAACTTTAATCCCAGTACTCAGGAGGCAGAGGCAAGCAGATTTCTGAGTTCGAGGCCAGCCTGGTCTACAGAATGAGTTCCAGGACAGCCAGGGCTATACAGAGAAACCCTGTCTCAGAAAAAAAAAAAAAAAAAGAGTAGAGTGTGTCCCCTTGTCCCCTGCTTGTAACGTAGTGACGGCCGCATAATTTATAAAAGGCGCACAGTGAGCTTCCATGCGTTACAAAGACATAATTGTACTTGAAAGAGAAAATAGGCTTGGGACAAATTAATGATCAAAGAAAACATTCATTCTAGGTTAGGTTCCAAGTTCCTGGATCATGTGCTCCAAGGATGTGGTCCCAGGTTTGGTATGCTCCATGAAAAGGCAGGCTTATGAACAAAGAGTAAATAATTGTACTGTGAGTACAAGAATAGAGAAGAAGAGTTCAAAACTAAGATGGAAGATAGATGACCTGTTTCTTGGTAAATACAAATTGTCATTAGCTAAGCATTAGGGAAAACTTGCTAATAGAGATTTGGCTTGCTTAAATTTTGTTAATCATGGGGTTGCTTTGGGGTTACAATGAATTTGTGGAAAGAAAGATAGATGAGGGGGCTGGAGAGATGGATCAGTGGTTAAGAGCACTGACTGCTCTTCCAGAGGTCCTGAGTTCAATTCCCAGCAACCACCTCACAACCATCTGTAATGGGGTCTGGTGCCCTCTTCTGGTGTATCTGAAGACAGTGGCAGTGTACTCATATACATAAATAAATAAATGATTCTTTAAAAAAAAAAAGAATGAGATGGCAAATTAAAAGAAAAAAGATAGATGAGAAATGGAAATGTTCAGTTAGGTTTTAAAGGAATGCATAATTGATAATCAGCCCTGCTGTAATTTCCTTTTGTATAATGATTTTAATTTGTTTTTAAAGAATATGTTTTCGTGATGGTTGGTTTTGGAAAATATGTAACTCGTAGCCATGAGGTAATATTTTTTTTCTAACAGAGAGAATTTTTATCTTACATGGTATAAAAAGGCTTAGAGAAAAAATAAAGTGTTTTGAGCTTACAGAACCTTGCTTTATCTACCGTGTGTGTGTGTGTGTGTGTGTGTGTGTGTGTGTGTGTGTGTGTACGCCCATGTCAGTTTTACTCCCTCGGAGAAACGTCTGCTGAGTGGTTAATCACTGACTCCGTGCCTCTCCTCAGGGCGCCTGACCATTTGGAACTCCTTTGGGACTTGGGGCTTACTCAGTGGGTAGAGCTCTGGGTTCCACTGACCACACTGTCATTCTCAGGAGGAAGAGGCAGGAAAATCTGGAGTTCAGTGACAGCCTTGAATGCTGTAATGGTTACACACAAACATAAACATAGAGGTTGGAGACTGACTCCGCAGAAATGCCCCTGCCTGAGTCCTGCATGAGCCTGGCATGGCTCAAGGGCGGGTCTAACAGTGTCTAGCGTGCATGAAGCCCTACAACAAATCACTAACTGTGAGAAATAAATGACAGCAAACAGAAGGGGGGCTGGAGAGTCGCTCAGTGCTTCAGAGCACTGGCTGCTGGTTGTGGAGAGAATATCCTGTGTACTGTATGGATGCATCTCCTGTCAACTAAAGCCTATGACCTATGGCTTAGGCAGAAATCAGGAGGAAAAGGAATTCTGGGATAGAGCCAGGCAGGAGAGTGGCCGAGAGAATGTGAGGAGCCAACCATGTGACAAAACGTAGGTTAAAATAATTGGATTATCTAAGTTTTGATCTTATCAGAGAAAAGCAAAATGGTCAAGGTATTTGTAAATATATTTTGAATCTGAGTCTTATTTCTGGGAGCGTGGGGCTGGGAGGAAGAACTGGAACTAAGTTTTAAAGCTGTTCTAGAGAACCTAAGTTCAAAAGCACCCACCCACAAGGTCACTCACAAACATTGTAATGCTACCCAGTTTACCCAGTTCCAGGAAATTCCTATCCAGCCTCCAGCATTGTCTTAGTTAGGGTTTTATTGCTGTGAAGAGACTTCATGACCAAGGCAACTCTTGTAAAGGACAACATTTCATTGGGGCTGGCTCTCAGTTTCAGAGTGTTAGTCCATTATCACCATGGCAGGAAGCATGGCAGCGTGCAGGCAGACATGGTGCTGGAGAAGCTGAGAGTTCTACATCTTGATCCCAAAGCAGCCAGGAAAAGGCTCTTTGCACTGGGCAGAGCTGGAGCATAGGACCTCAAAGCCACCCCAGCAGTGACTTCCTGCAAGGTCATGCCGACTGCAACAAGGCCACACCTCCTAACAGTGCTACTTCCCATGGGCCAAGCATGGCATCGGGCACAAACATGGTGCAGGGACATCACTTTCGTTACTCTTTTAATTCTGTGGCAAACACCATGACTAAAGCACCTTATAAAAGAAACCACTTTTCAGAAGGCTAGAGTCCATGAAGGCAGAGCAAAGCACAGGGGCAGGGACAGCTGAGAGCTCACATCTTGAGCCACAAACGAGAGAGAGAGACACCAGGAATGATGAGAGTCTTTTTTGTTTTATTTATTTTTTTTTTTGTTGATGTTGTTGTTGTTGTTTTGTTGTTGTTGTTGTTTTGAGACAGAGTCTCTCTGTGTAACAGCCCTGGCTGTCCTGGAACTTACTATGTAGACCAGGCTGGCCTCAACTCACAGAGCTCCAACTGTCTCTGCTTCCAGAGTGGGATTAAATGTGGGACCTTGAAAGGCAGCCTGGTTTCTGGTTGAGCTAAGGTTTAAATCCCTGGAGACCCAGCAGGGGGTCCCCGGCAGGGGATAACCATGCAAGGGAAGGTAGGTAGTTTGCCATGCTCCTGGGTCCCAGGCTCCTGACAGGCTGCAGCTCTCCATAGGTGTGACCATCAGTCACCTAAGGGCAACAGACGTCCCAAGTCCCTCCACAGGAGAGCTATGATCACATAGCTCAAGACATCCCCATTTTAATAACTTAGCTGGAGGCTTATCCAATAAACTCCCCTTCTCAGCCACTCCTCCCTGCAAAAGGTACTTAACCTCAGACCTGCCCTGAGAAAGTGGGGTATGGTTTCCACTCATCTCTGTCATGACAATAAACATCTTAAAACCATGGACTGTCTCTTTTCTTTCTTTTCTTTTTTTTTTTTAAAGATTTATTTATTATATGTGTATGAGTACACTGTCACAGTCTTCAGACACCAGAAGAGGGCATCGGATCACATTACAGATGGTTGTGAGTCACCATGTGGTTGCTGGGAATTGAACTCAGGACCTCTGGAAGAGCAGTCAGTGCTCTTAACCGCTGAGCCATCTTTCCAGCCCCAGGACTGTCTCTTTTCATCAATCAGCCTTGGGGAACAATGGAACAGTGTTGTGGATAACCCTGGGGATGCTTGTAATTTCATGCTAATTTTGCCCTCCTAGGAGGGGCTTAGGACCAGGAGTGAGTTACATTCTCAAGTGACTTCTTGTGAACCAATTCCCTAATGAATAAAGGAGCCTATCACTGGGCAAGGAGGATGGACTTCCAGGTCCGATAGGGGAAGAGAGGAGGAGGAGAGAGAGAGAAGGTCCTTTTGGAACGGGACAGCATAAGGGTAAGATGTAGCTACTAGAATCATGGTGGATCCGCAAGGATTCGCCACCAGAGAAATCAGATTTTGATAAGGTTTGGAAGATTAGGTTTTAGTTGTTGCACCCAGAGACTGAGTTACTATTGTTTCTGAACTAAGTTTGTGTTGTGTTTTCCTTCACACTGTGGCTCGTCTGGGTTCCAGAGAGAAAGGTACAGTGGCAAAGTGTGGGTTTGCCTGATGTGAACCACAGAGGCCGTGGGGGTATTGAAGCATGGGGCTGGCGTGATAGTGACCTGCCAGTGGGAACCTAGTGAGCTGGGTGGAGAGATCGTGGAGCTCAGACAAGATGAAAGCAGGTCAGCCATTGCTCGCCAGTGCACAGCTGACCAGCCTGCTGGGGCTGAGAGAACCAGGGCACAGTGTGGGAATATGCCTTATTTCTTTCGTTTTATTATTTCCCTCAACAAAACAGGCCATCGTCTAAAGAGCCACGTCTAGTCTCCCACAGAAGGCCTCTCAACGCTCCCAGCCACCGTCTCCACCAAGCCAGCTAGCCAAGCCAAGGACTTGGTCCCAGTGGGACCCAGCCGGGCTCCTCCCCACCTTTCCCCCTCGGCCCCAGGCTAGATCTAGCCCGCGGGCCCCCACTCCATTCTCAGCTATTCTGAGGCATCTTGGTGTCTGGGATGCCCAAGATCCTGAGAACCAGACTGAGCCGGCTCTGTGAAGTCCTCTGGACAGCAGGCCGCACTCCCCCACCCCTGGGTGGTGTCCTGCAGCTTCCCACAGTCCAACACTCACCTGGCGGTGCCATGGGGTGAGCACAGCCAAACTTCCTGAATCTCACCTCTTCCAGAGGCCCAAGCCCAGGGGTGGACGGGGGACTCCCATCCATAACCCAAAATTAAAGGTGTGTGCTACTACACCAGGCTGTGAGAATCCTTAAAGCTCTTCCTCTGTGTGACAGACCTCCTCCAACAAGGTTACACTTCCTAATCCTTCCAAAATAATCCCAGAGCCGGGCAGTGGTGGCACACGCCTTTAATCCCAGCACTCGGGAGGCAGAGGCAGGCGGATTTCTGAGTTCGAGGCCAGCCTGGTCTACAGAGTGAGTTCCAGGACAGCCAGGGCTACACAGAGAAACCCTGTCTCAAAACAAAAACAAAAACAAAAACAAAAACAAAAACAAAAACAAAATAATCCCAGAGAGCAGGGACCAGGTACTCAAACATAGGAGTATATGGGGGTCATTTTCCTCCAAACCACCACAAACATACACAGGCAAGATATCTGTATACCTAAAATAACAATTAAAATTAAAAATAACAAAAATGAATACCAACAGGGGGCTGGAGAGATGGCTCAGCAGTTAAGATCTGCTCTGCCAGAGGTCCTGAGTACAATTCCCAGTAACCACATGGTGGCTCACAGCAATGGGATCTGATGCCTCTTCTGGCTTGTCTGAAGACAGTGACAATGTGCTCATATACATAAAATAATAAGTAAATCTAAAAAAAATATATAAAATACCAATAGGGCTGGAGTGATCCCGCAATAGTTATAAGACCCAGAACTGCTTTTGCAGAAGAGTGGAGTTTGATCACTGAGATCAATGAGAGGAATAGATCCAAAGCCTCATCTTAACCCCAGCTCCAGGAGATGAAACTCCCTCTGCTGGCTGCAGTGAGGAATTACACACACATGGTGCACATAAAATCTGTTTGATAGTACTTGGTGCTCTTCCAGGGGGTCTGGAGTCAATTTCCAGATCCCAGTGGAGACTCATACCTGTGTAACTGCAGGTGCAGGGGATGCAAGCCATTTTCTGACTTCCACAGCCACCAGGGGTGCATGGGGGATGTGAATATACAGGCAGGCAAAGCACCTCACAGGGAAAAATAAATACAAAGTACACATTTTAAGTAGTATTTTATACATTTTAGCCAGACAAAAGGATCACTGAGGGCCCAGTCTGATGGACATGTGGAGCTTCAGGGCACAGTGCTCAACAGAGAGACACTGTCTCAGTCAGGTAAGCATGGCAGCATGGTGGCTTGGGATGCCAAAGCAAGAGGATCAGAGACTGCAGTCACACAAAATAAATAGACAAAATGAAGAAGGCTGGTTGAAAATGTTAGCCTGCCAGCCCATCACTAAAGAAGTGCATACAGGAGGATCAGAAGCTTGGTTTCATTTGGGCTGCATAGTGAATTTAAGGCCAGCCTGAACTACATGACACTAAATTAAGCCAGGCATCAGGAGGCAGAGGCAAGGGGTCTCAGTGGTTTTGAGGCCAGCCTGGTACATAGTGACTTAGGCCAGCCTCAGCTACATAGAGACACACTGTGGAATACAAAGTGTATGCCCAGCAGGCAGAAGTCCTGGGTTCCACTCAAGTGAAGCAGAAACTTCTGGTTTCTTTGGAAAGTCAGATATGTCAAAGGGTGTTTTGCCGAGGCTCACAGGTGAAGGGATGTTTTCCTAAAGCAGGGTGCCTGATGAGGGGTATAAGCAGGACCCACAGACAGTGGGGCTCCAGCGTTGGCTCGCTTTGCTCTGCCTCACTATTCTTTGCTAATGACACACATGTAGTGGTTCACCTTACATTGAATTGTTGAGCTCTGTTTGGGGTGGGGCCTAAGAGAGCAACTTGCCGAAGAACTTCTTGTAAGGTTCCTGCAGCTTCTGTGGCCTCAGGCCGGTTGGTGAGCCTTCCAGCTTCTTCTGGACTGAACTGTTCTTGCTGGTTCGTGTGTGGCGCTGACTGAGAGGACTGGACTGCAGCTGCTGATTCGTATTTGGTGTTTTTCTAGAGGACTGGACTGCTGATATTCTGACAATGAAGATTGAACTTGCCCCCAAAGAACTATTTCTAAATAGTTCTCGATGAAGAGGCAGGGGAGCAGTTCAGGCCAGCCTGGGCTACCTGACACACCAAAACAAACAAAGAAAATCATTTGAGTTACTTATAGAGCCTTTGACAGACCAATCTGACAGCACTGGGACTTCAGGAGCTAGCACATCCCTCAGTGTAGCCAGCAGGGGGCAGTGCTTACCAGGTACAGAGGTGACAGCCTGAGCTGCTGGACCTGGCCAGAGATTCAAGGTTGTGTTATTAATAACATGGAATACCTTCACTTATTCATAAGCAGTCCTTCCACCTTCCCATCAAAAATCCACGTACCCCAATCTATCCATGCACCCAACCCATCCACCCATCCACCCACCCACCCATCCACCCACCCATCCACCCACCCACCTACCCATCCACCCACCCATCCACTCAACAACATACTAAGAATCTACTGTATTCCAACTTGAGCAATGAACAAAGATAAAATAGACATTCAGAGAAAGAAGAAAGTTCTGGGAAGAGCAGACAGGCAGACATGGGAACAAAGTGAAGCTCAGAGAGGCGCAGGGCTAGTGACAAAACCCAGACTCAATCTTGTCCAGGATGGGCAAGGTCCTAGGTTCAAGTTCAAGCGGAAAGAAAAAAACAAACAAAACCAGCTGTGTCTGTGAAGGAGCAGTGAGGGGGTGTGCAAGCCGATGAGTCGCCCTGACTAGCACGGACCAATCAGCCACTGCTCCACAGGAACTTCCATTGAGTGACTATGGTCACCTGCAGGAGCTATTTTTGTCATTCCTGTGACAGTAGCTGAGGGTCATTTTCCTAGCTAACACTGACTTTCCAGCTGACACAACCTAGGGATCCCCTGAGAGACAGCTCTAGTGAGAAACCCCTTACCAGAGATTGGCCAGTAGCCATGTTTGTGAGAGATTGTCTTGACCATTAACTGAAGAGAGAGGCCTGGGGCTGGCTCACTGGGTGCAATGGATAGCAGTCCTGCTTAAAGCCCCTGACTTGAACTCCTGCCCTGCTTTCTCTAAAGTGAAGAACTTTCTCTGGGAGAGAGACAAACAGTCCCTTTCCTTTGCTGGGTGGCTTTTGGCTAGCAATTATCACAGCGACAGAAATGCAGCTCAAATAGTCACCTCCAGCTGTTCTCAAAAGCAGAGACCTCTACGAACTACCTTCTGACCTGTGAGGGCTTCTGTGTGCACATGGGTTCCATAATCAGGCGCGCGCTTACACGCGCGCGCTTACACACACACACACACACACACACACTTTTTCAGGCAGTGGTGGCACATGCCTTTAGTCCCAGCACTTGGGAGGCAGAGGCAGGCGGATTTCTGAGTTCGAGCCTGGTCTACAGAGTGAGTTCCATTAACCCACTGTTCCCACAAAGCCTCCAACTCTGGCCCCAAGCCTGTCATTGCAGTCCAGTCTCTCACTGGGTCTCCCATGGCTGGAGCCTCTCTGGTGCGACAAGCCAGATGCCTGGTGTACCAGTTTATCAAGTGTTGAAATAATGCTATGTAACAACCCCCTTCTCAAACTATGTGGCCGAGACATCTACTCTCATCTGCAGTTCCTTGTTGAGGTAGTCTGGCTAACTTTGTGCTCCCAACAAGTCGCATGTGTGCACCCGCCCAACGCGCGCACACACACACACACACACACACACACACACACACCAGTTAATCTTAATATGCCTTGAATAGCTTAATGGCTGCGCAGTTCTAATCCTCCCCCTTGCTAGCAAACACTCCCCTCTGGTATTCTCAGTTAACATATTTTAAAATCTGCATTTTATCTCTGCTACCTCAAACACAATTTGGGAAGTGGCCCTCGTGGCCTCGAATCCCCTGATTCTCACGTGTTGGCAAGCCTTTAGATCTGATCTTTCTTCTTCCCCATCCTGGTGATCTCTTCCTTCCTTTCTCCTGGTTCCTAGCCCATGCAAATCTCAAAGTCCTGCCTCTGTCTACCTGCCCATCCATTAGCTGTTGGCTCTTTATTGATTGATCAAAAACCAATTGAGGACAAGGACCTTCAGCATTTGGACATCCAGATTCCCGATTTTGGGGCTGGATTAATTCAAAGCATTAGAAGCAATCCCCAACAGTTCATCTAGAACTGATGGGTGGAATCTCAATTTAGTTTTTCTTGGATCCAAGTTTTGACTCCAGGGAAGTTGATACACATTTGTGATTCCTGTTTTGTCAGCTGGCATGCACTCGCTACTTCTGCCCGTGTGTGGTGTGTGGTGTAAATGCTTCCACCAAGGCTAGATATAATTTGCCACTGGCACATCATCAAGGGCAGAACTGGTTCAGTTAACAACTAGCACCTCTCTCGGAGTCCATGCATCGATGGGGGCATGCCTCAGGGGAACGTGCTTGCCTAATGCCCCAGGAATTCTCTGGTTACTGAGATAAGATATGCAGACAAGGGTTAGTGAGATGACTTAGGAATTAAGAACACTGACTGCTCTTCCAGACGTCCTGAGTTCAATTCCCAGCAACCACATGTTGGCTCATGATCTGATGCTCTTTTCTGACCTGCAGGTGTACATGCAGACATTGCATTCTCATACATTAAACACATAAATAAATAATAAAAAAAGGCTATGCAGACAGAAGGCACTGGATGGACAAAGGGTTTGTTCAGCTTAGAGTACCAGAGGGGAAGTACGCCACTCGAAGCTTTGGGAGTCGGGTCACATCAGTCAGGAAGTGCAGGAAGGGGCTGCAGCACTGGCCTAACCACTAAGAGTATATACTAGCCGGGCAGTGGTGGCGCACACCTTTAGTCCCAGCACTCAGGAGGCAGAGGCAGGCAGATCTCTGTGAGTTTGAGGCCAGCCTGGTCTACAGAGTGAGTTCCAGGACAGCCAGGGCTACACAGAGAAACCCTGTCTCAAAAAAAAAAAAAGTATATATTGCTCTTGCAGAGGGCTAGACTTCTATTTCCAGAACACATGTGGGCCTCTACCTGTCCTTCCAGCTTGAGAGGTGTCTCTTGCTTCTTCTGGCCTCCATAGGCACCAATTCACATGCACAAATCCAAATCAAAATAAGATTTTAAGCCAGGCAGTGGTGGCGCACACCTTTAGTCCCAGCACTTGGGAGGCAGAGGCAGGCGGATTTCTGAGTTTGAGGCCAGCCTGGTCTACAGAGTGAGTTCCAGGACAGCCAGGGCTACACAGAGAAACCCTGTCTCAAAAAAACCAAAAAAAAAAAAAAAAAATTTTAACAAAATAAAAAGAGCCAGGTGTGGCGGCTCACAAGTTTAACCCCAGTACACTAGAGGAAGAGCCAGGTGGATCTCTGTGGGTGGGAGGTCACCCTGGTGTACGAGGCAAATGCTGGGTCAGCCAGAGCAGCACAGTGAGAGGTGGTCTCAAAGCAATAGCAAAGAATTCATGGAAGAGGGCTCTGAGTGAGAGATGGCCCAGCAGTTAAGAACATTGATGCTTTTCCAGAGGACAGAGGTTCAATTCCCAGTACTCACATGGTGGTTCACAACCGTTTATAACTCCAGCTTCAGGGGATCCAAGTCCTTCTGACCTCCATGGACCCCAGCCACACACAGATGTACTACAGGTAAAACACACATACACATAAAATAAATAAATCGAAAAAAGAAAGTAAAAAGCAGGTTGAATGTACCCATCTTCCCATTTAAAAAGTCCCTGATGACCTCTGGAGCCTCTTTGGCCCCAGGGGAAAAAAGTCCCTGCGGCCCTCGGGTGTCTCCCTCGCGGGGTGGGGTGGGGCTTTAAGGGGATGAAGGCCTCCCACAGTCGGCGTGCGGAGCTCTCCTTGGTGCTGAAACCCCACTGCTCTGGTCTCCACTGCAAGGCATCCAGGATCCCACCCCTCTCCCCTGGATCTTGCTAACTCCCTTTTCCTAAGGATTCTCATCGACAGCCCAAGATTTGCAGTGCATACATGCACAAGCGTCTATGTGTGAAGGCCAGAGTTCAACCTTGGGTCTGTTCTCAAATCACATCCAACACTTGAACTCACGGGTCAGACTTGGCTGGAGGGCCCCAGGGATCCTCCTGTCTCTGCCTCCTTAGCTCTGGGATCGATCACAAAGTGTGCACCACTATTGCTGGGCCTATTGTGGGTTCTGAGGATCAAACTCTGACCCTCAAGTCTGCATGGCGGACACTTTACCCAAGCCATCTCTCTAGTCCTCTGGTATTTGATTATTTTATATATATATATATATAATTTAATATATATATTAAATTGTTTTTAAATCCAGGTATAGTGAGTGTTGCATGCCATTAAGCCCAGCACTCCGAAGCCAGAGGCGGGAGGATCTCTGTGAGTTCAAGGCCAGCTTGTTTGATGTAGTAAGTTCTAGGACAGCCAGGGCTACACAGAGAAACTCTGACTGAAAACAAGCAAATATTTTGAAAGAACTCATTCTTGCCGGGCAGTGGTGGCGCACGCCTTTAATCCCAGCACTTGGGAGGCAGAGGCAGGTCGATTTCTGAGTTCAAGGCCAGCCTGGTCTATCTACAGAGTGAGTTCCAGGACAGCCAGGGCTACACAGAGAAACCCTGTCTCAGAAAAAAAAAAAAAGAACTCATTCCATTTATGTATTTATGGTGCGTATGCTGTGTGCATGTGGGATCAGTGGGCAATTTGCAGAAGTCAGCTCTCTCTTATCCAGGCCCTGAGATCGGACCTCAGCTTGCCAGCAAACAAACACCTTTACCTAAAGCATCTCCACAGCCTTGCTTGGTTTCATTCTGGGTAGGTTTACATCAACTTGCGACAGCTAGAGTCATCCTGGAAGAGAGAACATAGATTGGGTAAAGGCCCTAACCAGACTGGCCTCTGGGACATTTTCTTGGTTGAGGACTGAGGTAAGGGCCTAGTAGAATGAGCAGGCTGAGGGAGCAAAGCAGTCCACAGCATGCCGCCACTGCCTCTGCTCCAGGCCCTGCCTCCAGGTTCCAGGCCTGATTCTCTCAGTGATGTGCTACACCTGTAAGATGAAATAAATCTTTCTGCCCACGCTGCCTTTGCTCAGGGTGTTTCAGCGTGGATTTTTAGTATGTTTTAGGTTTTTTGTTTTTGTTTAAGAATTATTTTATGTGTATGGGTACATTGTCACTGTCTTCAGACACCCCAGAAAAGGGCATCAGATCCCATTCTTATGGTTGTGAGCCACCATGTGGTTGCTGGGAATTGAACTCAGGACCTCTGAAAGAGAAATCACTGCTTTTAACCGCTGAGCCATCTCTCCAGCCCTGTTTTAGTTTTTAAAATGTTTGAAGATTTATTTATTTAAATTAATTATTTTTTTTTTAACAGACAAGATCTCATTGTGTAGCTTCTGCTGTTCTGGAACTACATAGGCCACCTTGGCTCAGTGATCTACCTGCATCTCCTTCCCAAGTGCTGGGGTTAATGACCTGTGCCACCACCTCCAACTATTTATGTTATTACTTATTTATTTGTTGGGTTTTTTAAGACAGAGTTTCTCTGTGTAGCTCTGGCTGTCTTGGGATTTGCTCTGTAGACCAGGCTGGCCTTGAACTCATAGAGCCCCGCCTGCCTCTGCCTCCCCAGTGCTGGGACTAAAGGCGTGCACCACCACTGCCCATCTTTTTTACATGTTCAAGTTCTTTGAATGCATGGGCGTGCAAGCCTGCGGCCCACCAAGGCAGGGTGCAAGGTGGCCACCAGTACTTTCCCACTACAAGCCAAATACCCTTCCTTTCCTAAGCTGTCTTTATCAGAAAGTTACCTCACCACGGCCTTGAGTGACATACAATCTTGCACAGACATGGCTTGGGGTGGGATGTGTGGTCTGCAAGGGGAGTAGGGGGTCTGACAGAGACTGCTCTATAGTCACATTGTGCCACCAGAGACAGCCACTGAAGCTAGCTGATCCTCAGGCATGACACCCCTGGGAACAGAAGCTAGCTAGCATCCCTTAGCCTCCTGTGATGTTGAGTAAAAAAATTAAAAAAAAATTTACTTTTTTTTTTTTTTTTTTTTTGGTTTTTTGAAACAGGGTTTCTCTGTGTAGCCCTGGCTGTCCTGCAACTCACTCTGTAGACCAGGCTGGCCTCAAACTCAGAAATCCATCTGCCTCTGCCTCCCAAGTGCTGGGATTAAAGGCGTGCGCCACCACTGCCCGGCAAATTTACTCTTAATGTATGTGTTTTGCCTGCATGCATGTCTGTGGACCACATGCATACAAGTCCCTGGAGAGGCCAGAAGGGAGCATCAGATCCCCTGGAGCTGGAGTCTCAGGTGTTTGTGAGACTCCATGTCGATGCTGGGAACTACCCAGGTTATCTGTAATCACTTTGACACCCCCCTTTTAAAAATCTTTTTTAATTTTCCTCTGTTTGTTTTTTGTTTTTCAAGACAGAATCTCTGCATAGTCCTGGCTACCCTGGAGCTCGCTCTGTAGACTAGGCTGGCCTCGAACTCCTGCCTTTGTCTCCAGAGTGCTGGGATTAAAGGCATGTAACATCAATGCTTGGCCTGTTTCTGTTCTTTAACAGTTTGTGTATTTACTCTGTAGGTGTGTTTGCCTGTGCCTGCAGGTGAAAGTACGGGTGGGCAGGGCGTGGAGGTCAGAGGATAGGTGTGACCCTCAGAGGATAGTCTCAGGTGTGATCCTCAGGAATGCTGCCCACTCCTTTTGAGTTTCTCCTAGAGCGAATTCATCAGTTAGACTAGGCTGGCTCTGTCTGTGCTTTTCTAGCTCCTGAGTTCCAGCTGCCAGCCACCGCCCCAGGCCTGGCACTCGTGTGTGGGTGCCAGGACTAAAACAGGCTTCTTGTCTTTGCAAGGCGAACTCCTCACCAACGAGCCATGCCTCTGGCCTCTCTTCTCTTTCTGTGTGTGTTCGGTGAAGGAGGTCTGAGCTTGAAGTCCCGGGCCCTCCATCCCTCTCCACTTTACACATGGACATGAGGTCCCTCTTTTCTTTTTTTTTAAGATTTATTTATTTAATATATATGAGTGCTCTATCTCCTGCACAACAGAAGAGGGCAGCAGATCCCTTAGTGGCTTGTTGTGAGCCACTTTGTGGTTGCTGGGAATTGAACTCAGGAACTCTGGAAGAGCAGCAAGTGCTCTTAACTGATCTCATCAGTCATCTCTCCAGCCCTATCTCACCTTAAAAAGCAGGATCTCCTGTAGACCAGATCGCTGTGTAACTGAGGGTAACCTTGAACTCCTAATCGCTCCGCCTCCACCTCCGATTGCTGGGGAGGGTGATAGGCTAGTTCACCACACCCAGTTTATGAGTTACAGGTGATGCAACTCAGGGCTTCCCACCATGCAGGTCAGCCCTCTACCCACTTAGCCCCACGTCTGGTATTGGTCTGGAACTTTTACCCCCCATCCCAGTCTTGAGAGTACTTGGGAGTCCAGGCACAGTGCTGGCTGGGAGGGAGTGGCTGATGGCACAAACTCCCGGCTTCCTTGGCTATTACTCAGGCTTCCAGAAATAGAGCTGAGTGAGCACACATATAGATACGGAGGTTATTTTAAGATGTGACTCACAGGATCCTGTGGGCTTTCAGCCCAAAATTAGCAGAACTGGCCAGCAACCTTGAAATCAAGAAAGTGCAGGAAGCTGCAGAGGAACTTCAAAGACAGGGGCGGGGAATGAGGGGGGACTTCCCTCTCCCTCTGGACCCACGGTGTGGGGGAGGGGACTTGCCTCTCCTTCTGGACCCAGCTTTTCTCTTGCTTCTTTCAGGTGATGAGCTGAGTTTGATAACAAAAAGTAAAAGGATATCTGGACAGGGGTGGGGTGTCCTCTGGAGGCCCTGTGCATACATACCCTCACATCCCAGCCCGCACTGAGCCCTTCATATTCCAGCACTTGTGGTGCTGGGGCAGGAAGACCATGAGTTAAAACTTCCTGGACAATATAGGGACACTAAATCTCAACAATTCAAGGCTGGGGTGTAGCTCATGGGTAGGGCTCCCGTGTAGAATTTCCCCAGTGAGGGTCTGGAGTGTGGACAGGGGTGGAATTCTCCAATGAGGGGTCGGAGCACAACTAGGGTTGAGCCGTGCCTCCGGGGTGGGGTGAGGCGTGGTGGAGGCGTGGTCAGGGGTGGGGCCTCGCCTAGAATCCTCAGGGAGGGACAGGAGGGAGGGGCGTGTTTAGTGAGGAAGTACTGGCCCTAGCTCCCAGGATACACCCTTAGCTCTGGCAATGAAAGCACGAGGGATCTGGGAAATTCTCTCCAGTACCAATAAGTTGGCTTAGGAATCACGATGACCGGACATTGTCTTGTAGGAAAGATGAGCTTCACTCTGGACAACACAAGGAAAGTAGAAACTGATAATCGCATCGCGCAGAGGAGGGCTCTGTGTAGGAATCCCCTAGAGTAAGGTCAAGTCCAGTCAGAACACTGACTGTCAGGACTGGACCTCCCTCTGAAGGGCGTGAGGATAGATATAAGGTCAGATATAAAGAGTGTTCACACTTGGTCATCGCAGCAGGCTGGAGGGGCTGCTGGTCAAGGTTTGGTCTTAGACTGTAGCTTAGCGGGAGAGTATTGGCTCAAGTTCATTTCTGTAGCCAAACAGGAAATAAAAGGAGTTCAAGGTCATTCTGGCCTACAGAAGAGTGTTTCAAAAACACCACCAGCAGCACAATAAACCAAAGCAGAAGGACATGGTGGTGCACACCTTTATCTCAGCACTCAGAAGGCAGAGGCAGGCGGATCTCTGTGAGTTTAAGGCCAGCCTGGGCCACAAATCAACTTTCAAAGCTACACAATGAGCTCCTCTCAAAATAAAAAAAGTAAAACAAGATAACAAAATCAAACGTAGAAGCCAACAAATAAAACAATAGAGCAACCCAGGAAGAGCCAATGCAGACTTCTGGAAAAAAGGATAACCTTGGCTCAGGCCCAGGTTACCCACCTGCCTCTGCCTTGAGAGCCCCATGTGACATATGTGTGTTATATGTGTGTGTTGCCAAGCCTGGCATGTGCAGTTTCTTGAAGTGCTTGCTTACATCATACCAAATCACAGAGTCTTTTACCACATCATTTAAAGTTTTGGAATGGCTTCTAGCTCCTGATCCTTCCTGTTTGGGCTGGCAAGTGCTAGAATGAGGGGTATGAACCATCTCCCCTAGATTAAATCCACTCCCATGTAATGCAGGAAGAGGGAAGCAGCTGATGAGCTGTCACCAGCTCGCCTAAAGCTAACTTATTTTCAGAAGGTTTTTTTTGGGGGGGGGGGGGCTTTGGTATTAGAAAGATTAGAATGGCTGGAAGGAAGTCCGTTTGGCTCCTAGCTCTCTGTAGAGCTCTGGGAAGCTCAGAGAGTAACTCTGTTTTGCACTCTTAGTTTAGAGCCTCTGAGCTACAGAGTCCAATTTGACTGATGATTGATTGATCAATTAATTAATTTATAGCAGGGTCTTCTTATATAGCCCTGGTTAGCTTGAAACTTGCTCTCCAGCCCAGGCTGGTCTCCAACTCACAGAGATCCCTGCCTCTGTCTACTGACTGGGACCAATGGTGTGGGTTACCACACTTGGCTTTTATGTTTACAAGACTTTTTAAAAACATATGGGTTGGAGAGATGGCTCAGCGGTTAAGAGCGCCAACTGCTCTTTTGAAGGCTGTGAGTTCAAATCCCAGCAACCACAAGGTGGTTCACAACCATCTGCAATGAGATCTGATGCCCTCTTCTGGGGTGTCTGAAGACAGCGACAGCAAGAGGGGCTGGAGCGAGAAGGGAAAAAATAAACAAACAAACAAAAAACCCAAACCAAACAAAAACCATGTAAGAGTATTTTGCTTGAATGTATGTTTGTGTATCCCCTGTGTGCCTGGTGCATGCTGAGGCCAGGCGGGGGCGTTGAAACCCCTGGAATTCAGTTACAGATGGTTATGAGCCACAGTATGAGTACTGGGAATTGAACCCAGGCTCTTTAAAGAGTAACCAGTAGTCTTACCTACTGAGCCATCTCTCCAGCCCATTTTATGTTTATTTAAAAAATTTTTTTCTTTTTGTTGTTGTTGTTAGGAATGATTTCACTCTGTAGCTCAAGAGGGCTTTGAACAGTGACCCCGTGCCTCAGCTTCCCAAGAGCTTGGATTATAGGTCATAGATTTACAGTTTTGTTAGTGTAAAACTGCATAGAAGGTTGGAAAATATCTTAAAAAGAATGAAAAGAAGCTGGGCATGGTAGTACTCACCTTTAATCCCAGCACTCGGGAGGCAGAGGCAGGTCAGACTGGTCAACAGACTGAGTTCCAGGACAGCCAGGACTACACTGTCTCAAAAACAAAACAAAACAAAACAAAAAAACCCACAAATAAGTAAGTAAATAAACAATAAACAGATACGATAGAAAAGTGACAAATAGAAAAACGAAAGGAAAGGAAAAATTGAAAAAGGGAATAAAAGAGAAAACTGGAAAAACAGAAAAAGAAAAGGGACGGGAAGGGAAGAGAAAGAAGGGGAAATGGAAAGAAAAGAAAAAAGCAAAGCAAAGCGAGCCTGCGCAATTGGGATTTGAACTTGCCCCCGCCTGGTCTCTCTGCAGGGTTTCCCCAAGTCCCCGCTTGCAGCTGGCGGCCTCCTCCGAGGGCAACCGAGGACGTGCGTGCGCCCCTGCGTGCGTACGTGCGTGCGTCGGCCGGAGGTGGGTGAGTCCAAGGGGGCGTGGCATGCGAGGGGTGGTGCGCGCGGCGCGGCGGGCGGAGGCTCTGGGTGCGCACGCCTCTTGGCTCTCGGCCTCCCCCGCGCGCGCGCGCCGAGTGGTTCAGCCCGACCCCCCGGCTCATTGTGCCTTCTCCTCACGCCGGCCCAAGATGGCGGCGGCGCTAGACGCCCCGGGTCTGTGACTCCTATAAAGAGGGGAACTGGGGCCATACGGGAGCGGCGGCCGAGGCACAGGCCGGGCCGTCTGTCCTCTGCCGTCCGCCCCGCGTCCGCCCGAGTCCGCCCGCCTGGCTTCCCGCCGGTGGCCCCGCCCCTCCCCCAACCGCCCGCCTAGCATGGTGCGGCGACCGCGCGCGCCGACATGGGCGAGAAGCTGGAGCTGAGGCTCAAGTCGCCTGTGGGCGCCGAGCCGGCCGTCTACCCGTGGCCGCTGCCGGTCTACGTGAGTGTACCTGCGGAGAACCCGGGGGGTGGAAGTCGTGGGGCTCCGCGGCTCCGCGGCGGTGGCGGGTCCTTGGCCGTTCCCGGCCCGCGCCCGCGGCTGCCGTTGCCCGGACGCGGCCCGTCGCGCTGTCGCCGCCGCTGGCCCGGACCCCCGCGTCTCCAACCATTGAGGACCTGAACCTGGGCCGACGTTGTGGGTAGGGGTGTAGGGACTGGGAAGTCGGGGACGCCTTATCTTCGTGGCGACCCCTCATGTTGTCACCTCATGTCACCTCCACACGTCTTCTCATCCTGTCGTCTGTATCTTATCGTGCTGCCTTCTCCTGTTGTCCCCTACGCCCTTTTATATTGTCACCTTCTGGTGTTGATGGGCAGGTGCTAAAAGGAACCCTAGAAAGTCAGGGAGGTTGGCTCTTCATGTCAGTTTGTTTGTCCCCCACGTTCGAGGCATGGTAGAAGGGCTCTGAATAGTTCTTCATGTCAGGGGGCCAGACTGAAAGGACCTGAGAAGTTAGAGAGGTTGTCATCTCAGTTTGTACCTCATGTGTCATCTGATGTTGATGGATTGGCCTGGAGGAACCGTGGAAAGCCGGAGCAGATGTCTCCTAATGTTGGTGACATGGCTAGAGGGGACTTGGGAAGTCTGGAGGTTGTCCTCTCATGTTGGTGGGCAGGGCTGGTGAGACTCTGGAAAGTTGGAGGTGTTATCGGCTAATCCTAATGACCCTTGAAAAATGACAGGCAAAGTGGAAGTGCCAGAGGCAAACAGGGGTTCTGAAGTCCAGGAGGGCCTGTGAGGTCAGTGTCCTGGTCCCTGGTGGCCCTTTGTATGCTGTGAGTAGAAAGTGAAGCAGCGGGTTCCCTGGCTGCTGCTGAGTGCACATGCTCACTGGGGTCTGGTAGAACATATGCTCCTAGGATGCCCTTGCACCTGTCCTCTGCCTCTTCCCATTGTGCAGCCCCGTGTGTCCTTGAAAATTCCCACAGGTGTCCACTCGGAACTCTTCTGAGGTCAGCAAGATGTCTCAGCAGCATAGTCTATGATCTGAGTTCCATTTTGGGGACATGGCAGAAGGGAGAATACCAACTTGCACAAGTTCTTTGACCTCGCTGTGTGCAAACACAGCCACTCACAAATGTAGTAGGAATTTTGAAATACCTGTTTGTATGTATGCTCGGCATGGTGGCACACACTTTTAGTCCTGGCAGTGGCAGAGACAGAGGCTGGAGGAGTTCCAGACCAACCTGGTCTGGACATTGGTTTCCAGGTTTGTGGCCTGTCTAGAAAGACTCCAAGAAATTGGGGAGACTTGTCCCCTCTTGTTACTATGACTGGAAGGACTGTGGGAAATAGGAAAAGTTGTCTCCTCATGTTGGTTGGGGTCTTGCTGGGCCTTGAGAAATCTGGGAGGTTGTCTGGTGAGACTGTCTGGAAGAGAGGAAGAACACACTCCTTAGTACTGTTCCTCTTCAGACATGGCCATTCTGACTAGCCACCTTTTGCAGGGTAGTTGTGTGAGTTGTGGTCACTGTCACAGTTGAGGTGCAGCATACTTCAGCCACCCCAGCCTCCCGTCCACTGTCCCTCTGTCATCTGCCTCCCTCCCACCTTCTTGGCTGTCACATTGTGTTCTCTGCTAGCAGCTTTTCCCAGAAAGTCTGGTGAATGATCAGCAACTCTGTAGTGTTCACCTGGGAGAATGTGTCTGATGCTTGCCCACCCACGCTGTCTAAGGGTCTGAGGCTGCCCCTAGTTTTCTTTTAGCTGGGCAGCAAGCATCCTTTGGGCAGTGAGCCAAGTTTGATGATCATTTATTCTGCTAGTCACAGGGTGCCTGTGCTGGTCCAGTGTTTCTTTTTCTATTGTTTGTTTGGTCCTGTTATATAGTGGCTGACCTGGAACTCTGTAGCTCAGGCTGGCCTTGAACTTACAGCAATATCATGCTTCTGCCCCAAGTGCTGGTTGGGATGATGGGCTTGTACCTGTGTGTGTGTGTGTGTGTGTGTGTGTGTGTGTGTGTGTGTTGGTGGGAGGGGGGAAATTAGGCTCCAGATACCCGCAGGTGGCTTTAACTCAAGCTGAAGCTGTCTCTGAGGATACCAAGAAATGGGTTGCTTGGTCTGTACCGAGTGGACAGTCACCAGGCCGCATCCCCAAAGTTGTCATATATGAGTTTGAAGGGTTAAAAACCTACCCACAACCTTGTTGGTGCCCAGTGGAATGGTGCTGCTAGTTTGCCTCTGCCCTGTCCCCTGGTCATGAAGACTGAAAGTTCACCCAGTGACATTGGCCCAGTCACCCTCTCATGTGAATAAGGCCTTCAGTTGAGCCTGGCGGGAACTGGCTTTCCAGTGGCGGCTGGGAATGACCGCCCAGTGCCTTTCCCTTGCTGGCCCAGATCTCACTTGGCAAGATTGGCTCTGCTGGCTCAGCCCTGCTCCTGACATCTGCAGGCCATTTCCAGCTGTGGCTGTCACACTGCTCTCTATCCAGAAGCCAGCAGGTGTCGTGTGTGTGTGTGTGTGTGTGTGTGTGTGTGTGTGTGTGTGTGTGTGTGTGTTGGCTCTCACACAGCCTGAGTGGAGGCAGCAGCTCCATAATGTCCTCTTGAGTACCATGTTCCATGGAGAATTCTGCTCCTTAGGAAACCAGGACCTGGCACACACCAAACAGTGTCAGGTCTGCCATACTAGTTCCCAGGAAGTGGAGGCAGGAGGATCAGGAGTTCAAGACCAGCTTTGACTATATAGTGAGTTCCATGCCAGCCTGCCCCACATGCATCAGACTCTTGTTTCAGGTCCCTTCCCCCAATAATCAAGCAAACACAAAAAAATCTGTTGCTCTGTGGTACCATTACTGAGGCATTGGGAAAAGGCTGGGTGCTCCTGCCCCTGAGGACCAGAGCTCAGATCTCACTGTGTGCCTGCCCACCGCAGGCCCTTGCAGTCTATTGCGATAGGGTCTCAGCATAATCCAACTGGCCTTCATCCTCCTGCCTCCCCTCAGAGTGCTGGGATGCCAGGTGTGTGCCACCAGGTGGTCTGGCTTTATAATCCTTTGTAAAAAGCACCTGCAAGCTACCTTTGGTGTCCAGGGGCCACAGAGGATAGAAAGACATTCATCACTACAGGCTCTGGAACTTGACAGACAGATTAGGAATTGAATGTGACAGTCATGGACCTGGGCTGTTGACCCAGCTTCTTAGAGGAATTGAGCAGCCTTGCTGTTCACACATAGAAATACTCAGTTTGGGAACCAGGTTTGGACAAGTGACAGGTGGGAGGGGACACCATCCTTACAGCAGTTTAGGGCTCTGGGACCTCACAGAATAACCCCTTTGGCAGAAGTGATGCAGATGTCATTTTTAGCTGTTTGCCTGGCAGGCAGCTTAAGGGACAAACCTGAGAGAGCTAGGGCGGCTTTCCTGTTGGTGACTCAGTAGGCCATGTGTGGTGGCATGTCCCTTCTGATGAGTTCAGGAGTTCCGTGGGTGGCTGGGTGAGTCGTGCTGTGGGCAGAATGAGCCAGCCCCAGTGTGACTCAGAACGTATTTTCTTCTGCTGACCTCTTCGGATAAGTGTCCAGGCTAATCGGTGCTCACATGGGCAGGAGGCGGGTTGACCTTTTAGCCTGCCTGTGTGGGCCAATGACTGCTCCAGAAGGGAAGGGTTGATAATAGTGGGCTTCCGTGTTTGGCAGTATGAAACATTGGCTCTGCGCTTGCCTTTCTTCTTTTTTTTTTTTCTTTTTGGTTTTTCGAGACAGGGTTTCTCTGTGTAGCCCTGGCTGTCCTGGAACTCACTCTGTAGACCAGGCTGGCCTCAAACTCAAAAATCCGCCTGCCTCTGCCTCCCAAGTGCTGGGATTAAAGGCGTGCTCCACCACTGCCTGGCTGTGCTTGCCTTTCAAACCACATACTGTGTTCCTGATGAGAGTGGGGGACTGCCAAGGAACCACCAGCTGGGCCTCTGCATGGAAGCACTGCCCTTTTTCAATTTAGACTTTTCTGAGATGGTCAGATTCTCTTCCCAGGGCAGTTTGTCACTCACTATGTAGCCCAGGCTGGCTTCAAACTTAGAGCAATCCTGTCTTATTCTCCCAACTGCTATGAATATGGGTATGAGATGTCCTGCTGGCTTCAAGTTACATGTGAAGTTGTTGGTGAGGAAGACCCACCCCCCACAGCATTCCCTGTGAGGTATGTGACACTCTGGCAGGTGTTATTACTTCTGCCATATGGAAAGGTTAGCCGGCCATTCTCATGGGGGGGGGGTCCTGTCCTTAATTGATACTTGGTGATGCCTAGTGACATTTGTGATTGCCCCAGGGAAGAGGGGAAACTTGGGCACTGGTCCCCTGCAGAATTGGGTTCTGGGTATCAGAGACCCAGGTCTGCCGCCCCTTATCTCAGGTTGAATAAGTGATCTGTTTGTTGGAGCAGACCTGTCCTCTTTCCCCGGGGTCCTCGTTATGCAAGCCAGGCTACTTACCTTTCCAGACATTGTCTGGCTGTCCACCCACCAGAGCGTTGGCCTGTTGCTAGCTTAACCCAAACACAGTTGTCCATTGTGTGTGTGGGCACCAGCTCTGGGGCTGAGGTGTAACTGCCTTCTGAGGTCCTACACAGGCTGCTCTGCTGGTGGTGTGTGTATGCCAGGGGCACAGGCAGGGTAGAGCTGTTCAGGGAGGGAGTGTCATACACTTCACTGGAGCACCCGCCTCCTCTCTTACCCTCCCTCCTCTTGTCTTCCCTCCCCTCTCCCTCTCTGTGTGTCTAGACTCCTGACTCTGTGCCTTCGCCTCCAGAGTGCTGGGATGACACTGGTCTGGTTTACATGGTGCTGGGGATGGAGCTCAGGGCTTCGTGCACTCTAGGGAGTGCTGGACCCACTAAGCTATATTCTGGCTCGGAAGGGGGGCTCCTGCCTGCTTGTGGGAAGTCCCAGGTTTGTTCAAAACCAGCACCTCAGACAGGTTACCTGACAGGGTCCGCGGAATAATCAGAAGTCAGGCAGCTATTACAGCTCTCTAGTTCTAGAACAGCCCATCACCCCCATGATCAGTCATCTGTCCTCAGCATCTATGAGTATAACTTTCTGTCTCAGGATTATCTGTTCTGGACATCTATTGCGGGGCTACACACTGTGGTCCTGTCGCCAATGTCAGGACCCTGTGCCTCTGCCTTTGCCCCTGACTTGTGGTATTTGAGTGTGGAGACTTCCAGATCTTAGGCTTTGGAAGACAAACTTGTTTCACCTCCATACTAGGATGGAGTGACAGGATAGACTGGGGTGGCACCAAGATCGATAAGGGCATTCATATATATCAGGCAACAGTTTTTTTGTTGTTGTTGTTGTTTTGTTTTGTTTTTCTTTTTTAAAAAAATACACTTTTTTAAAACTTCTTTTTTTTTTTTTTAAAGATTTGTTTATTGTATTTATATGAGTACACTGCCACTGTCTTCAGACACACCAGAAGAGATCCCATTACAGATGGTTGTGAGCCACCATGTGGGTGCTGGGAATTGAACTCAGGACCTGGAAGAGCAGTCAGTGCTCTTAACTGCTGAGCCTTCTCTCCAGCCCCGGCAACATTTTTTTTTTTTTAAAAGATTGAATTTTATTCACTATGTGTAAGGGTGGAAGACAGAAGAGGATGCTGTGCTCTCTTATGTCACTCTCTGTCCCTTCGAGGCAGGGTCCTTTGCTGGACCTGATGATTTGCCTTCTCAGGTAGACTGGAAGCCAGTGGGGTTCTAGTTCCCGTCTCCACATCCCTGCTGGGGTTACAGGCCTGCAACTGCCTGACTTGTTACCTTCCCTTCTGATTGCAGAGCAAGTGCTGTGAACTCCTGGCTTCTCTGTGGTCCTTGTGCGGCTACTCACAGCTGCCCCACTGCCTGGGTGCAATGTGCTGCTATCTTGCTGTTGTCTGGGCAGGGCTGCTTGCCCCTCCTTCAGGGCTTATCCCAGCTCTCCTAAGACAAGGGGAACCAAGGCCCCCCCCCCCCCCCCCGTTTGCCCTCACACCCTGAGGGAGGAGTGGCCTGCAAGAAGGAGGACACAGAAGTGTCCTGATGGGGCTGGAGAGATGGCTCAGCGGTTAAGAGCGCCTACTGCTCTTCTGAAGGTCGTGAGTTCAAATCCCAGCAACCACATGGTGGCTCACAACCATCCGTAATGAGATCTGCTGCCCTCTTCTGGGGTGTCTGAAGACAGCTACAGTGTACTTACATATGATGAATAAATAAATCTTTAAAAACAAACAAACAAACAAACAAAACAAAACAAAAAATGTCCTGATGGTGAACTTGCAGTCATTTTTATCTATTGACTGACCTTTATCACTTAATAGACCTGGGTAGGTGGTGTCAGTCCCCTTTGAAGACCTCAGAGGCTAACTTGGTGTGGAATGTTCTGCAGAAACCCTTGTGGCTGCAGGGCAGGCAACTGGCACAGATAGGCTGGCTCTGGCCTCATCTCTGTCCTTGTAGCTGAGCAAAGACACTTGCCCTGTGCACTTACACATGTGTGAGCAAAGACACTTGTCCTTCTGTGCACTTACACACGTGTGAGCAGACGTACCTCCAGCCTGGAATGTGGTAATATGGTGTACATTCTTGGTGTACATTCAGCCCATCAGGTTGAGCCTGTATAAGTGATATGATCATAACCCTGTGTGGTCTTTTCCAAGGGTGCAGTGTTCAGGGCCATGTGGGACACCAAAAAGTGGTCATTGTATACATCTGGCCAAGCTGCCCGCCCAGAGCCAGGGTCCTTAGTCCTCTTTTGTGTGGGACTATGTTTGCTAATGACTGGGGTCATGGTTCCACTCATGTCTGAGGCTTCTTCAGGCTTCTCTGTTGGATGCACTCCTTGGGGTCATCCACTGGGGGATCCCAGTCGTCATGGTCTGTCTTCTATGGGTCTTGGCACTGAGATGGAGATGTGGACTCCTTTGAGCTGATCCTTGATCAAGGGACCTGTCTTTGGATTCTGTGTGAGGCTCCTGCCTCTCCTGCCCTTGTGTAGGCAATGCTTTTTTACTGAGCATGTGATCTGAGCAGTTGGTGGTCATCGGTTGGGAGAAGTCCAGGAGGGTTTGTAACTCTTGCTGTGATGGTATTTGGCAGCCACAGAAGAGAGTGTTTGTTTGTTTCTTCACACAGGGTCTCTCCATGTTGTCCTGGCTGTCTTGGAATTCACTTTGTAGACCATACTGGCCCTGAATTCCTGTCTCTGCCTCCTGAGTGCTTGGATTAAAGGGGTGCCCCACCATGCCTGCCTGCCTGCTGCTTGCTTGCTTGCTTCCTCCCTTCTACCCCTTTCTTTCTTTAACAGGGTCTCTCTCTGTGTAGCCTTGGTTGCCTTGAACTCACAGAGATCCACCTGCCTCTGTCTCTCCTGTGACTAAAGACATGTGCCACTGCCCCTAACCACTTGGGTGTTGTTTTGTGGAAGAAATGAGCTGTGATTTGGTGACAAGTATCTGACCCCAGCAGCACTCAGGATGCCAGCGCAGGATTAGGCATTTCAGGTTAGCCTGATCTATAGTGATGGTTCTGCTCACAAACCCAAAAAGGACTGAAGTTGCTCTGCAGGTGTTCACAAGGTCTGGCCTCCGTCCCTAGCACTGGGAAAGAGAAAAAGGCAAACTGTCTTAGGCACTCAGCAGTGAGTTCCTGGTGCTGCACCAGATTTGGGCTCTCCCTGTACAAAGAGACCATCATTTCTCATGAACCCAGGCTCCTGGGGCTGTGCCCAGCATAGTCCCTTCCTTCCCAGGTGGCTGCATGCCTATCCCTTTCCTAGGGACCACTGAATGACCAGGGCATGGACACAACTGAAAGAATCTGCTCTTCTTAGTTTGTAAGCTCAGTGGACAAATGTGAGTGGACATAGTAGGCCCAACAAAACTCTGGTCCTCATTAAGTTGGGAAGCCCTAAGAACCCTGCAAGGTAATCAGTCCCAGTTGGGAGGCAGAGACAGGAGAACCTCTGAAAGCCAAGGACTGGGGTTATTGCATGGTGTTGGAGGGCTTGCAGAGCATGGGTGAGGCTGTGGGTTCTCTTCTGAGTACGCAGGCCCACACTAGCACACCTGTGTTGGTGTTTTATGTCGATAGCACTAGGTCTGGAACCTTGCCTTGTGTATGGCAGGCACCTTGTGTATGGCAGGCAAGTGTCTGTCCCTACCACCCCCCCCCCCAAAAAAAAAAAAAAAACCCCAAAAACCAAAAAAACACACAGGGTTTCTCTGTGTAGTCTTGGCTGTCCTGGAACTAGCTCTGTAGACCAGGCTGGCCTTGAACTCAACTCACAGAGATCCTCCTGCATCTGCCTCCTGAGTGCTGGGATTAAAGGTGTCTTTTTTTTTTTTTTTTTTTTTTTTTAAAGATAGTCCTATTTATTCTAGGCCAGCCTGCCTGCCTGCACCCTGCGGAGAGTTAGGATGAGAAGTGGGTGCCACCAAGTCCAGCTTCGTCTGCTCTGTTTTGAGACAAAGTCTCATGTAGACCTGGCGAGCCAGGCATTTCTTTTTCTTTTTAAAAAATGTTTTTAATTTTCTGTGTATAGTTGTGTTACCTGCATGTGTGTCTGCAGTATGTCCATGCAGTGCCTATGGTGGCCAGAAGAGGGGCGTCATATCCACTGGAGTTGGAGTGACAGGCTTTTGTGAGCCACCGTGTGTGTGTGCTGGGAATTGAACTTGGATCCTCTGCTAGAGCAGCTGGTGCTCTAACCACCTAACTGCCTTCAGCTGCACAGGATTTCTAAGTTTGTCACTGGTGAGCCAGTGCCGTGCTTGCCTGAGAACTGTGACAACTACCTGTGTTGAGCACTCAGTAAGTTACCAGAGAGTGGCCCAGGCTCAGTATCGAATGCTGTAGGCCCTGCCTCTCAACAGCAGTGTTGAGGAGATTCTTTCTCTGTTCTTCCCACTCTCCAAAGCAAGTCAGGCTGATATTCCATACCCTGGGTGCTCAGGAGTGGTTTGGGTGACCTCGGGACAAGGCTGATCCTGAGGAGACTGGGTACACTGGGTATTCACAACTGGTGGAGCACATGAAAGTGTGTGTCTATCTGTCTGTCTGCCTGCTTGCTTGCCTGTGCATGCATTTATGCACATGTTCCCCGGCGCCTTTGTTATACACTGAGAAAGAAGAGGTGAAGCGTTGGGTAACAACACATCTGCCCTGATGCTGTGTGACTTCTCTGGGGGTACGTGGGCAGTCATTGCTTCACCCCAGACAGGGTACTAGCCACAGACCACAGAATTGGTCCCATAGCTTATGAGAACTGTTGAGTTCACTAGGGTTACTTATTGAGTGTGGGTGACTCAAAGGCAGTGTGGGGTTCCCTCCACCAGCTGCCTGGTGAAGTTCTTTCCCTAGCACTTGTGAATCATGGAAATTTCATGTGCTTCCTCAGCCTTCCTCAGCCTTAATGAGCCTTCCTACTATGAAGACCCCAGCCCCTATCTAAGTGGGCTCATCTTGTAGCTTGTGGATGTGCTGGACACAGCAGTGAGTGCACTGTACAGCAGAGGTGACGGCCAGGACACAGGCAGAATGAAGAGCCTGGGCTCTGGGGGACCTGGCCATGGCGTTTGTGTGTCCCGTTCTCATGAGGCAGGTCTATAGCTTTCATCATTCTACGGTTGCCTTCGTTACCCTACAGCACACTGGAGCTGGGGCTGTGCAAAGCCAGTGTGCAGTGGCTGTGAAGGACAGGATGCTCATGGGGTCACTGGCCAGCCCAGGGAGGTGGGAGCGGTGTGCCTCCTGCTTCCTTGTCCTTCCTTCTCCTCTGTCGCTTTCTCTAGTCAGTGTATAATTGGCATCCTTGTGCTTCATCTTATGGTGACAGATTTGAGGGCTGGCCCTGAGTGGTCATGCTGGGTCAAGGCCTGATTTCAGGCATAGGACACATGCTGGCCAGTGGGTATGCTATCTGTTTCCCATTTCGGCTCAGTGGGACTCTGTAGGCTCTGCATACACCCATCAGAGCTGCAGGGAGACAGCTCTGAGTCAGGCTCCAGCTCTGGGGAGTGTATTGAGTCAGCACCTCTGTGGGGTCCAGGCACTGGTGTGCATCGTAGAAAAAGAGGAGTTGGGGTGTCACTGTGAGGTTGCCGGGACCAACTGTGCAGTCTTTTCTCTTTCAGGACAAGCACCATGATGCTGCTCATGAGATTATTGAGACTATCCGGTGAGTACTGTGTGGGGGGAGCACTGGGGTCAGGGCCTGCTTCCTGAGGTTCCCAGCACTTCCACTGTGTTGTTCTCACTGGGACCTCTCGGGAAGTGGCAGGAGGAACCCTGGCAGAGGCATCAAGTTGCAGGGCATCTCTCCATGACCCTTGTCACACACTGTGTGTCTGGGAAAACCTCAGTTGCTTGTTCTCCCTGCCATGGTGGGGATGGGGCCAGCTCTCAACATGTGCAGCCTCTGAGCTGCTGCCTTCTGTGAGATGGAACTTGGGACATCTATGTGCCCCCATCTTCCCTTCACTAGTCCCCACCTTTGGATTGGAAAAAGATGGGAGTTTGTAAGGACCACTAAGGCGTGATGTTACTGAGTAGGGCCTCCTTCCTGTGATACCTGCAGACACATGGTGCCAGGGCAGCTGCCTGTTGGGATGGATCTTAGCCTTCCTTCTGAAGCTTCTGCCCTCTGCGGCTCCTGTAATAGTGGACATAGATTACTGGGGAAAGCCCTGGCAGACCGTAGAGACTGGATTCTTAGGTGGCCATTGAGTGTTCTGAGGTGGAGGCAGCGGAAGCAGTGGGGCTTACAGGCCAGCCCAGGCTGTAGAGAGGCCAGTGAGTTGGGTATAGCGCTAGCCTGGGGCCTGAGTTTCATCTCTGAAAGCCATGTGAATGAAGACGGGAACCAGCTGCAGATGTCCTCTGATCCCCCCATGTGTTCTGTGGTACACATGTCACCCATCTTCTCCATCCACAAGTGCATATGCACCCAACCTCCACCCCTTAATAACTAAGAAGGCCCACCCACACCCTTGCCGACTGTCTGTCTAGGCTTCCAGGAAGCTCTTTTGATAGAAGAGAAAGTGTATCTGGCTGGAGGAGTCAGGCTGCCTGGGCTCATGCAGTGGCACCCAGCAGAACTTGGGAGGCAGAGGCAGGGGCATCTCTATGATTTTGAGACCAGCCTGGTTTGCAGCTTGGTCTACATAATGAGTTCAGAACAGTCAAGGCTGTGTAGAGAAACCCGGGGGTGGGGGTGTATCCCAGGCTGGTTTTGGAGGGCCTTGAACTCCCGATCTTCCTGCCAATGCTGGTCGCTACCCCAGAGCTTTTTCTATCGTGTTTGTGTGTGGTTGATTTGTCTGTGTGCACACATGCCACAGCACATGGTGGGGGCAGAGGGCAGTTTTGTGGAATTGCTTCTCCTCCTTGTGTAGGTTCAGGATTGAACTTGGGTTGTTGGTTCTGTACCACAGTTGCTTTACCCACTGAGCCATCTTGCCAGCTACCCTCCCCCCTTTTTTTGAGAAAGGTCCCATTATAAGATCTTTTTTTTTTTTTTTTAAAGATTTATTTATTTTATTTACATGAGTACACTGTAGCTGTCTTTAGACGCACCAGAAGAGGGCATCGGATCCTATCACAGATGGTTGTGAGCCACCATGTGATTGCTGGGAATTGAACTCAGGACCTTTGGAAGAGCAGTTAGTGCTCTTCACTGCTGAGCCATCTCTCCAGTCCTGGAAAGGTCCCATTATGTTGCCCAGACTGGCCTTGAATTTGAAGCCTTTCTGCCTCAGCCCCACCCAACAGTGTTGGATTGTCTGGCTTGTACCACTGAGCCTGGCTAATATTTTACTTTTTTTTGGTTTTTCGAGACAGGGTTTCTCTGTGTAGCCCTGGCTGTTCTGAACTCACTCTGTAGACCTGGCTGGCCTTGAACTCAGACATCCACCTGCCTCTGCCTCCCAAGTGCTGGGAATAAAGGCGTGCGCCACCACTGCCCGGCAATATTTTACTTTTTACCATAGTACATCAATTTATTTCTTTTCCAAATTCCAACACTGACCTTGACCTCAAGATCTGTGATTTGTCAATAGCTCCTCATGAACTTACACAGTAAAACACACACACACACACACACACACACACACACCCCTGGAGAGCTGGCTAAGGCCAGCAGCACCTCTGTATTCCATTTCAGGTGGGTCTGTGAGGAAATCCCAGATCTCAAGCTGGCCATGGAGAACTACGTCCTGATCGACTATGACACCAAAAGGTGAGCAGGAAGGGATGGGGTGGGCTGCTGGCCACCTCCACAACTGCCCACACCCTTGCCAACTGTCTGTCTAAGCTTCCGGAAGCAGGCACTTTTGGTAGAAGACTTAGTGTCTCTGGCTGGAGGAGTGAGGCAGTCACTGGGAACTCCTACACTTCACAGATTGAATTGATATGTGGGAAATTACCAGGGCTGGTGAGGTCCTGCCAGCCCTGTGTTGATGGGCCTCCACCTTGCCTCCTTGGTGCTGGGTGAGGCAATCCTTGCCCCCACCTAGCACCTCTCCTCTTGAACAGAGTGGGTGGAGAAGCAAAGGCATCCCTGGAATGCTGCCTGGAGCCAGGCTTGTTTTTCTTTGAGAAAAGACAGCCCAGGATCCGCCTTCTGCTCAGAGCCTGCCCATTCTTGACTCTGCCTGGAAAGCTTTCTTGACCTTTGTATGACCTCATTATTATAAAGGACTTTTGAAGCTAGCTAGCCTTAGTGACCACTGGACGGGCCCCCTGCCCTATGACTAGCATCTGGGTGTAAGTGGACTGGAGCTCACTACTGCTCCAAGGCAGGAGCCTCTGTCCTTATAGAGGACAACCCTCCATGTCACCACCTCTGTGAAGCTCCAGCACCTCAGGAAACTACTTTTTCCGTGTGAGGAACCCACCCGGAACCTTGCAGTGGAACCCTCCACCCCGCTGATAGCAGAATAGGCTTTCTCGCCTTACCTAGCATGACCTTAAACTCCTGGGCTCACACAACCCAAATTCCAAGTAGCTGGGACTGTAGTTGTGTGTGCCAGTCAACACCTCGCCCTGCTTTGGCTTTTCCCAGTTCAGGGAACCCATGCTCTGTTCTGTGGCTGCTGCTGTCCTGGGTTCCTTTTAAGAGAAAGGTGTAAGACACTGACTATGGCCAGTCCAGGTTCATACCGTAACACACGAGTGCTGGGGCATCAAGGAGGCTGTCTGTGTGTCTTAGTGTTCCAGAGCATCCTGTCCCCAGCATGCGGCTCCTCCTGGGCACTTTGGGCATTTAGGGCGTCCCTGAACATATGGGGTGTGGGATGGTACCTTCATCCCTAGAACTTTGCTTCTGCTGCACAGGGGTCTTCTCAGAGAAATCAGCTAATTGAAGAGTCCTGCCCCAGGCCTGTCTAGAAGCTATAGATACCCCCTGCACCTGGTCCTGGCTAGTGGCAGCCTGGAGTCCAGAGACTGGCAGGGCCTCCACTACCCATGCAATCCAAGGCACTCTGCCTGCTTGCTTCCTTTTTAAAAGGCTTTGTTTATTTTTACTCTGAGTATGAACATTTGCCTGTTTGTATGTCTCTGCATCATATGCAAGCAGTACCCACAGGGGCCAGAAGAGAGCATAGGATCCCCTGGTGCTGAAGTTACAGCTAGTTGTGAGCCTCTTTGCGTGTGGGGGTGTGTGTGTGTGGGGGTGTGCACGCATGCTGGGAACAGAACCTGGGTCCTCTTGCAGGAGTAGCCCGTGCTGTCACTGCTGGGGTGCCTCACATGTTCCAGCTCTGCTCTCTTTCCTTTTTTGGAGACAGATCTCACTGTGTAGCCCTGGCTGGCTGGAACTTCTAATATTGTCCAACTCTACATCTTTCTACCTCCTGAGAGCTGGGGTATTCAGTGTGGGCCAGTGTGCCATCCTGTTGTTTCACATGCTCTTTACAGCTCAGAGAGAAGAGCCTAGGCTATCCACCTTCCACCTCATTTGAGATGATCTCTTGGTTTTCAATGCTGCCTGTGCCAACCCTGCCCCCTTCTGCCTTAGAAGGATGGGGAGCTCAGGATCTCATACATAGTAATAAGTGCATTAGCTACTGAACCATCTCCCCAGCCCTAGCCCAGGTCTTTGTTATGACTTGCTTTTAAAGTTCCTCATCTAAGTGACACAGTCTGACTGTGGAATTGACATGTGAAGTAGAGCTACCCAAACTGCCCTTGGGCTTGGTCCTGTGGCCAGGGACTTTCTGAGCACAGAGCCTCTGGCTGGCCTGCCATGTTGGTGTTCTAGAGCCCGGTGACCTCCCTGGAGGCTTCTGGTGGGGCATTAACTTGTCCAGCTGTACACATTTGTGAAAGCTGGGTGCATTGCAGCCCAAAAACTAACTACCCTCCCTTCTTTCTCTCTCTCTCCTTCCTTCCTTCCCTCCCTCCCTCCTTCTCGTTCCCTCTCTCTCTTTCTCCCTCCCTCTCTCTTTCTCCCTCCCTCCCTCTCTTTCCCTCTCTCTCTTTCCCTCCCTCACTCCCCCTCTCCCTCCCTCCCTCTCTCTCCCTTTCTCCCTCTCTCTTTTCCTCTCTCCCTCCCTCCTCCCCCCTCTCCCTCCCTCCTTCCTTTTCTCCCTCCCTCTCTCCCTTTCTCTCTTTCTTCCCCCCTCTCCCCTTCCTTTTTCAGTTTTGAAAGCATGCAGAGGCTGTGTGACAAATATAACCGGGCCATCGACAGTATCCATCAGCTGGTAAGTGGCTCCCCACTTGCGAGGCTGTCCACTCCCACTGGGTTTGCATGGTGCTGGCTCCTGGGCCTACCAGGGCAGCCAAACACTAGGACGTCCTGCAGTCTGTGAGGGCGGTAGGGAGAGCGGTTGTCATGATAAGGCAGAGGAGTCGGGTGTCAGGACAGCAAGACCCAGCTGGCACTGGCTGGCTTTCTCCCAAGTTTTGGATGCCAGGCAGGTGCTGTTGGCTGTTGTTGAGTGTGATGGATCATGTCCACTCTTGTCCTCAGTGGAAGGGCACTACACAGCCCATGAAGCTGAATACTCGGCCGTCCAATGGGCTCCTGCGGCACATCCTGCAGCAGGTGTACAACCACTCTGTCACTGACCCGGAGAAGCTTAACAACTATGAGCCCTTCTCCCCTGAGGTGTACGGGGAGACCTCCTTTGACCTGGTGGCCCAGATGATCGATGAGATCAAGATGACTGAGGATGACCTGTTTGTAGACCTGGGCAGTGGTGAGTGTCTTGCAGCATGGTCATTGAGGCTGCCCATTTGTCCTGCAAGGGTCTTTTCACGGAGGTCACTGGCTGAGCGAGGCTCTGGGCACCACCTGTGCTCCCTGCTCACCTTCTCCCCAGAGTCTCTGCCCTGCTGGCTCCTTTACCCTTGCACCAGCTTGTGACCTAGTGGCTCTTGGGTTGTGTGCTGCTTAACCAGAATCGTGTTCCTGAGGCTTCTGGTCACGGCTCTGTGCAGCTTCACACTTGGGTCCGACGCTGACACAGACAAGACAGACGGTCACATACACAGATAGCAGTGTGCTGGGCTGCCTGCACGGTTGTGGTTCTGATGATGTTCACTTTTCTTGGGGCATGTCTTAGGGTGTATTGCTTCGATGAAACCCCATGACCAAAAGCAAGCTGGGGAGGAAAGGGTTTCTTGGCTTACACTTCCAGCTCACAGTCCATTACTGAAGGAAGTCAGGACAGGAACTTAAGCGGGGCAGGAACCTGGAGGCAGGAGCTGATGTGGAGCCCATGGAGGGTGCTGCCTACTGGCTTGCTACCTATGGCATTCTCAGTCAGCTTTTTTTTCTGTCTTTATTCCCTTCTTCCTCCCTCCCTCTCTTAGTTTTTCAAGACAGGTGTGTGTGTGTGTGTGTGTGTGTGTGTGTGTGTGTGTGTGTGTGTGTGTGTGTGTGTGTGGAGAGAGCCTTGGCTGTCCTGGAACTCTTATTTGTAGATCAGGCTGGCTTAAAACAGAGATTCACCTGCCTCTGCCTTTGAGTTCTGGGACTAATGGTGTGCGCCACCACCACTCAGCTTGCAGTCTTCTTACAGAACTCAGGGCTACCACAATGGTCTGGGCCCTCCCCTATCAATCACTAATTAAGAAACAGCCAGACAGATCTTATGGAGGCATTTTCTCAGTTAAGGTTCCCTCCTTCCAGATAACTGTAGCTTGTGTCAAGTACAGGCCATCTCTCCTGTGCCTGATGGAGCAGGATGAAGAGGCTGGAAAAGACCCAGTTGCTCTCTCCAGCTCTTTTAGAAGCTGCTAATCCAGCTGTGAGGGCTGAGCCTCCTGGGTCCCTAGCCTTTCAGCCTCCTGAGGCACTGTGGCCGAGGGGCTCCTTCTGTTAACACTGTGGAGGGGAGGGGATGCCTTCCAGCCAGGCCCTGCATCTCCTAAGGTGCTTGTGTGTCATGTGGCTTTTCTATCCCGTGGTTCTTAGCAGCATGCTATTTATTACTGAAAACACTGTGCCCAGGACAGTCAGGTGGCCCGTGTGTGCTGCTTGAATGTGGAATTGGCCTGCAAGCAGGGGTGGTAGAGATGGGGGGGGGGTTGCGGCATCTTCAGAACCTGGACCCTTGACCTAACTTCTCTGCTCAGGACCAGCAGACGCCAGTCATTAGCTGCTGCAGCCTCTGGGGTTTCCCATCCCCCAGCAGACATGTTAGGTCAGGGCGCCTGCTGACCTCAGGAGGTATAGATGCCCAGGAGATGACTCAGGTGAAGAAGGGCCTTTCTGTGGGCCATCTCCATGTGGGAACAGCCAGGCCCTGCCAAACTGCTGAGGGTTGCAGCTTCACACAGGGCACAGGGCTTTGTGGGTACTGGAGCAGCACAGGCATCCTCTGGTGGGACATTGTCATGTGGCTGAGGCCACTGGGTCTCTGTGGAGGTCACACAGACTCTGACGTGTGTCTCTCTGGCTGAAGGTGTGGGGCAGGTTGTCCTTCAGGTCGCTGCAGCCACCAACTGCAAACATCACTATGGAGTGGAGAAAGCAGACATCCCAGCCAAGTACGCGGAGGTGAGCAGTCACATGTGCTTGCTGCTTAGGGCTTCTCTGTCTGGGCACATCTTCCAGACACATTCCTGTAGATGACCCACCCCAACCCCTGTTCCACCCAGGATGGGGTCCAGCCTTGCTGGGGCTGGAGAGGATGATCTTGGGGCTCTGTTGAAGGATTGGGAACTTTGTGACTCTACCATGGCCTCTTTTCTGGCTGCCCCACCCTCCCATGTGCTCTGCAGCAGGGTCACTGTACCATTATCTTGTCCAGTATCATCTTGCAGAGACTTTGGACCTTCCACTGCCTTGGCCTCCCTGAGTTCGTAACAAATTGTATGCCTTTTTTCCCCTCAGACCATGGATCGAGAGTTCAGGAAGTGGATGAAATGGTATGGAAAAAAGCATGCAGAATACACAGTGAGTGCCATCGCTCCATGCCCTCGGCCTCTGTCCCAGCCCAGCCCCTTCCCTTCCTCTCTCAACCACAGTCAGTTTTGCTTAGTGACAGCCTTCTGTGGCTGTGCTCTCTGACAGCAGATGCAGTTTCTGGAGCTGGTTGTAGAGCCTCAACTGAGTCCTGTCCTTCCCTGCTTTCCTGGCCTGGGCACCCACCCTTAGACAGTACATGCTGACCATGAACCATGGCAGTAGATGCTTAGCTTGGTAGAGCTGAGACCTGCCAAACTGGGCGGGCACACCTGCTGAGCTGTACCCTGGTGTAGCCTGTGGCATTAAGGGTCTAAAGGTTAGGACCACTGGGATGCAGAGATCTGGTTAGGCCATCCTGTGGGCTAGCTGGGAGGGATAACCTGCAGTGACTTTCTGTGGGGCCTTTGTGTAGAGGGTGGCTGATAGCCACTCTCCTCTGCTCTTCTCTTTGTCTGCCACCCTTCCTGGAGTGGGGCTTAAGAGCTGCTCAGTGAGCCCAGTTCTTCCATGCTTCTTAGTGATGTCTCTCCATCGGCATTTGTTACGGGAGAGGCCCACTTGACGCCTGTGGGACCCATGAAACGTTCCCGAGGCTTTGTGCCTTCCTCATGCACATTAACTATGATGATGTTGTACTGTTGCTGGGGGCCTGTTAGCTCCACAGCCACAGAGGAGTTGTTGGTCAGTGCCACAGCTTTCAGGAAGACCCTGCCAGTCCTGAATGGCTTCAGGAAGACCCTGCCAGTCCTGAATGGCTTCCTCACTTTTTCCTTCTCAGCTTGTCATTGTTGGATGACCTGGCCCATGTGGTTGAAGCCCACAGTGTGTCTAGCAGCTGTTTGTCATGTTGGCTGTTGTCATGTTGGTTCCTCATGGGCCTCAGGCCATGCTGGTGGCCCTTGGCTAAGGGCTGGGAGTAGGACTAAGGGAAAGGACAGTTCTTGAGGCCTTGGTGATTGTAACGCACAGCAGGGATAGAGAGTGACTATAGGCCTCTGCTTGTGTCCACTCTGGCTTCCTATGGTACCTCGAGTGACCACCAGCCTTTTACAGAAGGCTGTATAGGCGCCTGCCTGGTCTGCGCAGGGCTACAGCTTTGATATTGTGTCTGCTTGGCAAGCTGTGAGCCCTGCCTTATGCTACTCAGAAGCAGGCAGGAGAAAAGCCAGGGGAGCCTAAAAATAGCCCAGAACTGCCTCATGCCAGAGACACTGCCACCCACCATTGCAGTGCCTTCTTGTGCTGCGGCCAGCTTGTCTGCTCACCTGTTCCCTCTAGTGGCTGAGTCAAGCCTGGCTCTTCCCAACCCATACCAGCTTCCAGGCAGGGTTTCTGGGGCTCCCTTCTCCCATCCTCCAAGGGCCCTAATCCAGTTTGGATCAGACATTGGGCCATGCTTATCTCTGCTGACTGTTCCTCTTCAAATTCTTGGGCTTGGTGACGTCAGGTGACTTTCCATTACCCTTGCAGCCACAGTTGTACTGTGTGTACGTAGTTTCTCACAGAGGTGTCTCTGGGCTGTGACTACTGACCTTGGAGGATAGTAGAGTAGCCCGTGACTCCTGGGATGCTGGCCACAGCTTGCCTAGGCATCCCCATCATAGGAGTGGGGTGTGCCAAGGTGTCCCATGGGGAGCCAGTTCTGCTGAGGCATTCCCACATGGAGTGTGCCTGGGACTGTACCTGGGTCTTAGTGCTCCCTTCTTGTGTGCTCCTGGCTGAGCGGATGGGTTCTTGCAGTGTCTGAATCTCTGTCCAGCATGGTGACTTGGGTCTCACTCACTGTAACCTTTCCTGGCCTTTCCCAGGCTTCTGTGGGGCATGTGTCATTCTTCCCCACCCATTTCATAGATGCTGGCCTGCTGCGTGTTCCTCCCCTCCCCCCTTGCCTTTTCTGTGCTGGTAGCTATTTGTATATTTCCTTGGGAAACGTGGTTCCCAGATAGGGGACCAACAATGTCCAGCTTGGTGAACCCTTTAAGTTTTATTGGGGTTACTTACAGGAGTGTGGGTGAGGAGTTACTTAGAGGAACAGAAATGAGAGCTGCATCCCCAAGGCCCTCCCCAGCGTGGGTGACAGCTCCCAAAGCTGGGAACCTGGAGCGCACTGCACAGCCTGCAGGCAGTGTGACAGGCTGGAGGGTGTCCTTTCCAGGTGGCTCAGGTCTGAGTTTCTCCCTGGCAGCTCAGCAGCTTGGCTGGTATGACAGTGTCTCTTAGCGACCCTTCTTGCTTATATATGTTTGGGGGAAGGGCCTAGTGCCTGTGCTTAGTTTCAAGGATTTCTTGACTGAAGGGGCTTCCCTGCAGGACAGTGTGTGTCCCTGGCCAGATAGCCAGAATTCGAGAGTCCCAGGCCACAGACTAGCTGTCTCCCCAGGCTTCCTTGTCTGGCCTGCCAGGACAGCACTGGGATCTGCAGGTGGAGGAATGCTGGTTCCACACTTGACACAGCTGCAGGGTGAGGTCTGTTCTCCAGTGGGCTCCAGAGGCTATAGCAGGCACACATTAGATTCCTGGAGTAGAGTTAGCCTGCTGCTATTCCTACAGCTGCAGCAGCAGGACCCAGCCATCAGCCACAGGGCATGCCCACAGAGGAGCCAGGGAGACCATCAGGACATGCAGAACTCTCCCTGGAAGTCTCAAAACACACTGTAGGGTGTTCTCATCCAGAAACTCAGAAACCCAGTACCCAAGGTGTAAGTGGACATACAGCTTAGCTGTCCATCAGTTCATGCTGTGCTGCAGAGATGGTGCAGGGCCTTGGTTTCTGGCTCCAGTGGTTTAGATTAGAAGCCTCCTCCTGTTGGGGAGTTGGAGTCCCAGAGGCCAGATCCCCTAGGGCCCGGAGATTGCCCTGTATTTTGGGGACTTGACTTAAGCCCCCTTCCCTAGGCCTGGCTGTTGTGTACAAGAGAGCAAAGAAGAATCAGAAGGTCATTGAGGGGTAAAGAGGCAGGCCTGGCCTGGGGATGTGTTCAAGGGCTGTTCAGGCTTTGACTGTCTAGGCCTGCTCTGCACGTGGTTCCTCTGCTCAGATGACAAAGGCTGTGCAGCTACTCCTGGGCAGGTTCAGCCTTGTCCTAGCAGGGTAGGAGGTGGCTCTCAACCTGCACCTCTGTGGATACCCCATCACTCCACAGCACGGGAGGCCTCCATTGTGGGCTTCTTCCATCGCCCATGTATGGTTAACATCCCTGTCTCCCTCAGCTCCTGATACTCATAAATCCACTTGTGGTCAATAGATTTGCCTGTCATAGTGTCCCAAACTGTCCTGTAGTGAGTGAGTGCATCAGAGCCTTACTTCTGTTCATTGCCAAGTGTCCTCCCAGCACGTGGACAGACTATGCTGTATGTCCATCTGTCCGTCCGTGGATGTCACTGCCTTTTGGGCTCCATGAGCCTTGATACTCCTGACCTCCTGGTGGGGCAGACTTTTTTCCTAGGGCTCATGCCCAGCACCTCAGCAGTTGTCTGCAGAATACAAAATTCAGATTGCTTGGATCTCTGACTGTCATGGCTCTGGGCAGTTGGGGTAAAAGCTGTTTTCCTTCAACACACTTAGGCCTGAAGGAGGTGGAATGACATCAGTGCTGACGGACACAGGCAGCAGACCCACTGCTGGGGGCAGGCCATAGTTTTGGGGTTCAGTTGTGTGGCAAACATGTATTAACCCAAGACCTACCGAGACACCAGGCACAGCCCTGGTGGACAGTGACAGGGGTCAAGGATGATTGGTCCAGTGGCTTCTTAGCTACATAAATACATGTCATGTCTGTAGAGCCAACAAATGGCCCGTGTGATGCTGTTCTTTTGGGGGCATGGTGCAGGGAGGGTTGGCTGGCTAAGCACACAGCACTGCGGCTCCTCACCTGGACCCATGCCAGCCTCCTGCCTGTCCCTGAGTGGGTGCTGCTTCCTGCTGGTCTTCAGTCCCTGTCCACAGTCACCTTCCCATCCTGAGACCCAGCTCATTTCATGTCTCTCTCAGCAGTTGCTGGAACTGGCTTTGAACCAAACAAGCCTGTGAGTAAACATGTTCCTTTCTTCCTTAGCTGGAACGAGGTGACTTCCTCTCAGAGGAATGGAGGGAACGGATCGCCAACACGAGGTACGGCCGTCTGTGGGCTGTGCTGCCGGCTGTGTTGGGACCTCTGACTTGCTCTCCAAATGTGGGTGGCTGCTGTGGAGGGCTCTGCTGCTCTGTGTGGGTCTGCTGCTTTAAGGGTGCCTGCCAGACACTTCTTGGTGCTGACCTGGCTCTGGCCCCTATGCTGGTGCCCTTGAGCGTCTGTGCTGTCTTTTCATGGAGGCAGTCTGTCAGGGTTCCAGGTGATTTTCAGAGCCTCACTGCTGTGTTTTCTGTTGGGGGGTAGTGCCTGCCTGTCACATTCATTGCCCCCGCCTGCTTGTCATTGTCTCCCTTTGCTCATCCCCTGTGTCTCCCCTGTCTTCAGTTCTGTCCCTGACCTCTGTTGTAGGGAGCGCTTCAGGAGCTCTCTGTGTTTTAGAAGCGCCAATATTCAAAACAGGGGCTGGGCTGGAGTTTTGGCCCAAGGTTTGCAGCCTCCTTTGTGGGGCAGTTTGTGCCTGTCTTTTGTCCCTGCTTTTCTGCTTATTCTGCTCAGCTCAGGTGGGTGGGCAGGCGGGGGCAGCGCCTGACAGGGACCAGCTGCAGGCTGTGTCCAGGCTGGGACTACCTACGTACAGCCTCAGTTTTACTGAACTGGAACATTGTTTTGCAGTGTTATATTTGTGAATAACTTTGCCTTTGGTCCTGAGGTGGATCACCAGCTGAAGGAGCGATTCGCAAACATGAAGGAAGGTAACGCATCCACAGGCCTCGTACCAACGCCCTCTCCAGGGGACACGCAGGCACATCAGTCTTCTTTGAGAGGTCCTCAGCAACCCTTCCCCATCTCCTGGCTAGGTGGCAAAAGTGGGGATCTGGTGGCCAAAGGCACTTCTGCCCCAACATATCCCAGGCAGCCAGCAGACGGTTGAAAGGCTAACCCAGCTCAGAAGCAGTCTCCTGCAGCCCCATCTACACCAGGGCTCTTTGCTTGTGAGCCTCTGATGTATGTGGACTTGTTTGTACCTATTAATCTTTCATGATGGAGAGTTGCCAGTGACTGCTTCCAAAGGAGGGGTTACATATAGCACCTCTTGTGGAGGGCCAGGGCTGTCTGCACTGCAGTCTGCATTGCACACTGCTGTCATGCCTCAGGGAGCAAGGATAACCCACACTTAACAGCCTCTTAGCTGTCACAGATATGACCGATAGGCCAACTATCTGCTGTGGGGTCTGTCCTTAGCCTCCCCTATGCTTTTAGAATTAGTTACTTCGGGGTGCTGGGGATGAGCTCAGGGCCTTGTTTGCTCAGCAGACACTCCCACTGAGCTTCACCCCGGCCTTATTTCCCTTCTTCATCCCTTCATTGGTGGTTTGTGATAGGGTCCCACTCTAGGCAGGGTCTAGTTGAGACCCAGGCCAGCCTTGAACTTGATCACAGTGTACACTACCACATTAGCTTCTGTCTTAATGCTGCCTGTCTGGGGTCAAGCCTGTGACTGTGAGTCACCCAATCCCTGTCTACTAGCTGTTTCCTAAGGGCCAGTAAGCCCAATTGTTGGGGGGCAGGCTCTGATGACAGAGCCAGCCTCAGCCCCTTCCCTGCACACACAGCCACGTTCCTCGCTGCTGACTGGGGCTGTAGTGTTGTCCCTGTGTGCTCTCTGTGCTGTGTAAATACCAGGACCAAATGCAGCCCGCAGAGGAACGGTTTTTTTGTTTTTGTTTTGTTTGTTTGTTTGTTGTTTTTTTTGGTTTACACAGCTAATCACAGTCCATCATCAAAGGAAGTCAGGGCCGGAACTCCAAACAGGAGCCATGGTGGAAGACTGCCGATGAGCTCAAGGTCATACTCAGCCCCTTTTCTGACACTGCTCAGGACCCTGGCTGGGCCCTCCCACACCAACCAAGAAAGTGCCTCACGCTTTTGCCTACAGGCCAGTCTGATGGTGGCATTTTCTCATTTGAGGTTCCCTCTTCTAAATGGCCCTAGTTTGTGTCAAGTTGACAAAAACTGTCCAGCACAAATACCTACTTGTGGGTGTTCCTGGGTCATTCCATCACTGCTTAGGGAAGCCCATGAGGTGCTGGCCAGACTGGCCTATGTCCTTTCTGCCTGACCCATTAGTCATTGCTGTCTTTTCACATAGTGGAGACAGGAACCTGACCTTGCTCTGGCCTGGCTGGGCCCTTTTGCCGGTGGACAGGATGCAGAAAGCAGGACTTTGAGTGGGGCTAGAGGACAGTGCACTAATATAATCAACTTGGTGTATGTTTACACATACGTGTATGTGTGTGCACGCATGCGTGCATCCGTGTGCATGTATGTCTGTATGTTGAGAAAGTAGTCCAGGCCAACCCAGAACAGTGTTGCCCCAGCTTCTTGGAACAGTGCTGGGGTGACACCTGTGTACCGCCATGTCAGGTAGAGAGTCTTTTCAGTGTTTCTGGGTATGGAGCTTAGGCCTGTTCTAGCATCTAGGAGGCCAAGGCAGGAGGCTTAGAACTCCTGAGCTGGCCTGCACTACAGAAGACTCTTGTTCAGAGCCAGCCTGGGCTTCATGATGCTCTGTCTCAGTTTCCCCTCTCCACCACACTGCTTTCATATATATGGAAAAGAATCCGCTTCATTCATAAAAGTCAGGCTTGGTTTTGTTGTTTTGAGATAGGGTCTCTCTATATAGCCCTAATGGTGATCGAACTCTATGTAGACCAGGCTAGACTACTCTCAGAGATCTGCCCACCTCTGCCTCATGCTGGGAATAAAGGCATGCACCTTCATACCTAAACTACTTGTGTGGGTGTCACAGGTTTGAATGTAATTAAACTCTTTGTGGTTTGGTGTGGCTCTTTTTGCCCCTTGGGACTCATTTCTGATCCCGTCCCCTGCTCTGGTGTCTGTCACATTCCCAGCCTCAAGGACTGCAGTAGTCAAACATATTCTCAACACTGTTTTTAAAAACAGGGATATTGCTACTTAGCCTAGTTTTATCTTCAGACTCTTGCAATTCCCCACTCTTGGCTGCCAGAATGCTGGGAAAACCACTGAGCCACTGAGCCTGTAGGTCTCTTCCCGGTTGGGTTTTAAGGGAACGGCTGCAAGGCAGGCCCATTTGTCCAGCTCCTCGTCCTGGTAATGTAGCTCACAGCAATCTCCTCCTGTGCCCTATGGTGCCTGGGTGCCACCATGACCCTGTGATCTGGGTTCTCAGTTATTACCATGGTACAGGGTTGGGTGAGCTTCAGTGGGTTCCGTAGAATTAGCGTCTTTCTGGTCTGGCACTCCTCACTTCTGCTCCAACCCATGCCTGAGTTTGTGGTCTGCAGCTGTGTGTGGGTAGGTGGGATTTTTACACGTGGCAGTGACAGGCTTCTGTGTTGCAGGCGGCAGAATTGTGTCCTCAAAGCCCTTTGCCCCTCTGAACTTCAGGATCAACAGCAGGAACTTGAGTGGTAAGCTCTGGGCCCCATGGTGCACAGGGTACCCAGCTTCCTGTGCCCAGTCAGATGGGGCTCTGTCTTGCAAGGGGGTGTTCCCCAGCCTCTGACCACTGTACATCATCCATGTCCTCTTTTAATATGTTTCTTCAAGAGGGGATGGTACTCCTTCGGGTACAGAATCCTGCCCAGGAGCCAGCTTTCCTGTGGGGCTCCCTGGGTTAGGCGACTGCCTAACCCAGCTCAGGGTCTGCATGCTTGCTTTGACTCTAGCTGATCTTGCTTTGATTCTGGCTAGTCTCGAAGCCTAACCCCATTTGTGTAGGCTTGACACCTTGTTCCTGAGGGGCCCCAGGTTATTCCCCTGTCTCAGTGGCTGGGCAGGCTTTGGGAATACTGCTGTACCGACTGCTTGTGGGACATGAGCAGTGGCTCAGGGTTTAGGCCTCCTGCTGCAGTCCTGATCTGGTGCTCTTCCCATAGACATTGGCACCATCATGCGTGTGGTGGAGCTGTCGCCCCTGAAGGGCTCTGTGTCATGGACTGGCAAGCCTGTCTCCTACTACCTGCACACCATTGACCGCACCATAGTGAGTCCCCACTTGACACCCTACAGAGTGGAAGAGAATCACAGGCCATGGCCCCTGGCAGCTCTGGGTCTTGGTCCTTGGTTTTCCTGACGAATAGATGCCATAGCAGTTTCAGCCTTGTTCCCCGAAGGCCTTGGGTCTCTGTTACCCATTCCCAACTTGTCCCAATGACCTTTCTTTCCCTCATGGTCTCCCATGGCCTCCCCTCCTTGCCAGAGCTCTTTTGTGCGAGCCTGAGTTCTGTTCTCTACGTGTCCTGGAGGCCTCGGCTCCTAGAAGCAGGATGCTGACAATTCTGCATTTTGTTCTCTGACCTCCCTGGGTCAGTGCTGTGAACTGGCAGCTGACAGCCAGCAGCAGCTTTGGGAGCTCTTCTTGCTATGGGAAAAGAGGGAGAGCCGTGCATGCATGGCTCCTCAGCTGAGGCTTGAACATTCCCCAGGTTGCTAGTGGCATCACACATAGGTCCCGGTGTGGTAGCTGGTGTTCCCCCTGGGAGGTCCTGGCCTTGAGTCCTTAGCAGTCATGGGGAGTCAAGGTTAGCTGCCTTGGTAGGTACTCCAGCTGTGCCACTTTTGGTGTTCGCTGCTGTGCCTGGCAGCATCTCTTTGTGATCATCCTGTGTCCATGCCTAGGGCCCACTTCTAACAAAGCCTTTTCTTTTTCTCTTTAGCTTGAAAACTATTTTTCTAGTCTGAAAAATCCAAAACTCAGGGTAAGTTTGTATCCTCTTGACTCTGATCCTACACAAGAGTCATGGTCCCTAGTTTGCATGCTTGTAGCATGTGTGGCCAGAGACCCCAGGTCCAGCCAGGGCCCCTGAAGGCCCTAAGCTCTGCTAATGGGTTGGGTGTCTATGATTCTGTGAGTGATGGTCCTGCAGAGAGGCCAGGTACCAGTACATTCTTTGTCACATAGTGTCGTGTGTCCCCAAGTCAGGGTGTATACTAACAGTCGAGGATGCTTGACTCTAGAACCCAGGAAGGCCGGGCATTGTGCTCCATGGCAGGCACTTCTCTAGCCACGTCTTCTGGGTGTCTGCCTGTCTGTCCAGGGATACGTAGAGATGGGCTGTTATGTGCCTTTCCCCTGGGAGATGTGAACCAAGATCTATTCACTGCACATGGGCACTAAGAGCAGAACCTAGCACTCTACCAGCTGTTGCTGAGTGAAGTACTGAGCTGTTGGCGGTACAGGAGTGTAGACACCACCAAGGAGTGCATCCCATGCAGCGCCTAGAGCTTGTAAACAGTGGATATCCTCAGCGAGGGTCTGAGCCTTGGCCTAATTCCGTAAGGGCATGTAGGTGTGCACCTCCTGAAGGCCAGAGAAGTTGGGTTCAAGTCATCAGTGGCTGTGTTGTGCCAAGAGGACCCAGGTCTTTAATGTGGTTTGGCTTTGCCTAGCTCTTTGGGGACCTTATCTGTCCTGCTGAGTGGTACAGTTGGGTCTCTATGTTGGCTGGCATGTCCCATGAGCTTTCATTGCCATGTGGTCTTGCAGCTCTCAGTGCAAGGGCAATCCTGGTCCATAACACCATGACAGGCTCATGTCTTCCCCCACAGAGGGGCTGTGGGGCTCAAGTCAGGCATTCGGACTCTTCCAAGTGTCGTGTGTGTACACTTCATTCATGCTGGAGCAGAACTGGATCCTCCAGCATTCTGGACACTTACCCACCACGTTCTTTCAGGAGGAGCAGGAGGCAGCTAGGCGCAGGCAACAGCGAGAGACCAAGAGCAATGCAACCACGCCCACCAAAGTCCCTGAGAGCAAGGCAGCTGCCACCGAGGCCCCTGCGGTGAGATAGATGCTTGTCAGGCACAAGGCTGCTAGATGGCTGGGGTACCCCAGGCTATGGCCTTGTGAGCACTCCTGCTGTGGCTCTTCACTGCCTGCCTGTGTCCTCCAGGATTCTGGTGCTGAGGAAGAAAAATCAGGTGTGGCCACTGTCAAAAAGCCATCTCCCTCCAAAGCCCGGAAGAAGAAACTGAACAAGAAAGGGAGAAAGATGGCTGGCCGGAAGCGCGGGCGGCCCAAGAAAATGAGTGCTGCCAGTGCCGAGCGCAAGTCCAAGAAGAGCCAAAGCACACTGGATCTCCTGCACTCTCCGCCCCCAGCCCCACCCTCAGCCTCACCCCAGGGTAAGCCTCTTTCTCTTCTGCATGGCAAAGTGGGTGTAAGTTCTGCCCACCCAAGTCCCCATTCATGTGACTGTGGGGCTCTGCCATGTGCCAGGCCTGCAGCTACAAACCAAAAGGAGCTCAGTGTGGATTTGGACCCTATAGCTGTTTCAAACCTCAGATTTGACAAATTTGTTGCCCACAGTAGTGTGGGACCATGGTTGGTAGCTGACGGGGACCCCTCTCTCTCCTGCAGATGCGTACAGGGCACCTCATAGCCCATTCTACCAGCTACCTCCGAGCACACAGCTGCACTCACCCAACCCACTGCTAGTGGCACCCACCCCACCTGCGCTGCAGAAGCTTTTAGGTGGGTCATAGCTCTGACCTTGAAGCAGTTCTTTGGGGGCTCTGCAAGTGGTGGGGCCCTAGTCAAGCCCACTTGCTGCATGGCCTGGCTTACATTGGCTTATGTTGGTTGGCCCCTGTGAGTAGCTGAGACAGACTCACCTCAGGGATCCTGGACCATATCTGGGGACCTGTGTGACCCATCAGTACTTGGGGAGCTCTGTGGAGAACAACGCACTGCACAGGAAGGCTGGCAAGCCCCTTACTTGAAGGAGAGCCCTGCTCTCTGGGTTTAGGGTTGTCCATTCTGCCAAGAGAGAATCTCCCACATTGTGAGGAAAGCTGAAACCACAGCAGGATGGTCCTGCAGCAGGCCCAATAGCTTCCCTGTGCTGCTGGCCACCACCCCTGCTTTACATGCTGTGCTGTGTACCTCCAGAGTCCTTCAAAATCCAGTACCTGCAGTTCCTGGCTTATACGAAGACCCCACAGTACAAGGCCAACCTGCAGCAGCTTCTGGACCAGGAGAAGGTGTGCAGGCTCTGCCTTAATGTCAGTGCTCAGCTTAGGGCTGCCTGGGGGGCTCTGTGGTCACCTTCTCCTGTCCTCCCTTGCAGGAGAAGAACACACAGCTGCTGGGTACAGCCCAGCAGCTCTTCGGCCATTGCCAGGCCCAAAAGGAAGAGATCCGCAGGCTGTTCCAGCAGAAGCTGGATGAGGTGACTTGTGGCCACCTGTCTACATCAGCAGATGCCTGTCCCAGGGTTTGGTGGGGCAACTAAAGATAGGTTTCCCTTGTCCTAATGGAAGCACTGACATGGAATGGCCTTGGCTATACTTGGGTCAGAGCTGTAGGGTGTCTGTCATCCCTTTTGTTCCTGTGAACTCTTATTCACCATGCTTTGTCTTCTGCATCCCCAGTTGGGCGTGAAGGCACTGACCTACAATGACCTGATTCAGGCCCAGAAGGAAATCTCTGCCCACAACCAGCAGCTGCGGGAGCAGTCGGAACAGCTGGAGAAGGACAACAGCGAGCTTCGGAGCCAGAGCCTGCGGCTGGTGTGTGCAGGGGGGCCTGCCACTGCTGGGTGTGCACGTGTGGGGTGGAGGGCCGCATTGCCCACTTGTTGGCCCGGGGGCTGTGCTCTGGTGCCGGACTTGGATCCACTCCTCCATGCTCTTGCTGGACTCTGCAAGGATCAGACCAGGGACTCCTTCACTCTTGTTGGGGTCCTATACTGTATCCCTCTGGCCTTTATCACATTGCTTGTTTGTGGGTGGGTGTCGATGCTATGTGTTACAAGTAGGAGGGATCCATTGCACTTCCCAGAGAGCCTGGCCCTCGCTCCCTTTGGCTACTGAGACTTCCTGTCCATGTACCCACAGCTCAGGGCCCGGTGCGAGGAGCTGAGGCTTGACTGGTCTACACTGTCTTTGGAGAACCTTCGGAAAGAGAAGCAGGCCCTGAGAAGCCAGATCTCAGAGAAGCAACGGCACTGCCTGGAGCTGCAGGTGGGTTACCGGGGTGATGCATCAGACCCCCATCTTCACCCTCAGAAGAGCATCTGTGATGATGGACAGCAGGAGTGTGCATGTCCTTGGGCCACCACGTGCCACCTACCCTGCTGGGTGGAGCCTGGGCTGCTCGTGACACCCCTCCTACCCTGTAGATCAGCATTGTGGAGCTCGAGAAGACCCAGCGCCAGCAGGAGCTCCTGCAGTTGAAGTCCTGTGTACCGCCAGATGATGCTCTGTCCCTGCATCTGCGTGGCAAGGGTGCCCTGGGCCGTGAGCTGGAGGCAGACGCTGGGCGCTTACGCCTTGAGCTGGACTGTGCCAAGATCTCCCTGCCACACCTTAGCATGAGCCCCGAGCTGTCCATGAATGGCCATGCTGCCAGCTATGAGCTCTGCAATGCAGCTAGTCGGCCCTCATCCAAGCAGAACACCCCCCAGTACCTGGCCTCCCCCTTGGACCAGGAAGTTGTACCCTGCACCCCTAGCCACAGTGGCCGGCCTCGGCTGGAGAAGCTGTCTGGCCTGGCTTTGCCTGACTACACTCGGTTGTCACCTGCCAAGATTGTGCTGAGGCGGCACCTGAGCCAGGACCACACTGGGGCTAGCAAAGCAGCTACCAGTGAGCCACACCCTCGGTGAGGACAAGTGCACGTAGTGGCTCTGCCACCATTGCTGCCGTGTGCCTGCTGGGCATGGGCAGAGTGACCGGCCTTTCATTGCAGGCCAGAGCATGCCAAGGAGAGCAGCCTTCCCTACCAGAGCCCTGGCTTGTCCAGCAGCATGAAGCTTAGCCCCCAGGACCCACCACTGGCTTCCCCAGCGACCTCACCCCTCACCTCTGAGAAGGGTAGTGAGAAGGTAAGGGCTGCTCTAAAGGCGCTGCCTTGTGTGAGGAGTGAATAAGGCAACTGCAGCACCCAAGGGTGTCCTCATCTGTAGGATGCTTAGTGCTTAGTTTGGAGACTGGGGAGGAGATGGGATCCCTAGGCTTCGTGGCGTGGTTGCAGTGGAGTGGGTTAGAGCCTCCCTCGGGTGTCCTTGGGGTACTCAGATGCTTACACATTGGAGCAGGGTTTAGTTAGTTGCTTGGGGGATCTGGAGTGGGACCGAGGGTTTGGGGTCTCCACTATATTTACGGGGATGGAATGAAGTTTGGGAGGAACGGGCAGGGCCCTTGTGAGGCCTGGTAGTCCACAGTGACAGGTCTTAGAAACAGGCGCGAAGAAGAATCTGGGGAGTGTGCACTGTCTTCAACTCCACATAAGGACCTTGCAGGAACTACCAGCCCATGACCTGAGGATATAGCTTCTGTGGTGGGTCTGTGGCTGAGCTCCCATCCAGGCCTGGGTGACACATGGCCATCTATTGGCAGGGTGTGAAAGAGCGTGCCTACAGCAGCCATGGGGAGACCATCACCAGCCTGCCTGTTAGCATTCCGCTCAGCACGGTACAGCCCAACAAGCTGCCCGTCAGCATCCCACTGGCCAGTGTAGTGCTGCCTAGCCGTGCCGAGAGGGCGGTGAGTTGCCAGACCAGGTGGTGGTGGTGATGGTAGTGGTGGTGGTGGCACTGGCTGTGGTTGACTTCAGGAGCAACCTTGGTCTTTATGACTGTCAGGTACTGTTGAGGCTGAGCCCGGAACTGCCGAGGGCCATGTCCACAGCTAACTCTGCTGCCATGTCGTTAGGTCCTGGGTGTATCTTGTAAGAAGCAGCAGCAGAGAAGAAATAGAAGTCCTCTTAGGAGGGCTTTAGCCACTCAAGCAGCAGGGGTAGGCATGACCTGGGCTGCTGTTCCTGATAGCTGACTTCAGGAGTGAGTGGCCTGATGTTCACAGAGGGTGGGCTGGACAGACAGTGCGGCGCTGCCTCCATTTGCTTTACCTTTGTCCCTGGTCCGATTGAACTGAACATGAAGTTGTGTCTGGCCTTGGCTTTGGACCATCTTATCCCTGTCCCACTCCTTGTTAACTGAATGTGACCTGGTCTTTCAGCTTGGACTCCTGAGCTGAGCACAGCTCTGTCCTCTGTGGCCTCCCCTGCCCTCAGCCCTTCTGCCCCATTGCCTCCTGTTGAGCCTGTTGCTCTCGCCCCTGCACTCACCAGATGGTTCTCTCTTTCAGAGGAGCACCCCCAGCCCTGTGCCACAACCCCGAGACTCCTCATCCGCACTTGAGAAGCAGATTGGTGCTTCTACCCATGGTGCAGGGGGTGCTGCAGCAGGAAGCAGAAGCCTCACTGTGGCGCCCACAGGTGACCTTTGCACCCCCACCCCATTGGGGCTTCTCCCAGCTAGCTACCATGGTCCCTGGGGGCAGAGATGCCATTGTGAGACAGAAATAGGGACTGAGGCCACATAGCAGGTAGCCCTGAGGTTCTGAGCCCAGGATCCTGTTGGGGGGAGATGGAGAACTAGTATATGGCTGTCCCTTGCTGACTTGTTTTGGGCTAGGGCAGGCTGGGCACCTTTTCCTGTGGGATGCTTAAAGTCTGGACCATTTCCTGAAAGCTGTCCTGTGCTGGGGTCAGCTGGTCCTTGAAAGTTCAGACCGCTCACAGCAGGGGCAGCACACCCTGTGTGCCCTGGTGTTGCAGGTGACTGAGGTCAGGAGGCTGCCTCCTCTTTGAGTCTGGCCCACCCACACCTGCTGGTGCTCAGAGGCCAGCCTCAGAGTCCTGTGGCCTCCAGCTCTTCTAGTAAGCAGTTCCTGACCTCAGGTTGTCCCTCATAGGATGAGGTGTCCTCATCACTCCCACCAGTATGCTTGGCTTTCTTGCCTTCCTTAAGAAGCTGGTATCTTCATTGATAGGTTTCTATGCTGGTTCAGTGGCCATCAGTGGGGCCCTGGCCAGCAGCCCAGCACCGTTGGCCTCTGGAATGGAATCTGCTGTTTTTGATGAGTCCTCCGGTCCCAGCAGCCTCTTTGCCACCATGGGGTCTCGCAGCACACCACCACAACACCCTCCTCTCCTGTCACAGTCCCGCAACTCGGGCCCTGCCTCTCCTGCCCACCAACTCACAGCCAGTCCCCGCCTGAGTGTGACCACCCAGGGCTCGCTGCTGGACACCAGCAAAGGGGAGCTGCCTTCTGATCCTGCCTTCTCAGACCCAGAGAGCGAAGCTAAGAGGAGGATTGTGTTCAGCATTTCAGCTGGTGCCAGCTCCAAGCAGTCGCCTTCCACCAGGCACAGCCCCTTGACCTCTGGCACCCGTGGAGACTGTGTGCAGAGCCACGGGCAGGACAGTCGTAAGCGCAGCAGAAGGAAACGTGCATCAGCTGGAACACCCAGCCTCAGCACCGGTGTGTCCCCCAAGCGCCGGGCTCTGCCAACTGTTGCTGGCCTCTTTACACAGTCCTCGGGGTCTCCTCTTAATCTCAACTCCATGGTAAGTAAAGAACCTGTATGTAGGGCAGGGTGGGCAAGCGCCACTCGTGTGGGCTGTGGGGCTGCAGTCCAGCGGGCCAGATCCAGAGACTTAGCAGCTAAGGGCGGGTGGCAGGGACAGTGTCTGGTGTGCTGGCTCTCTCCTCTCCCTACTTGTACTTCACAAGATCTCCAATACCCTAGCCTGGGCATGTGGCTCATCTGCCCTCTCCTGACACCACAGGTCAGCAACATCAACCAGCCCCTGGAAATCACAGCCATCTCATCCCCTGAGAGCTCCCTGAAGAGCTCCCCCACGCCCTACCAGGACCACGACCAGCCTCCTGTGCTCAGGAAGGAGCGGCCCCTGGGACCGACTAATGGGGCCCACTACTCACCACTGACCTCAGATGAGGAGCCAGGCTCTGAGGACGAGCCCAGCAGTGCCCGGTGAGCACAGAGTGGGCAGCTTTGCAGGGTGACAGTCTTGGACCAGGCGCTGGCTCCACCCAGCTTTTCCATCCTGACCTCCCTGATCCGGGTAGTGTTCTTATGGACGTTACCTTTGCTTTTCTTGGTGAATGGGGACAGGGTCCTGCCTGCATGGGGGCCTGCGCATCTGTGAGGCCCCTGGGTACTCTGCCTTGTCTGCGCCAATATATGCTCCCCTTTCCCACCTACACTGTGCTGCCCTGCAGGCCAGTTGAGCATTGATGAAGTCCCATCTGCCCACCTTTTGAATGTCATGGTAGAGTTACTACTGCATATGTGAATTTTAGTCATGCTTTGACTTTGACACCAGGGCTAAGATTGCCACCCAGTGTCATTCCCAGGGCTCTGACATTCATACTGACCTGGCAGACCATTGTAGAGCCTACCTTTGAGCTGTGCCTCTGTTGCATTAAGCTCCAAGTGCAGCAAAGCTTGGGACAGCTAGCTCTTACAGGTTGCCCTACTTGAGATACACAGTTGTCACCATGTACCTTGGTCTTCTGCCACAGCCCAAGCAGACCTTCTGGGGTCCTCATCACAGTAGCCCATGCTCCTTAGTAGTGCCAGCCCAGATTTACGTGGGGCCTGAGGGCAGCCTTTGGATCGTCCATTTCCTGAGTCCTCAGACCCTCTTTCAGAACATAGACTGACCTAAATGACCATTTTCTTTGCACAGAATTGAGAGAAAAATTGCAACAATCTCTTTAGAAAGCAAATCTCCCCCAAAGACACTGGAAAATGGTGAGTTTTCTGCTCTCTGCCTGGAGCCTGAAGGTGGGGGGAGCCCTGTGTTCAGGACAGGCCAGCCCTGGATTGCATCTGTTACATGGATGGTTGGGGGGGGGGGGGGTAGGACCAGAGGCCTCACGTTCCCAGCAACAGAAGTCTCACGTTTTATGCGCCTCTTAGACCTCCTCACCTCTCTCTGCATCCCTGCCTGGCACCATGCACGTCAGCCCCATGGGAGGCACAGCCTACTTCTTCCCCCCGGCTGTGCTCATGGCCACTGACTTCTCCCATCAGGTGGTGGTGTGGGAAGACGGTCAGTCTCCTCAAGTGAGCCTGTCAACAGCAGCAAATGGAAGTCTACCTTCTCACCCATCTCTGACCTCGGCTTGGCCAAGGCTGTGGACAGTCCGCTGCAGGCTGCCTCTGCCCTGAGCCACAGCCCCTTGTTCTCTTTCCGGCCGTCCCTGGAGGAGCCTACTGCTGAGGCCAAGCTCCCCACTCACCCAAGGAAAAGCTTTGCTGGCTCTCTGGGTGCAGCCGAGGGTCCAAGCCCTGGCACCAACCCTCCCAACGGCCTGGCCTTCAGCGGGGGCCTTGCTGCAGACCTCGGTTTACACAGCTTCAACGATGGTGCTTCCCTCTCCCACAAGGGCCCAGATGTGACTAGCCTGAGTGCCTCCCTGAGCTTCCCGTCCCAGAGGGGCAAGGACAGTACCACAGAGGCCAACCCCTTCCTCAGCAGGCGGCAGCCGGAGGGCCTGGGTGGCCTGAAGGGTGAGGGCAGCGCAAGCAAGGAGTCAGGAGAGAGCCTGCCCCTGTGCGGGCCCCCGGACAAGGCCTCACTGCCACATGGCAGCAGGGCCAGCAAAGGCCGTGACCGAGAGCTGGACTTCAAGGGCGGCCACAACCTCTTCATCTCCGCTGCAGCCGTGCCTCCAGGTGGCCTCCTTGGAGGCCCTGGTCTTGTGACTATGGCTTCCTCTGCGGGCAGTGCGACACCCACTGTCCAGGCTCCCAGGCCTTTCCTGAGCACCTTTGCCCCTGGGCCCCAGTTTACTCTGGGCCCCATGTCCCTGCAGGCCAACTTGGGCTCTGTGGCCGGCTCCTCTGTGCTGCAGTCCTTATTCAGCACTGTGCCAGCTGCTGCAGGCCTGGTGCATGTGTCATCCACTGCGACCCGACTGACCAACTCACACACCATGGGCAGCTTCTCCTCTGGGGTGGCCGGCGGAACCGTTGGAGGTAGGCAAGGAAGGGCCGACTTCTGAGGACTTCTGGCCCCAGTCCAGGAGCTCAGTCCCTCATCAGCCACTTAGAGGTTCCTTCCAAGCTCTCTAGAGGGCCTCACATCTCAGGGCAAGCTGTCGGCAGGCCGGTGTATGAGGAGGAGACTGCTGGCTAGCCTCATAACACATGCCTCTTGTTTTCAGAAGACCACGGTGCACTTAACTAGGGCAGTACTTTCTTCTGGGGCCTCCCCTGTTTGAGGTAACCACCCACATGCCTCATGGCTGGTCCGTGGAAGTGGGCCTGGTGCGAAATGAGTCCAGGAGGGCCTGCTCGGACTGCTCAGACGCAGGGCGGAGCGGAGCCTGGGCCACAGGCCAGGTGTGGTGCGGTGCTGGCTGGGCAGGGGCGGGCAGGTGGGCCCGAGGGGCAGGGCCTCAGCCTGGCAGGTAAGTGTCACACACTAAGCCCACTGCTTGCTGCTTGTGCCTGCGCTTGGACCGGAGTCACACTGTCCTCTGCTTCTCCCTGCTGGCGGCTGTGCTCCTCTTGCTTCGCCTGCCTGGACTGTGCCGCCTGTTGAAGCTGCTTTTTCTCTCCTGTTTACAGGTGTCTTTACCCACGCGGTGCCCTCCGCCTCTGCTCACCCGTTTGGAGCTGGTGTCGGCAGCGGGGCTGTGTGTAGCAGTGCCACGCTGGGCCTGAGCCCGCTGCAGGCGGCGGCCAGCACCTCGGCTTCTTCCTTTCAGGCTGCGGCTTCGGTCGAGACTCGGCCGCCCCCTCCACCTCCCCTACTTCCTCCTCAGCATCTTGGCCGGCCCTCTGCGGGGCCACCTGTTCTCCATGCACCCCCTCCTCCTAACGTCGCCTTGCCTCCTCCGCCTGCGCTGCTGGCTTCTAACCCTGAGCCAGTGCTTCTGCAGAGCCTGGCCTCCCTCCCGGCTAACAACGCTTTCTTACCCCCCTCCTCTGCCTCCTCTCTGCAGCCTGCTAATGCCTCTCTATCTGTCAAGCTCGCCTCCCTCCCACACAAGGTCTCCCGCCCCTCCTTCACGGTGCACCACCAGCCCCTGCCCCGGCTGGCCCTGGCGCAGGCCGCGCCCGCCGCCCCACAGGCCAGCACCTCGGGGCCGTCTGCTGTGTGGGTTTCCCTTGGCATGCCGCCGCCTTATGCCGCGCACCTTTCGGGGGTTAAGCCTCGATAAAGACCTTGCTTAGCTAGCAGTTCATGTTCTGTAAGGTAAGGCTAGAGCCAAACCGTCCTTCCTCTTGCCCAGAAGACGGCTGGCAGGGCTCGGCAGATGCCTGGGGTCCTGAGTGGTAGAGATGGGAGGCTAAGGGAGGCAGGTAGGGTCACCATTGTGCAAGAGTACCTGGTCCTCAGCTGAGAGGACATCCGAAGGGATGAGATCCAAGTGTGGTAGACCAGAGCTAAGGGTGGCCTCCACCCACCTGAGGCTCCTGGCCATAGCAGTTCCTAATGATGGGGTTGTATTTTTAGCTTTAGCCTCCACCCTCAAGTACACATGTGCAGAGGAAATAAGGGGTAGTCAGTGGGTGAGGGTCTAGGCTGTGCATAGGCAGAAAGCTGCGGGGTCCTTAAGCATAGAGTTGGGGCTTAAGATACAGGGAGGCCCACCTACCTCTCCCTGAACAGAGGCTGTGAAACCCTGCCTGGCTGGCAGCCCTGTAAGTGAAGAAGAGCCAAGTGGCAGCCCTCTGGCCTTCTCCATTGGGTATGGCCGTGTGGTGGCAGTATCCTGGGGAGAGAGGGCAGCCTGGCCATCGCCCTCTGGAGTTCCTAGGACTAGGAACCTCTCCAGCTGACCTACTCTGGGTGCTCAGCAAGGCAGACCTGGAGGGGGCTGGGCCCACTGATGCCTGCCAGGAATCCCCCCCCCCCATGCCCTTGTGTCCTGCTGGGCAGCTCAGCTGAGGCAGGCATATCGAATGCACCTAACCTGTGCCCTTCCTCCCTGCAGGTAATTAGGACTTCTACTACCTCAGCCACGACCTATGCAAGGACGGTGTGGACCAAGCCTGCTGCCTGCCAGGCCGGCAGAGCCGGACATGGAGCCACTGTGAATCGGCGGCACCACAGGAGGTGCTGGACTGGTCCAGTTTGTACTGTCAATAGTTTTAGATAAAGTATTTATCTTTTTTTTTTTTTTTTTTTTTTTAAAGTATAAGCAATTCTGACTTTATTCCATCAAAGTCGTCCAAGGCAACCTCTTGAGACGTCTAAGTGTGAGAGAGAATAATATAGACTTGGCCTGCTGGGCTGGCCACCGCGAGGACCCCTGACTCCGTCCTGGTGCTATCTCACCAGCAAGCCCACGCCTGCCCATCTCCATCTCCGCCCTGGGTGCTGTCCCAAAGGTGGACTGTGGCCACACAGTTCTCAGATGCGCCCCCAACACCTTGTTCTGACACCAAAGGCATACCTGGCATGCCCGATGGGGGCTGACCTTCGGTCCCCCTCAGAACTTGCTTGCTGTCACTGTGAACACCCCATTGTTAACCCTGTGGCTTTGGGCATGCCTTTGCAGTGGGTGCAGACTGGGCAGGGGCAGGAATGGGGGTTTTCAGCTGGGCTGAGTGGTGCTGACAGGTGAGGGCCACTACTGCAGGGCTCGGTGGCTCCTGTGACAAGTGCATTTACTTTGTATTTCTTTGCTTTTCTGGCTCGGGACATGCTGGTCAGGTGACATGGGGCTGGCCCAATGTGGGTCCCCAGGCATCTGTGTATAAGAGAGTCACATGATCAGTGACAGTATTTTATAGATTTGATGGAGATTTATAAATTTCATAGACTTGACTGCATTTATTTTTAGATTGTATAATGCACAGTGAACTTTAAAGAAAAGGAAAGAAAAGTAAGGAGGAAAAATACTTTTATTTATTCAAATGCACAAAAAAGGAAAAAATGGCACTGGCCAGGGACCCTGCAGGAGTGCGGCCCAGATGTGCTGGGCTGCCCAGGGCCCCTGGTCACTATGGGCATCGCCTGCCTGTGTCTAGGAGTTGCTTCCTGGTCCTGGGGATAGGTGCACTGGGAGTGACTGCAGAGGTCAGGGCTGATTTGACTTTCTAAGATGGTCCTGACTGCCCTCAATGTTGCTCACTTCCAGTCGTGGGTTGGTGGGTTCCCAGAGGAGAGGCCATGTCCCCCCCCCCCCCTTCCCAAAGCAGTTGTGAAGACGGTGCTGGTGTCCTCTCCCACCCCCTTCCCACCCCACGATGGTGCTCGTGTTCGGCAGGCCCGTTTCTATGCACCACAGCTAACTAAGGTGCTGCAGAACAGGGTGGCCGAAACAAAAGCTAGCAAATCCCAGGCCTGGAACAAAAGCAAGTGAACACCACCTGCCATCCTGGCAGCTGCTGCTCCATTGGTTGCTGCTTCCACCTTACTTGAGTGTTCGTGGCCCAATGGGCCACAGGTGCTCCGGGCACAGCTGAAAGTCCTCTCCTGAGCCCACAGTAAAATGACGGTGGTGCATGGTGGCCCCAGGCACCCTGTGGCTGATGGTTCTAGTACAGGGTAAGGCTGCCTCAGTCACCCTTACCACTCCAACCCAAGGTTGCTGCAGGGCTTTGAGCTCAGGAACTGATAGAAAGCCCTGCAGATTGGGACCACCACTCCCATGCTAGCCTGGGTAGCCCAGCTAGCCCAGACAGGACACACCTCCCAGTTCCTACCCTCAACCTACACAGCTTTTTTGACAGCCTGGCCTGTTTGTAACTTGATGCAGCATCGCTCTGTCTTGTAATGACCTCTGTACTTAACGGGTGCATTGTTCTCTTCCCTTGGTTTCCCCAAGGCATCTCACACATTGTTGCTGCCTCTAGACACAGTATAATAAATAAAGCCGTTTTCACTTGATGTAGTTCTCAGTGCCAGTCTTTCTTTGCCTGTTTGTTGTTGTCCGACCTGGACTGGAAGAGCAGCATGCCTATCTCTTGTTAGGCTGAAGTAACTCTGAAGAGAATCCAGTCCTGGGCTGGAGAGACACAGCTCAGGGGTTAAGAGCACTGCTCTTCCAGAGGTCCTGATTTCAATTCCCAGCAACCACATGGTCACCTGCAATGGGATCTGATGCCCTCTTCTGGTGTGTCTGAAGATAGCTATAGTGTACTCACATACATAAGGAAATCTTTAAAAAATAAAAAAATTAAAAAAAAAAAAAAAAAAAGCCGGGCAGTGGTGGCGCACGCCTTTAATCCCAGCACTTGGGAGGCAGAGGCAGGCGGATTTCTTCTGAGTTTGCGGATTTCTTCTGAGTTTGAGGCCAGCCTGGTCTACAGAGTGAGTTCCAGGACAGCCAGGGCTACACAGAGAAACCCTGTCTCAAAAAACCCAAAAAAAAAAAAAAAAAAAAAAAAAAAGAATCCAATCCTGAGTCAAGACTCCTTGATAATGTTTAGAAAGCCAAGATTTATGTGTCCCTTACCAATTGGGCTACCTACAACTCCCACTTACATGTGTAGCACTCCCCAAAAAACGGATGGTTCCACATCTCCCCAGTGAGGGTGTCCAGCCCAGGCTTCTGCCCCCAAATCCTGCCTACACCTGCACTTCTGCTTGTGCAACCAGCTCAGCTTTCCTGGTAGTTTTGTTTTTCCAGACAGGGTTTTTTGTATAGCCCTGGCTGTTCTAGAACTCAGAGATCCTCTTCCCTCTGCTTCCTAAGTGCCCACCAACCTGTGTCCCTCTCCTCTTCCCCACTCACTCCAATGTGGCTCAAAAAAGAGGTACTTTTATTAGAGCGGGCTCAGCACCCACGGCCTGCTCTGTCAGCACAAGTGGGGTTCACAGCTTTATCTAGCATTATACATTCATCTGGCAGTGGACAGGGGAGCTGTGCCAGGCTCAGTCTCTGGATGTGGACACTCAAGGGGTGCTGGCAGGGAGATAGCATGGAGAACGAGGACCACAGACCCTGCCCGCCTCCTCCGGACCTTTGAACAGATGTATTTAAACCTCACAGGGTAGCCAGGGGTCCAGAGAGGGTCAGTCTAACACATCTAACTGGGAGCCAATACGAGCAGTCCGCCCGTCCCTAGGTAGGCTATTCAACTGGAATCTGGCCTCCTCCGAGATGCCGAACTGCTCCAGGGGGTCCTGTGGAGTGCATGGTGGCTGTGAGCAAGGCCAGGGAAAGCTGCCCCATCCCCTCCAGCCCCACACACCTTGCCAGTCATCTTCCTGATCTCATTCCTGTAGAAGATGAGGCTCCGTCGCATGTATTCGTAGCTGAAGGAAAGGGCTGGGCTCACTGGTCACATTCTCCCATGTTTCCACCCAGCTCCCAGCAGTCCCTAAAGCCCCACCTGGCCCGCTGCAAAGCCTCCATCCATTCCTGACACTGCTCTTGGCTACAGCATTCGAAGTGATATTTCCTGCTGAGGTCTTCCACGAAGCCTGGAAAGGGATAAAGGAAAGGAGCTGTCTAGTTGGCCTACATCCTGCTGGCCACAAGTTCCAGCTTCTCTCACCAGGGTTTCAAACCACCTTCTCTTGTTCTAACACCAAGCCATCTTCTGCCTGGGAGGCAGACTGGCTTTGTCCTCCAGAATCCTGACTCTTGAGCCCGTAAATAGGGGGACCCACTGGGAAGTTGGGTTACTGCGAATGGAACTGGATAAACTGAATAGAAATAGGTGGTGGGAGATGGCCTGACACGTAAGCATGAGTACCTGAGTTCAAGCCCCAGCATCTATGTCAAAGAGCAGAACGAACGAATGCACCTGCAATCTCAGTGCTGAAGAAAGAGATGGAAGGCTTCCTAGGGCTTGATGGCCAGTCAGTATAGCTTAAAAATAAGTCCCAGGTGGGACAGTGAGGCGGCTGAGCAGGTAGGCCTGCTGCCAGGTGTGATGACCGGTGCTTTATGTTGGAGACCTACATAGTGGAAGATGAGAACCAACTACACAAGTTTTCCTCTGGCCTTACTGGCATGTTCACACGTGTGTACGCGTGCAAGAAGCGGAAAATAGGGGTACAGATGGAGAACCCCACTGGATGATAGAAGTAGACATGATGGCCAAATCTCTACAGTATGAACTCGCCAGGGAAGAAGGCTGAGACAGGTGTCACTTCAAGGCCTTAAAGCTGCCCGCACCCTGCCTGTGGCAGAGATGGCGGCAGAGACTGTTTGTTTCTGCTATACACATTAAGTTCGCAGACTGCACCTCTCTCAACTGGGAACGGGCAGAGGGTCGGAGAAGAAACGAGAACCAGACCCAGTGGGCACTCTGAGTGACAGCGGGCCAGTCCTGGGCCACCTGCGGAAGCGGGATCCAGGACAAAGGGAGGCTCCTAAGGGAGTAAAAAGGATCGGGTGCGCAGAGCAGAGTCCGGGGTGGAAACAGTGGGGACCAGAGCACTTACTGATGGAGAAGCCGCCCGGCTCTTCCTGGGCCACTCTGCAGCGCTCCAGCAACAGGGCTCCGAGGGGCTGCGCGAGACACGGCTATGAGCGCCGGCCTCCGGGCCGCGCAGGTCCCCACCCCCACCCCCACCCCCACCACGCCCCTACCTCGGCCTCGTCCGGGCGGAAGTAAAAGAGGAAATTGACCACCAGCTTCACCAGCCGCCTCTTGGCCACTGTAGGCATAGGGCGGTGTCAGCGCGAATCTGTTCTCATCCGCCCACCCAGGAACCTCGCCGGCCCGCCCAAGTGCCCCAGCCGCGGCCCCGACCCGCTCACCGCTGCCCTTCTTGGGGCCTCGCATGCCCAGCTCGGCCGCCATCTCTGCCGGCTGCCGGGACAGCGCCTGCAATTCTTTCTCGTTGTACCGCATCTCGCCGCCCGGATCCGCTCGAACCAAAACGCGCCCTGCCTCTCGGCCGCCGTCCTCCCGGAAACTGCAACCAGCGCCACAAAAGTCTCAGGGAGCGACCTCGGAAGTCCCAACAAGGCTACTGCGCCTGCGCGTTGTGGGGCTTGTGGCGTGGCCCTAGTTTGTGGGTCCTCTCAGTTGAACACTGACTCGAACTGGAAAGAAATCGCCCGGCCTTAACCGTCAGACACACTAAACGTGAGATGTAAAGTTAGACTCATAGAACCCCACGATAAGCGAAGTTCCTTCCCGGGCCAGTGAACCCTTACGATTTCGTCCTGTCGTGATAGTCAGCGCCACTAGACTAAGGCAGAGAGAGACTTTATGGACAATGCAGTGCGCACGCGCACTCCGTGTCCCGGCGCTTCTTTTTTCTCTCGCCTCCCGAAGGAGGAGTTCATCCCATGGGCATGCGCATACATGAAACTCCTCCTTATTTGCTCCCGGAAGGGATTGCTTAGTCGGTCGTGCGCATGCGCACGGCGAAATCGCGGCCTTCGAGGAGATTAAGCCCCGGTAGCGAGGCCTTGGTGTTGGTCAGGAGCTACACGGTCTGTCGGTGACGGCTACCCCGTCTGTGGGGCTTGAAAGTGGGAGCGAGAGCACAGGGCGGGGCGGGGCGGGGAGGGGCGGCGGCCGCTCTCTTTCCTCAGGCTTGGCGCGCTCCTGCCCGGAGAGCGCGCTCTCGCGAGGCCCGTTGGGTCGTGGCGTGTTCGTGGATTTCTGTGGCACGTCCGTGGCCTTCAGGGTGGTTTGGGGTCTTGGAGTGTCGTTTGACCTCCTTAGTTGCCTCAGTTTCCCTTTTCGTTAGTCGGGGTCCTGGTGACTACTGCTCCTGCCCACCGGAGTAGGTCCATTGCTGGGATTAAAAGATAACGGTATATGCACTTTAAAGTGATTTGCCCTTGGACCAGGCCTCCTCCTAGACCATTACCTTAACAAACACCACGTTTCTGTCCCTATTGATCGTCGCACGCCTCCCATCCATTCATCCTGGCTTCCTGTCCCAAGCTTCACTTGTGAGCCCATCCAGTCATCGGCACAACTTTTAATTTATTTCAGACAGGTTCTCACTGCATAACTGAAGCTGACCTGGAACTCTGTGTGGACTAAGCCGATTTTGAGCTCACATCCCAGTACTGGGATTTACAACGCGTGCCACCACATTTGGCTGGTTTGATTTGTTTTAAAGAAGCAAGGTTTTGTTTTGGATGACAGTATGAAAGTGCAGTCCGCTGTGGTGGTCGTGTTACACCTGTAATCAGGAAGCAGATAAATGCTGGTGCCCTTCCCCGTGCTTTTAAAGATTTTTTTTTTTTTTTTTTTTAAATGTGTGTCTGTGGACCTTTGTGTGTGAATATGGTGCCCATCGAGTCCAGAAAAGGATGTCAGATTCCCTGGAGCTGAAGTTTCTGGTGGTTGTGATCCGCCACTAAGTGATCTTGACAGCCTGCTCAGCACCCTTTTATCTTTTATTTGAGACAGGATCTCACTGCACAACCCAGTTTGGTCTCTAACTCTAACCCAACCATCTTCCTACCTTGGCCTCTAAAGTTACTAAAGAGCTGGGATGAAATGTGTACACCAGCCGGGCAGTGGTGGCACACGCCTTTAATCCCAGCACTGGAGAGGCAGAGGCAGGCGGATTTCTGAGGCTAGCCTGGTCTACAGAGGGAGTTCCAGGACAGCCAGGGCTATACAGAGAAACCCTGTCTTGAAAAACTGAAAAGAAAAAAAAAAGAAATGTGTATACCACCATGTCCCACATTTTCTATGTTTCCTGAGGTTGGGAACTGTTGATGGGCTGAGGAGGTAGCTAGTTGGTTTGAGTTTGCAGAACTTTGTGCTCCATCCATGGAGCCAAGGAGTGTGCTCATCCAAGCCAGTTTTGTCCTGTTGTTTGTTCTCCCTCCAAAGCTGATGAGCTGTATTTTTGTAGTGGATACCCATACACACTCAACCTCAGCATACACCTCTAGGGGACCTTGTGTATGCTGGACAAGTGGTCCACTCTTGAGTTGCTCCCTCACGTCTGTGGCTGGACACCCAATTTCCCTGGGAAGGCCAGCCACAGAGTTCTGTGTTCTTGGAAGTTGTCTTTACTAGAAGTTGAAGTGGTTTTTCCATCCTGCTGCTGCTGCTGGGGGTGCCCTCTTACTCTGAGAAGCCCATGCTGCCACCCTTCATCTCTGTGTCTGGCCAACTTCATCTCTGGGAACGTGTCTCTTGGTAGCTTTCGAAGATGTAGACAATGCTCTTTTCAGTCCTTGTGTGTCTGAATATGAAATATCCAACAGGCTGGTCCTGCCCCCCCCTTCTGTGTACATCTCTCAGCCATGCCTCTCAGCATCTAGAGCATCAGCCTCTTCCTCTTGACAGCCAGTGATGTCAGTGTCTTGTCTACCTCAGGCACACTCTGTGGTGACATTGTAGTAACTAGGTACCTGGCCCTCAAGGTTCTTGGTCACATTTGCAGAGCCCCTTGTGCTATAGGAGGTTTCAGCAGTGATGACAGGGACTGCCTCCACTGTAGGTTTAAACCAGGGGCTGGGGTAGACACTGCCATCAGTGGAGGCAGTTGAGCTTCCTGGAGGCTTTGGTTGAGCCTCAAAGATGGGACCCTTGGTACTGAGCACTCCATAGGCAGGCAGAGGCCAGCCTGATCTATGTAGAGAGTTCTAAGATAGCCATGGTTACATAGAGAACCCTCTCTCAATACTACTACTAATAATGTTTACATCGGGGAGAGGTGGCTCAATTGTAGTCACAGCATGTGGGAGGATCAGGAGTTCAGAGAAGGGATGGCCTGCCTGCTGGGCCACCCTGTGGTCCTAGCATCATCAACAGTGTTCTGAGCCCTAGTTGTCCTTGCTCCCCCAGGTTTCTTCCTGTCCCCTAAAGCACCCAGGCCTGCATCATGGACTTTCAGCACCGACCTGGAGGCAAAACTGGGAGTGGGGGTGTAGCCTCCTCCTCCGAGAGCAACCGGGACCGGAGAGAGCGCCTGCGGCAGCTGGCCCTGGAAACCATCGACATCAACAAGGTGGGTATGGAGGGGGACAGAGTCCCCACACCTGCAGAGCGCTCACCAAGCCTCAGTCCCTGGTTCACAGGGCCAGGCTTTGCTGTCTAAAGGTATGTTTATTCACTTCCAGGACCCGTATTTTATGAAGAATCACCTGGGATCCTATGAGTGCAAACTCTGCCTGACTCTGCATAACAATGAGGTATCTGCCCTCCTTTCTCTCCACTGTTATACACTGGTGAGGTGACATTGTTAGGCCTTGGACCTGCCACCCAGAGCCAACCGCTCATTCAGTATTGCTCTGGTTTCATTGAATTCCTTTTTTCTCAGCTCTGGGGATCAGAGCTCAGCCTAGGGCTTAGCCATGCTGGGTGAGCAGTGAACTTCATCCCAGGTCAGTCCTTGAGGCAGGGTCTCACTGTGCAGCACTGACTAGCGTGGAGCTCACTGGCTGACCATGTACTCCTGATGCTCCTGCCTGTATCCCCGGCTGGCCCGCTAACATAGCAGCACAGGTTGGCTGGACACCAGCTACCCTTGATCCTTTTTCTTGGACTGTTTGCTCTGTGAACGTCCTCACAGATAGTAATGGATACCAGCCAGCAGCAGAGTCACTTCTGTACTTTGGGGGTTCAGGGAGGGGGTGTGGCTATTGTCCCCTTTTTTGGGGGGGGACTCTGGGAGTTGCCTCCCTACCCCTCTTGTTGGAGGTCCAGACTGATCAGCAGTGATGGAACGCATCTGGCTGTGTTGACAGTGGGATGGTGCTGAGCAGTGTCCTAGGCCCCACGCCTCTGTGGGGAGCTCCTCCAGACAGCTACCCATCCCGGGTCGTGGGCTCAGCACTGAAGACTTTTGCGATGTATGCTGCTCTAAACTACAGAGGAATTTCTGGGGAGGGATGGGTACAGTGGTGAGTCACAGGTCTCCCAAGTGCAGCTACAGCCACTGTGACGCCCTGCAGGCTCCCATGCTCCGCCAAGCTCCAGGCCTCAGCAGTGCCATACAATTGATCTGTCAGGTGCCAGTCCTGCCCCACCCTACCTTCAGCGGCATGTCTCCTTTCTCTTTGCAGGGGAGCTACCTGGCCCATACCCAAGGGAAGAAACATCAGACTAACTTGTGAGTCCCCACAGCCCTGGTACCCCAGGAGCACAATACTGCTACTCAGGAGGGAAATATTTCTGTGGGCTTCTCTCTGGAGGAGGGAGGGAAGGGGAAAGGCTGCCTGCATCTACATTCTTCACCCCCTGCCCTCACCCCATGTTTCAGCCTAACTGTCTCAGTACAGAGCAAATGGTCAAGGGGCAAGGACAGTGGCAGTGCTGGGATTCTCACTTCTCCTGCCCTGCTTGGTGTACCCCAGGGCTAAGCTTCTCCTTCAACTCCGAGGACAGGGGCTCTGGCTCCTGGGTGCTTGACCTTGGTGGCTGGTGGAGGGGGTAAGCACCTGCATCTGTTTACAGGGCCCGGCGAGCTGCCAAGGAGGCCAAAGAAGCCCCTGCCCAGCCTGCACCAGAGAAGGTCAAGGTGGAGGTGAAGAAGTTTGTGAAGATTGGCCGCCCTGGCTACAAAGGTGTGTGTGTGAGATAGCCTGCCCACAGCCGTGGGCTGCGGCATGAATGAGCCCTGACCCTGGCACCGGACGTACCCTTGTCCCCAGGACACACAGCCGCCTTCTCTGTCTTCAGCAGTTATTCTCTTGGTGTTGCCAAGAACCACCAGGTGCTGATAAGCACCGTTCCCCACTGGCAACTTCCAGAAACAGGAGAGGGGCAGGTTGTTGCAGTCACTGCTCCTGGAGCCCCTCTGCAGAGCCCCTAGGTGACCTGGCCTGGCCAGAAAACCAGTCCTATGGCCAGCAGGAACCCAGGGACCCAAGTTGCCAAGAGTCCCCTTTGGCAGGCAGGGTCTTGGGGAGGCTGACACAGCACTGCCCGCCTGTGCTCTTCTGAGACTTTGGCCTCTGCCCCTGCATAGAGTGGTGGGTTGGGTTGCCCTCACTTTAGGTCCTAGCCATGTGGCCTCAGGGCAAAGAAGCCAGGCCTTGTATAGAAGGACCCTCCTCTGGTGTGCAGCCACAGCACATGACAGCCCCATCCCCTCTGTGTTGCAGTGACCAAGCAGAGGGACACAGAGATGGGCCAGCAGAGCCTGCTGTTCCAGGTGAGGTGGGACCAGTCAGGGGTGGACCCGACACATGGGTGGTGGTACCAACACTGCTGTGCATGTTCCACAGATTGACTACCCTGAGATTGCTGAGGGTATCATGCCACGCCACCGCTTCATGTCTGCCTATGAGCAGAGGATCGAGCCCCCGGACCGCCGCTGGCAATACCTGCTCATGGCTGCTGAGCCCTATGAGACCATTGCCTTCAAGGTAGTGACCCTGCAGGACAGAGAGAGAGCAGCTAGATTCAGCCAACTATCTCTCCCAGGCCCTCCTTGGGGTGCTGCAGCCTCTGACTTTCTCCCTAGGTGCCAAGCCGAGAGATTGACAAGGCCGAGGGCAAGTTTTGGACCCACTGGAACCGAGAGACCAAGCAGGTGAGGTTCCACAGGCCTTGCATGAGTGCTCTCCCTGCCCCCCCATGGCCCTGCCCCAGTCACTGACCCTCCCCCTACAGTTTTTTCTTCAGTTCCACTTTAAGATGGAGAAGCCCCCGGCCCCTCCCAGCCTCCCAGCAGGACCCCCAGGCGTCAAGCGGCCCCCGCCCCCACTTATGAATGGACTGCCTCCTCGCCCACCACTCCCTGATGCCTTGCCCCCACCTCCACCTGGTGGCCTGCCTCTCCCTCCTATGCCTCCCACTGGGCCTGCTCCCTCTGGGCCCCCTGGACCTCCCCAGATGCCCCCACCAGCTCCTGGGGTACACCCCCCAGCCCCAGTAGTACACCCACCGACATCTGGGGTCCATCCCCCAGCTCCTGGGGTACACCCCCCAGCACCAGTAGTACACCCACCGACATCTGGGGTCCATCCCCCAGCCCCTGGAGTGCACCCACCAGCTCCAGGTGTGCACCCACCAGCTCCAGGTGTGCACCCACCAGCCCCAGGGGTCCACCCACCAGCACCAGGGGTCCACCCACCAGCTCCAGGGGTCCACCCACCAGCTCCAGGGGTTCACCCACCTGCTCCTGCAGTCCACCCTCAAGCCCCTGGGGTACACCCCCCAGCCCCTGGGATTCACCCTCAGGCACCAGGGGTGCACCCCCAGCCTCCTCCTGGAGTCCACCCTGCTGCCCCGGGGGTCCACCCTCAGCCTCCAGGGGTTCACCCCTCAAATCCTGGAGTGCACCCTGCTCCTATGCCACCCATGCTAAGGCCCCCACTCCCCTCAGATGGCCCTGGGAACATGCCTCCCCCTCCTCCAGGCAACTGAGTAGTCCCTGTGGTCTGTGTGGTCTTTTCCCATGGCCAGTCCTTGGAGGGTTTTCTATTTTGTCCTATCCTGAGCCTATTAAACAACCTCCCCCATGCCTCCCTGTCTACAGTGTGTGTTTTTGGTAGTGGGGATGGGTGGGTACTGCTTGTCTCTGTTGAAGGCGTGGTGACCTGGGGGGTCCTCCAGGTGGGCTCCCCAGGCAGATGGGAGCTACCCAAGGACAGCTCTGGCCTCTGCAGTTGTGGGCCCAGCTCTGAGGACAGAAAGCCCTTTGAGACAGCTGCCTCCCACCTGCTGGGCATGCAGAGCGCCAGACACTGTCCCTCAAGGTCACCTCTGGAGTTGATAGGGGTGTCCCTCCCAAGCGCTCTGGCACAGCTATACATATAAGCAGGGCCGCCCAGACCTTGTTGTACCACCATGCCAGGTCCACACCTCTTTCTACTGGCACTGCTGCTAATGACCATGGGGGCTGTGTTACAGGCTGAGGCCAACATCAGGGGCACCATCTTCCTTCAAGATGGGCTCTGGCCTCCCAGCAGCCCCCCTGAGCCTTCGTGCCTGGTGGTAGTGAGAGGAGAGGGCAACACAAGCAGAGCTTCCCTGAGGGTGGGGGGGGGCCTGGGCAGCTATGAGCATGCCTTCCTGGAGGCTGTCCAGGGGTCTCGCTGGGCACCCCAAGACTTGACCACCTTCGGAATCTGCAGTACTGACTCCCAGGCTACCCTGCCTGCTCTGCAGCGCCTTGGGGCCTGGCTAGGGGAGACTGGGGAACAGCAGTTGCTAGTCCTACATCTGGCTGAAGGTACGTGATGGACTGTCTCAGCGCCCTTGCTGCCTTGGGACTACCCGAGGCTCCTCCCAGGGTTTGCAGAAGTTGGGGGTGGGGGTGGGGGAGTGGGCTCCCTCGCTTGATTGCCAGACAGAAACTTGTACACCCTTTCGGGAGCTGGAGTGTGCAAAATGGCAGGACACACCCCAATGGTCACACCTTCCCAGACAGGCAGATGACAAAGCAGAGCTGCTGTGTCCCTACAAGCAAGGTCTTCACACCTTGGATCAGAATCCCTCAGGCCTACATGGCCCCAGAAGAATCCTCAGTTAGAGTCCAGCTGAGGGACTCTCTGTGGGACAGGCCTTGAGGGACAGAAGCTAATGGCCTCAGGCTCAGTTGTCACCAATATTTGCCCACAGTGATATGGGAGCCCAAGCTCTTGCTGAAGTTCCAAGAGCCTCCAGCTGGGGGAGCCAGCGGCTGGGAGCAGGCCCTGTTAGTGCTATACCCTGGACCAGGCCCCCAGGTCACAGTCACAGGGGCTGGATTGCAGGGCACACAGGTACCAGAGACTGGCATGGGTCCATCCCCCAAAAGCCCTCTGGTTGAGGGTTGGGGGAGAAGTGCCAAATGGAAGGGTTCCTGGGGCTAGGGGTACACCTGGGAGTTTATTCCCAGTATGGCAGGGGTGGTGCCTGTAACCTGACCATCTTCCTCAGTCCAGCCTACTGTGTCCCTGTGTCCACAGAACCTCTGCCCTACTCGGAACACCCGATATTTGGTGCTGACAGTGGATTTCCCAGCGAGGGCCTGGAGCGGCGAGGGTCTTACCCTAACCCTTCAATCAAGCAGAGAAGGTAGGTCCTGGCAGAAGGGAGGGGACAGTGTGGAAGGAGGCTGTCCTTAGCCCTTGCCCTCAGCCAGCACGTGCCCACCCTCTACAGGTGCCACCGTGAGCATCGCTCAGCTGCAGGCCTTTCTGTTTGGCTCTGATTCCCGCTGTTTCGCGCGGATGACTCCCACCCTGGTGCTACTGCCACCCGCCGGGCCGTCACCGCAGCCAGCACATGGCCAGCTGGACACCATGCCTTTCCCACAGCCCGGGTGCGCGCAGGGATGGAGGAGGAACTAGGAGGTTGGGGGGAGGGGTAGAGGATCCACCACAGCCTCTTGTGCTCACAGCTGGCCCACTTCATTCTGTTTCAGGCTGTCCCTGGAGCCTGAGGACCTGCCACACAGCGCCAACTCCTTCCTAGAGACCCTCACTCGCTTGGTTCGTGTTCTGCGGAGACCTCTGACCCGGGCCTCGAACACACGTCTGTCCCTGGACCCTGGTGCGCTGGCCAGCTTCCCACAGGGCCTGGTCAACCTGTCAGATCCCGCAGCACTGGGACGCCTGCTCGATGGGGGGGAACCCCTGTTACTGCTGCTGTCACCCGCCGCGGCCACCGTGGGGGAACCTATGCCGCAGCACGGCCCCGCTTCTGTTCCCTGGGCAGCGGGCCTGGCACACAGGGTAGCTGTGGAGCTGCAGGCGGCAGCCTCGGAGCTGCGGGATCTCCCAGGCCTGCCACCCACAGCTCCCCCGCTGCTGTCGCGCCTGCTGGCGCTGTGTCCCAATGACTCCCGCAGCGCCGCTGGGGACCCGCTGCGTGCGCTGCTACTGCTAAAGGCGCTGCAGGGCCTGCGTGCCGAGTGGCGCGGGCGGGAAGGGCGTGGGAGGGCAGGGCGCAGCGCAGGGACAGGGACAGATGGGCCGTGCGCGCTGCGCGAGCTGACCGTGGACTTGCGCGCAGAGCACTCAGTGCTCATCCCGGAGACCTACCAAGCCAACAACTGCCAAGGCGCCTGCGCGTGGCCACAGACCGACCGCAACCCGCACTACGGGAACCACGTGGTACTGCTGTTAAAAATGCAGGCACGCGGGGCCGCTCTGGGGCGCCTTCCCTGCTGCGTGCCCACGGCCTACACGGGAAAGCTGCTCATCAGCCTGTCCGAGGAACGCATCAGCGCGCGCCACGTGCCCAACATGGTGGCCACTGAGTGCGGCTGCCGGTGATGCCCGCCCTTCCCCCCCTCCAGTCAGCGCCCCAATAAAGATCAGCAAACATTCAGCTGGGGTGTCTGTGGGTGGAGGGAACTCCAGTCAACCTCCCTTGTGGAATGCAAGGCCTGAGTCCTTCTCACCCACCCCCTACTCCCACGTGGGAGAGCTCTCTGTCCCTACCACTTTTCTGTTTTCAAGACGGGGTCTCTCTGTGTAGCCCTGGTTGTCCTGGAACTCTCTCTGTAGATAAGGCTGGCCTCGAACTGAAATCCACTTGCCTCTGCCTCCCCAGTGGTGGGATTAAACTTCTAGGCCCTGTCACTTTTTAAATTAGTTAATTTGTTTGTGAGGCGGGGAGAGAGAGGTGGCTGGCCCGAGGGAAGTTGAGGCAGGAGAAATGCTTCAAGTCAGCCTGAACTACAGAGCAAAACTGTCTCAAACAAAACAAAACAAAAACAAGGAGCTGGAGAAAGGGCCCCAAGGCAAAGGACACTTGCACATCCCAACATACACGCGCTGAGATCTTTAAAAGCCAAAACAAAAAGCCAAGTGTAGTGGGGGCACATCTGTCATCCCAGCACTCTGGAGGTGGAGACGAGGATCAGGACCTCAAGTCAGGCCTGGTTACACATGCTTACGCAGTTGCACAGATAGAGGTCAGAGGGCAGAACTAAGTGGAGTTCATTCTCTCTCTCCACGGTGTGGGTCACGGGATCAAGCGCCTTTTCCCACTCCACTATCTCACCGGCCCTTAGGGTCCAGGCACGAAGGAGCAGATGATGTGGCTGTCACAGCATGGCCTTTACTTGCTGGTGCTACAGGAAGAGGGGACCTGGGATTCACGCAGGGAACCCAGGCAGGGTCAGTCACGCCCCTTCCCTCCACCAGGCTTCTGTCTGGGCCGGTCCTCACGGTCATGATGACGTCGCCGGGGAGCCCAGGCCTGCAGCTTTCCATGCTCGAGGTTCCTGGAGTCCCGCCTCCAGGGCCGATGGCCTCCTTCCCTTGCTTCCCAGCGCCGTGGCAGTGATTGGCGGAGCTCCCTAGTGGCCTGTAGCTTCTCCTCCCTCCTCGGCTTCTCCCTTCTCGACTGCTCCTTCTTCAGTTTCTCCCCTTTCCTTGGCTTCTCTTTCTGTGGCTTCTTCTGGGACCCTCGGTCCCCAAGGGGTGCGCTCTCCTCCCCAGAGGTTTCCGAAATGGACCCTCCAGGTTCTACCTGGGTTTCTGTAGCCTCAGGGCTCCTGGGAAGCTCAGGCTCATGCTGCATCTGTGCCTGGGGTGCAGGTGGCCCAGGCTTCGTCTGAGGAGGCCCGGATGGGGGCAACAAAACCGGAGGCTTAGGCTGCCAAAAGACAAAGTGGGGTCTTGGGGTCCGCACACACAAGCCCGGCCTCCTCCTCCCTTGGCGAGCAGCCCCATCAGGTGATATCACTGGAAAGCTTACCGCTGGCTTCTTGGGGGGAGTGCTGGGCGGGACCCACTGCTGAGGGGCAGCCATGGCCTCCCCAGCCACTGCGTCTGAAAGGCAGGCAGTCTAAGCTGGAGAAGTGTGCACAGCCACCCACCTCTTCGTTCTCCTCATCCCAACCTCCTCCTAGAGACCTCCCACTTTTTTCCCTGTGGAGTGGCCACTTTCCCGCCCCTAGCTGCATGAGGGTGGCTGGCAATACTGTGGGGACGATCTGCTCCAGGATGGGATGTATAGATCCCTTCTCTGATGAAGGAGTGGGAGGACCAGACTCAGGTATGTCTGTCATCCTGGCTGGAGGAATGCTGAGACAGGAGGATTGCCATGAGACCCAGGCTAGCCTGTGCCTTTGTAAAGTAAGCCCTTGACTCAAGACAAAAAGCCATGTCCCAAGGTACACTCCTACAGCACTAGATCCTGGGGGGTCAAAGCAGGGAGGGTCAGGAGGCTTGAGCTACAGAGAGCTTAAGGCCCTGAGAGTTTTATCTTTAAAAAAAAAAAAAGAGTCTGAGTGGTAGTGGCACCCATTCCAGCATTCAGGAGGAAGAGACAGGCAGAGCTCTCTAAGTTTGAGGCCAGTCTGGAATATATATTGGGTTCCAGCCAGCTAGGGCTACAGAGTGAGAGACTCTGTCTCAAAACTAGTGAGTGAATGAATGAATGAATGAATGAATGAATGAATGAATGACAAGCCCAGAACATCTGGAAACCAGACCTAGTTGTGAAAACTTAAGTTGTGACCACCATAAAGCTAGGATCGAGGTATGAGCACGGGCCTCACAGGCTGGTGGACAGGCTATTCCAGGAAGAGGGGAAGAGGCACTTAAACATAAGGTTTGTAGGAACAGTAGAATCACAGCCTAGGTGAGGCTGGAGGGAATGCCCCCAATCCCTGTGGAGTCCCTGCCCAGTGGAGCTCACCCCGACATAGCTGGAGAGCCGAGCCCAGCAGGGCCACCAGCGAGGCTAGCACCAGGCACTTGTTGAGTGTCAGATCTCCCCAGGGCAGGCCATCACTTGGTGAGTGCAGAGGAGGCGCAGCCTGCTGCTTCCTACGCGCAGGAACGCTCCGGGGACCTGAGGGACAAGCAGGGATCCTCCTGTCACCTGTGGTTCCTACCCAGACCCAGGGTGCAGACCACCCCCACCTCCTCACCCTTCCCAGGCAAACCCACTTGGCCCAGCTTGGCTGGCTGTTGTGCTCTCCTTGCCTGCGAACTCTTTTTCCATCTTCTTGAGCCTGGCATCCCCAGCACCAGCAGTAACTTGGTCCTGGAGGACCTGTAGGGCATCGAGAGACAGTCCAGATGTCAGTCCAGATATCCTGTGGGCCACCACCTCCTTACAAATGAGTTGTAGAGACTCATTCTGTTATCCCAACCCTCAGGAGGATGAGTCAGGAGGATTACTTGCAGTTGGTTGCCAACTTGAGCTTCATGGTGAGACTCTGTCTCTAAAACTCAAGAAGGAGGGGCCCAGCCAAGCAGCTCAGTGGGTGACTACACTGCCTGCAAACCTGACAGCTTGAGTTGGACACTCCCCACCCCCAACCCACTTAGAGAAGAAAACAGAGTCTGGGGGTTTGGATCTGAGCCCACGCTGGGCATGTGTACACACACACACACACACACACACACACACACACACACACACACAAATATATATATGTGAATACATAGATGCTGGGGAGACAGCTCAGCTGTTACAACGCCAGCTGCTCCTGCAGATGACTCAGGTTTGATTCCCAGCACCCACATAGGGCTCACAACCACTTGTGACTCCAGGTCCAGATCAGAGAGATGCCCATTTCCTCAGGCGTGAGGAACACATGTGTGCAGGCCAAACACATAAAATAAAATAAAATAAATTTTTTTTTGGTTTTTCGAGACAGGGTTTCTCTGTGTAGCCCTGGCTGTCCTGGAACTCACTCTGTAGGCCAGGCTGGCCTCGAACTCAGAAATCCACCTGCCTCTGCCTCCCAAGTTCTGGGATTAAAGGCGTGCGCCACCATCGCCTGGCTGAAGAAAATTTTTGTAAAGGACTGTGGAGTTATAGCCTAGGCTCCATCCCCAGCATCGCACAAACCAGGTGTGGTGGCAAAACTATGAACCAGCTCTCAGGAGGCAGGAGGCTCAGAGTTCAGGGTCATCCTTAAGGTAGCCTGGACTACATAAGACCCTAACTCAAGAAGAAAAAAAGGAGGAGGAGGAGGAAGAGGAGGAAGAAGAGAAGGAAGAAAGAGACAGAGAGAAAGAGAGGATCAGGGGAGAAGAGAACCAGAGAGAACCCCGTTTCTTTGCTCGGCCCCACCCCACCTCCCAGGGCCACAGCTACTCACATGACTCCAGCTGCTGGATGTCCCTGTAGGTAAAACAGAAAGACAAAACAGTGGGCTATTCAGCACCCCTGATGGATCCCATCTCCTACCCCACTCTGCCAGTAGGTGAGTGATCACAGCCTCCACTCCAGATGACCAGGGGCATGGGGCTCAGAGACACCTTTGTCCAAAGACATATAGTATGTCTCATCATGGATTCCAATCCAGATCTGGTCTTCAAAGCTGAGCTGTCAGGTGCTCCGCAGTCACTGTACCTGGAGCCTTGCTGTCTGGCCGCCGGCCTGAGGGTTCCTCCAGGAACGGAAGGTCATCACTGGGGAGGCAGCTGCCCAGGCCCCCATCCAGATCCTCCAAGCCTCTGGTTGTCATAGAGACTGGTAGATGGGGAGGAGACAGGATCTCTGTCCTTATTGGAGAAAGTTATACCCTTACATGCACTCAGCACAGCCGCGAGACCCCTCCCTCACAGCCCAGTCACTGGAGGGCTCCAGAATCCACAAGCATAGCAAGAAGCTAAGCTGTTCTTCAGAGAGGCTCGGAGCCCGCTCATGGTCACTCTGGAGCCCTGCTCCCAGGGCCTGCTCATGTTCCCTGAGACCATCGACTATTTTTATCCTGTGTCTAAAGCCAGCAGAATGGGTGAGTCTGGCAGCCCAGCCCCTCCCCAGGCTCCCATTCCCTCCCCCCCTAGCACTGACTACCTCACCGGCCCAAGGGGCTGAAGCCCAACTGTGATGGCTGCAGAGCAGGACAAGGGTCCGGAGGACTTTCCAGTCACCACACCAGCCTTCCTGCCCCCTTTCCCGTATGGTACATGGAGAAATTGAGACCAGAGGCTGTGCTGAATCGAAGCCAGACACAAGACCTAGCTTATTATGGTAAAAAGGCGATGTTCCCATGGTCTCTGGCTGTCATTGTCAATGTACCCCCATGCCCAAACAGAAACACTTTAAAACCAGGGAGAGGATGGGCTGGTGAGGACTCAGCAGGTAAAGGAGATTGCAGCTCAGTCTGAATTCAGTCCTTCAATCCCCTTTACCCACACTCCATAGCTGGAAGGAGAGACTAGACTCCTCAGGTTGTCTTCTGACGACCACACATGCACCTTAGCATTTTAGCATTACCTTAGCTCCTAGTGCCGATACGTACACCAAAAAATTAAAAACTTAAAAGGTAATTTAAAAAGGAAAGGAAAATAAAACCTTGGAGGGTTTTCAATGTGGGGGAAGGGAGCCGAAAACCCAGACAAGTTTGGCCCCTACCTCTGTGTGTGTGTGTGTGGGTGATGGTCACAAGAACTGGGGACCCTTATGGATGTCAGAGATTCCACACCAAGCTCTATGGACCCACACCTCTGTCCAGGTCTCCCCACAGCCCCTCTTACCCTACAGCCTCCGAGCTGGGCTTGAGAGACAGGATAGCGGACAGAGGGGTAGCCTGTGATGGACAGGAACAGGTGGCCAGAGACAGCTGGGGACACCAATTGGAAAGAGCCAGGGAGCCAGGAGGAGGAATTTCCACGGAGTCACTGGCAGGGTGGCCACCACACCAACAGTGGTACAGAGCAGAGAGCTAGCTGAGGGGTGACCCACCCTTACTTCAGTACACAGTCTGCCCCTCCAGCAACAAACCAGGGGACCTTGTTTGCTGCTCTGGTGTCAGAAGGCTGGAGTCCAGGGGCCTAGGCAACTGTGACTCCAGCAGCCATGTCTGAAGATTCTGCTTTGTGCAGGCTCTTCCCGGCCCTGCATTCCAGGGTCACTCACAGCTGTTTACCACTGCTTCATGCTTTCTTTCTTTTTTTCTTGTCTTTTCTTTTCTTACTGTTCTGGAACTTGCTCTGTAGATAGACCAGGCTGGCCTCGAACTCACAGAGATTTGATTGTGTCTGCCTCCTGAGTGCTGGAATTAAAGGCGTGAGCCATGACCACTCAGCAGTAAGTATTTTACAGTAGCCAAGCCTTTTTGTTTGTTTGCTTGTTTTGTTTTGTTTTTCGAGACAGGGTTTCTCTGTGTAGCCCTGACTGTCCTGGAACTCACTCTGTAGACCAGACTGGCCTTGAACTCAGAGATCTGCCTGTCTCTGCCTCCCAAGTGCTGGGATTAAAGGCATGCGCCACCACTGCCTGACCTTTTAAACAAATCTTTAAAAACTATTTATTTATTTTATGTATATGAGTACACAGTCGCTGTCTTCAGACACACCAGAAGAAGGCATCAGATCCCATTGCAGATGGCTGCTGGGAATTGAATTCCAGACCTCCAGAAGAGAAATCAGTGTTCTTAACCACTGAGCCATCTCTCCAGGTCACTTGGGGTTTCTTTTTATACTACTTGAGTTACTTTATGTAGGTGGACTGAATCCAGGACCTCAGCCCCTCCCTAGGGACCCCTGACCACACCCCCAGCCTGGGAATTTTAGGTAGTGACAGAAAAGTGTTACAGTTGTGGAGCCTGGGTAAACAAGGCTTCTCAGAGCCTCTGTTTCCCTGTGTGCAAAGTGGGATTCAGGCGGCCAAGGGCTCACTCCCTGAGGGATGTCCTCCAGCAGAACGCTGCCTCAGTGCTGGTACTGGGGAGCCTGCGCTCTGCATTGCCACAGCTCGCTGGCTGACTGATGATGACACAGCTCAGACATGACTATTACCTACCCATGGAGTTGCTTCGTCAGTGAACAAGCACAGGCAGCCTAATCCAGCCATTTGGGAATCATTGTCACTGTTGTCAGTGGCAACAGTGTTACTTTTTTATAGATCTTATTTTATTGTTTTCCTTTCTTAAATTTTTAAAAAATGTATTTATTTATTTACATCCCAATATCAGCCTCCCTCTCCTTCCAGTGCCCCCTCATGCAGAATGTACCCCATTTCTCCCTCCCCTTCTCCTAGAGAAGGAGGAGCTCCCCTCTAGGTATCACCTCACACATCCTTACACCCCTACCCGAGGCACACCAAGTTGATGCAGAGCTAGGTGTATCTCCTACCGAGGCCAGGCAAGGCGGTCCATTTAGGGTAAATAGGCAAACAGGATCCACAGGCACACAGGTGACAGATTCTTTATTGTTTTTCAATAATTTAACTTTTATTCACTTTACATCCTAATCACAGCCCTCTCCTGAAGTGGAACTTACTGGTTCCTTGGAAAGTCAGTAGTGTTGGATGGGGTAAACAGATGAAGGAACATTTCACTGAAGCAGACACAGGAGAGAGGATGTTCTCCTAAAGCAGGCACGTGAAAGGACACGTGATGAAGGTTTCTTCGCTAACAACACACATGTGTTGGTTCACCTTACATTTCGTAGTTGAGCCCCATTGATCAGGATAGAGAGAAACACACCAGAAACCTTCTGGTCACGCGTTGTGGCTTCTTACCGTTTCCTTGGACTTGGGTCAATTGGCAAAATGATGTCAGCTGAGACAGACTCACACACTGAGGCAAGACACGTGGAGGACACGTGACGTCTGAAGGGTATGAATGGACTCCACAGCGGCTGAGCTTGGCTTGCTGGCACAGCTAGCTGTGCAATGCTTGTTAGTCTTAAGTCTTTGCTGATCTTTGCTTCCCTGAGAGAGGCACAGCCAAGAAACTCTCCTGGTGTTCCTGCTGGGCCCTCCTGCTCACTCTAGCCTGGGCTGAGGCCTGGCTGTCTCTGCTGGGTCGTGCCACTTCTGCTGATTCATGGTTGCTATCTTGACTCTACCGAACTGAACTGCTGGTGTATCTGTGAAGTGCTCTCAAGCGACTTGAGCTGCTGACCTGTGAACTGAACTGCTGATTTTCAGACAACACAGATGGGATTTGTTCCAAAAGACCCTTTCATCAGATCTACTTCCTCTGTATTATTTCTTTCCCACTACCTCTGGTGGGTGGTGGGCTAGAAGGGTTTAAAGCGTTTAAGAACACATCATTAAAAATAGGCTTTGAAAAAATTAAAGCTACACATTCCCTGCTCTCCTCCCAGTCCCGCCCTTACAAATCCTTCCCTCCATTACTCCCTCCCCTTCTCCGAGGAGAAGAGGAGCTCTCCTTGGGTACCACCCCACCCTGGGGCATCTTGTCCCAGCAGGACTAGGTACATCCTCTCCCACTGAGGCCCAACCAGGCAGTCCAGGTGAGGGAAGGGGATCCGATGGCAGGGAACAGAGACAGAGAGAGATAGCCCCTGCTCCAATTGTTAGGGGACCCACATGAAGACCAAGCTGTACATCTGCTACATATGAACAGGGGGCCTAGGTCCAGACCCTGCATGTTTTTGGTTGGTGGTTCAGTCTCTGTGAGCCCCCAGGGTCCAGGTTAGTTGACTCTGTGGGTTGAAGTGGAAACTTCTGGTTTCTTTGGAAAGTTTGTTATGTCAAATGATGTTTTGCGGGGGCACACGGGTGAAAAAGTGTCTTGCTAAAGCAGACATGGGAAAGAATGTTTTTCTGAAGCCGAAACAGGTGAAAGGATGTTTTGCTGCAGCAGACACATGAAAGGATCCATAATGAAGGAGTATAAATATGACCCTACTGCATTGGTGAGTTTTTGGCTGCACCACTTTGTGCTCCCAACAGATTGTGTGTACGCACCCACCCAGGAGCTATCTCAGATTTGCAAATGGAAAACACACATGTGTGCGTGCCAGTTAATTTTAAAATGCCTTGGCTAACTCAATGGTTGGGCACTTCTAAGCCTCACATAGCTGGTTGGTTTTATGTCCTGCGGCTCCTGCATCCTGCTCTTCTCCCCCCTCTCCAGGCGATCCCTGTTCCACTCTATGTCCTACTCTCTAGCAACACTAAGTGTCCCATCCCCAGGCCCAGTATTTGGCCACTGGCATCTTTATTGATAGATCAACAACCAATTGGTAATAAGGACCTTCAGCGTGTGGACATGCAGATTCAAAGCATCAGGACTAATCTCCAACACCTCACAGATAGGGGGAGAGGAGCATTGCTTTGGTTTGCTCTGCCTCACTAACAACACGCATGTGTCCCGCGCACCTCTCGCCAGCAAGAAGACACACGATACATAGGCTTCGTCTGCAGTTCAGCTTTATTCAGCCGTTGATGGAGGAAGAACCCTGACCCCGAAGAACAGTTCCCTTTTATAACCCAACAAGCGGTGTGGCACAGCCTGATTGGTGGCTACAACTCATGACCTGATAAAAGAGGAGGGGTCCTCCCCAGGCAAGTA
>CM052707.1:102081046-102143994 GCA_028551405.1 Uromys caudimaculatus
TGATGTGAGGGTGTGTGTGTGTGTGTGTGTATGTGTGTGTGGTGTGTGTGTGTGTGTGTGTGGTGTGTGTGTGTGTATATGTGTGTGTGTGTGTATGTGTGTGTGTATGTGTGTGTGTATGTGTGTGTGTGTGTATGTGTGTGTGTGTATGTGTGTGTGGTGTATGTGTGTGTGTGTATGTGTATGTGTGTGTGTGTATGTGTGTGTGGTGTATGTGTGTGTGTGTATGTGTGTGTGTGTGGTGTATGTGTGTGTGGTGTATGTGTGTGTGTGTGTGTGTATGTGTGTGTGTGGTGATGATGGTGGTGATGACGGTGGTGATGCTTTTGAAGCCATCGGATCCCCTGGAGCTGGAGTTAAGTGTGGTTGTGAACAGCTGCCATAGATGCTGGGATGAGCCCTCTGCAAGCAAGGGCTTGGTAGCCACTGAGGACTGAGCCGGCATGTTGTCCTCTGACCTCCGCTGTCGCCTGGGGCAGGGGCAGCCCCCCCAGGATAGAAATAAATAAAGGAATGTTGTTGGGACTCAGATGAGGGGGTCCTGACCTGGCACATAAAAATCCCTGGGTTCCTTGCCCAGACCCAGAGAAGCAGAGCCTGACTTTGAAGCTAGCCTGCTACAAATAAATAAGTAAATAAATATAAAAAAGCTAACCAAAAAAAAAAAAAGAAAGAAAGAAAGAAAGAAAGAAAAGAAAAGAAAACTGCAAAGATGGAATTCATGCAGTTGGGTTTGGTAAGGGAGGGACGACTCCAAGGCTGAGCAAACATAAGCAGCCATTGGTCCTCCTCACCTTCCTGTCCCCTCCTCACCTTCCCGTCCCCTCCTCACCTTCCTGTCCCCTCCCCTTTTTGTCCCATTACATAGACTGAGAAAAGCAATACAAAATAAAATATCGTAAATATATAGCGTTTATTGGAAAACGCTTCCATGCCCTAAGGTCTGCCAGCTTCCTTTGGGTCCCTCAAACCTACCCTCTGTCCTGTGTGGAGATGCTCAGGCCTTTTCCCCATGCAGGGGCTGGGCTAGGCTTTAGCAGCATCTGGGGTGGGTGGGGAGAGCTGTGATAAGCTCAGGTCCCCACTGCCCTGCCCGCTGGCTGAGCCAGATCTGCCCAGGTTGAGGGGCTGAGGTGTGAACTCTTCAGTCCCCTCACTTAGCCTTTAAGGGCTGAACCATTTCTGCAGCCTTCCTTCCCTCTCTTAAGAATTGTTTATAGCCAGGCAGTGGTGGCGCACGCCTTTAATCCCAGCACTTGGGAGGCAGAGGCAGGTGGATTTCTGAGTTCGAGGCCAGCCTGGTCTACAGAGTGAGTTCCAGGACAGCCAGGGCTACACAGAAAAACCCTGTTTCGAAAAACAAAAAAAAAATTTCATAACCTACGTATTTAAAATATGATTCTTTATTATATGTAGATTATTAATATTAGGAAAAATATTCTTAAACAGAAAGGAAGAGGGGGCTGGAGAGATGGCTCAGTGGTTAAGAGCACATTGCTCTTCCAGAGGTCCTGGGTTCAATTCCCAGCAACCACATGGTGGTTCACAACTATCTGAATGGGATCTGATGCCCTCTTCTGGTGTGTCTGAAGACAGCTACAGTGTACTCATATACATGAAATAAATAATAAATAAAAAAAAGGGAGATATAAAATGAAAACTTAAAATTTCTTTAAAAAATCAGTTCTGTCAGACAGAATTTTGTTGGGGCAGACATGTAAAAGAGGGTTCTCGTAAAACAGGCATGGTTAAAAAGATGTTTTGCTAAAACAGTCATGTAAAAAATCATTTAGCCGATGAAGACAGAGGTAAAAAGATGTTTGCTAAAGCAAACACATAAAACCCAGGATATTAAAAAAGACCCAGCAGATGGTAGACTCTGCTAGATGGTATTGTTATGTTACCTTTTCTTAAAGGTTACCGTTTGTCATGACTTCATAACAAGAAACGCACCAAGCAGTCTGCTGCTTCTGCAGACTGGCAGAGTGAGGTCAGCTGATACAGACTCACACGGTAAGACAATGCCCACAGGAAGACACATGATGTTTGGAGAGAGAATAAGACTCAACAGACAGTGGCCGCGGGCGTGCATAGCTCGCTTTGCAGCGCTTTGTGGCTCCACTTGAGAGAGGCGTGGCAGAGAACTTCTAGTGTCCCTGCTGTTCCTGGTGGCTCCTGATGACTCATGCTGACTCAGCAGAGGCCTGGCTGTCTCTGCTGGGTCGCGCCACTGCTGCTGATCCATGTTTGCTATCCTTACTCAACTGAACTGGACTGCTGGTACATATCCTGACAACACAGATGAGATCTGCTCCAAAGAACTATTTCTAAACAGGTCCACTTCCCTTGTCCTAGGAGAGGTTAAAACATGTAAGAACCCTTATTAAAAGTAAGTTTTAAAAATCTAAGACAACAGTGGAGCCTGCACCTAGAATCCCCAGTGAGGTGCAGGGGGTGGGGTGCTCAGGGATGAGACTCTTTTCTAGAGTTCTCAAGACACCGGGCTCCATGCCTGGCACCACATAAGCTGGAGGATCTTGAGTGCTAGGACACAAACTCCCTGCTGCAGGAGAGAATGCCTGCAAATGGGGGCACTGTGATTATGAAAAACAAATCCTGGGGGAGAAAGCAACCCTATGTCCCATAAATGCTTCCTCTTTTGTCAACTTTCTGTTGCCAATTTTAGCAGAGGCTCCTTCCCCCAACACCAACACAGAAACCTTAAATTAACCGATGGGATTCCTATTTGGTTTCTCATTTTGTTACCTTTTATGTCTTTGTTGTTTGTGTGCACAGGTGTGGAGGTCAGAGGGCAACAGTCAGGGGTCAGTTCTCTCCTCCCACTATGTGGGTTCCAGCGATTAAGGTCAGCTTTCCACCTTGCCTGAAAGCGCCTTTACCCACTCAGCCATCTCACCAGCCCCAACGTGGAAAGATCTAACATTGTTTCCCACTGTCCAGAGACAGGGTCTACTCTGACACACCTAGACTGGCTTCTAGCCTGCTCAGGCCAATCATGAGCCTGCCTAGTGCCTACAGAGGCCAGAAGAGGGCGTTGGATCCCTGGAGATTGTGAGCCTTCGAGAGCAGAGGTTTAGTCTTCACTCAGGATCTGCGCACTGAGCAGCGAGAGCTCTTGCTGTGCTTCTTACACTCAAATTGTGTTCCAAACATGAAACTATTTCTGATTTTAACCTGGAAGTGAAAGATGGTGCTTAAGTCAAACTGCCGTTCCAATAGGCAATATTTGACCAAGTTTTGTCTCAAAAGACAGTATTAACCTCTGTGGTGGTGGCTCACGCCTTTAATGCCAGCCCTTGGAAGGCAGAGGCAGGTCGATCTTTCTGAGTTCAAGGCCAGCCTGGTCTACAGAGTGAGTACCAGGATTCAGGGAGACACAGAGGAACCCTGTCTCAAAAACAAAACAGCACAAAACAACATGTCCCATAGAAGTCGGAGGGGGCTTCTGACCCCCAGATCCGGAGTATTGGTGGTTATGAATCGTCATGTGGACGGGGATAGAATACACGTCATTTGGAAAAGCAGCCAGTTTTGTTTTGTTTGTTGTTGTGTTTGTCTGTTTGTTGAGACAGGTTTTCTCTAGGTAGCCCTGGTTGTCCTGAAACTCACTCTGTAGTGTGTAGAGTTCCTGGCTGGCCTGGAACTCACAGAGATCTAATCCTGTCTCCAGAGTGCTGAGATTAAAGGCTTGTGTCACCACCACAGGGCCATCTGTTTATCAAGACAAGGGATTTTTCGGCATTCCATGATTACTTGGAACTCCCAGCAATCCTCCTGCCTCAGCTTGGTTAAGTGGCTTTCACCACAACCATAGATAGACTTTTACTGAATTCTGATCTTTGTATCACACTGTAGTTTGCTTACAAAAAAGAGAATAAGAGCAGGGTGTGGTGCCACAGGCCTTTAATCCCAACACTCAGGAGGCAGAGGCAGGCAGAGAGTTTGAGCGGTCTAGTTTATAGAGTAAGTTCTAGGACAACCAGGGCTACACAGAGAAACCCTGTCTCGAAAAACCAAAAAAGAAAAAGAAAAAGAAAAAGAGATGGAGGAAAACCTTCAAATTGGGTCTATGAGAAAAATTGTTTAAATTCCAATTTGACATAAAATATTCCTCTAGATTGGAATATCTTTTTGTTTTGTTTTGTTTTGTTTTTCGAGACAGGGTTTCTCTGTGTAGCCCTGGCTGTCCTGGAACTCACTCTGTAGACCAGGCTGGCCTCAAACTCAGAAATCTGCCTGCCTCTGCCTCCCAGATTAAAGGCAGTGCTGGGATTAAAGGCGTGCGCCACTAGATTGGAATATCTTAACTTTTGAAAGATTTTCTTTTAAATCGTAAATTGTTTTCAAAACAAAGAGTCCCAATGTAGAACGTAATTACCCATTATTACAAGGTCATTAGAATAATTTTGCCGTGGGGGGTATGGGCACCAAGCAAACTGCCTAGTTCAGCCTCAGATACCCTTGATAGTTATGTCCTGACCATCAGCCTTCCTGGGGCGGGGCGTCCCGTGGATGGGAGCGTAATGGTGTAAGACGGAGGTGACAGACAATAAAACTGAAGGGCCACAGCTACAAGCCCTGGGGACTGGGCTAGACGGGGCTTTACGTCCTGTATAGCTACTTCACAGAAGCTACGCCCCCTACACGACATAAAACCTGGAGGGCGGGCTCGTCAGAACTCTAACCAATCCTCAAAGGAGGCAAATCCGTCCGTTTTTCTACATTGGCCAATAAGAGTCTTGTAGGGGCGGGACGCGTCTGCATTTTCCTGTCTTCCCTCCCACAGAGTGACGCAAACAGGCAGGGCGGGATTCTCATATCGCCAACTAATTATCAACGGAAACCTTCCCTCTGTTTTTTTATTTTCGCCAATCAGAAGCCGGAGTAGGTGGGACGCATTTGGTTTTTCTGGGCTGCCACTGTCGCCCCACCCCGTTCCTCCGTCGCCTCACGCAGCTGCGTTTACGCCTGCGTGTGGGGGCGTGGCCTGCGGTGACGACGCATATAAAAGTGGGCGTCGGCGCCGGCGCCATTTTGCGAACGGCGAGCAGCGGCGGCGGCGCGGGAAGTGCAGCGGAGGTTTTTGCTGGTTTCGGACCCCAGCGGCCGGATGGTGAAATCCTCCCTGCAGCGGATCCTCAACAGCCACTGCTTCGCCAGAGAGAAGGAAGGGGACAAACGCAGCGCCACGCTTCACGCCAGCCGCACCATGCCGCTTCTTAGTCAGCACAGCCGCGGCGGCTGCAGCAGCGAAAGGTGAGAGCCCTGCCCCCGCCGCCGCGAAGCTTCCAGAAACAGCGTCCGCGTAGGCCCTAGAGGGAAGCGCAGTACAAACAGGCCTAGAGCGGGGTCGGCCTCCGGGCGCCAGATAAGTCTCGGCAGCGCGAGATCCGCCCCTTTGTGGCGGCCACAATCGCGCCGGGGGCGGGGCGGGGCGGGGCCTGTGGCGCGGGTCCCGGACTCGGATTTGGGATTCGAGTGGAATTAGGGAGTCGTAGGTTGAGGAGTAGGGATTGGTTTGTTTGGAGGATGGGAAACATTTCGCGAAAATGTAGGATCCAGTTTGGGGTTTGAGTCGGATTCGGGGGTTGCGAGTTGAGATTAAGATTTGGGGAGGAATCTGGAAAGAAATTGGGAGACTCAAATCTCGGGTCTGCGTCTCGGATTTGTGAGCCAGTTCTAATGTCAGGTGGTGAAGTGTCTGGGGTTATATGGAGGAGGGCTTGGATAATAAATCGTATGTTCTGTAGAGGAGGAGTTCGTCTCAGATTTTGGAGTTCTTTGTAGAATACTCGGATTTTGGGTGCAGTTGGGGGGGACCCTATTATATATTTGGGTCCATGTTGAGTCATTTCATGGTTGGGAGAGTATGGGATCAGATTTGGGGTGTTGATTGAGAAAGAAGCTTGTGTCGGTTTAGGAAGTCAAAGGTTAAGAGGCTAGGAATAGATTTAGGGTTTAGGTTGAATTTGGTGACTGAATGTTGAGGGCTCCAATACTTTAGAGGGACTTGGGTCAGAACTGTGAGGACCTTGAAAGTAGTGGTCAGCTTTGGGGGCTCACTGTGCTGTCTTGGGGAGATTGTATTGGTGTGGTTAGGGGTGGTAGGGTGTTATATGGGGTAACCTTAATGAATCTCTGGGTCCACTTGGCAGTTAAAGTCTGCAGTGAGTGGGATGGAGGGTCTCACCTGAAGGGTGCAGTGGGCACTAGTTTGGGAAATGTGTGGGTATAGATGGTAGGAACTTAGATATAGGCTGTGTAGAGTCCTAGAGACTGACAGTGGGAAAGGGAGGAGACTTGGGTTGTCTGACTCCAGAGCATGAGTAGAGGTGAGTGAGGTAGAGTTTTGGGGCCACAGGTAGTCCCTGACTGGAGGCTGGGAAGGAGCAAGTGACCTGTCGTTGGGGGGGGGGGGGGGATTGGGGGAGGGATGACCCAGCTCCCTGCCATGGATCACAGTGCTGAGATGCCACAGCTTGAGGCCCTGTTGGTGCCCTGCCTTGCTACAAAAGGGGCAGAGCCACAGAGGTGAGGGGCAGTGACCTGGGTCAACTGTCCCCAATGGCTCTTCTCTTGAGCAGAAAGCCCTGGGAAGCCCAGGCACTTAATACTGCTGCTGCCACCACCTGAGCATTGTCTCCTGCAGTTCTAGGGTCGCCCTTCATTGCTGTAGTAACCTGGGTCCGGGGCCTCAGTGGTGCTCCTGATGTCCCTCACCCACCCCTGAAGATCCCAGGTGGGCGAGGGAACAGTCAGCGGGATCACAGTCTTTCAGCTAGCATCCTGTACTCCGTAAGTACCTGTGGAAAGCCCGGGAATGCCTGTCACTGGTACAGTAAGCTAGCCATCCTGACAGCCCTGCTCCCCCAGGACGAGCGGCTGAATGTGACAGAGGAGCCAACGTCTAACGACAAGACCAGGGTCCTGAGCATCCAGTCCACGCTCACGGAGGCCAAGCAGGTCACCTGGAGGGCGGTGTGGAATGGTGGTGGCCTCTACATCGAGCTCCCAGCTGGGCCTCTGCCTGAGGGCAGCAAGGACAGGTAGGCCACTTCCCCTTGGGGCTGACAGGGATCAGGGGCCTGGGCATGGGTGGCTAACAGCTCTATGCTGTTCAGTTTTGCAGCTCTCCTAGAGTTCGCAGAGGAGCAACTCCAGGTCGACCACGTTTTCATCTGCTTCCCCAAGAGTCGTGAGGACAGAGGTGGGTATTGCCGTGGGGTCCTGGGGAGGGAAGCTCTGGCGTCCTGAACTCTGATCCTATGTCCCCCATAGCCGCCCTACTCCGAACCTTCAGCTTTCTTGGCTTTGAGATTGTGAGACCTGGGCATCCCCTCGTCCCCAAGAGACCCGACGCTTGCTTCATGGTCTACACGCTGGAGAGAGAGGACCCGGGTGAGGAGGACTAGGTGCCAGCCCTGCCCAGTGTCCCTGCGCCTTCTCCCGGGTTTGTCCACATGTCGTGATTGTGCAGAATAAACGCTCACTCCATTAGCGGGGTGCTTCTTCGAGCTGAATGCTGTGTTTGTCACACTCAAGTGTTGGCTTTAATTCTAAATAAAGGTTTCTATTTTACTTTTTTATTGCTGTTTAAGATGGTCAGGTGACCTGTGCTAGAGCAGCCTCCTTTGAAGTCTGGAAAAATAGTGTCACCTCCCCTGGCTCAAACCCAATAAAGTGATCTCGTTCATTGGCTGTGTCTGTGTCTGTGTCCTGCTGCTGGGGCTAGGTCGGGTGCCTGTTAGCTGTGGCCCAGTGTTCCCACAGGGAGGGTTCTGGGGCTTCCAGTCACTGCCCAGCCTCTGCTTAAGTGGTTGGTAAGGCTGAATGAATGTTCTGGACATTTGAGAAGCTGTGGGGTCTGTAACTGCTCAGGCAACTGGCTAAAAGTGGCCAAGGTGGAGCAGTATTGCCTTTGGGGTAGGTTGGGGAGAGGCTGGGTAGGAGCTGTGTGCTCAGCTACCTGAGCTGTGCACATGAATTACTCTGCCCGCTGGAGCGGCTCAGGGGCGGAGCTGGATTGTAGACAGGGCACAGGAGTTGAGATGGAGCATTAGTGTGTGCAGTGGTTAGAGAGCCAGAAGGGGTGAACCAAGGGGTGGGCCAGGAAACTGGCAGGCCTGGGGGGCATTGTAGCCCTGAGGGTCTCGGGAACGGTGGGTTTCTGAACAGGACAGGGCCCCAGGCTACTGCTGTGTGAGCCCCTTCCACCATTACTGTGGTATGTTTGGGAAACTAACACACAGAATAAACTGTCCAGGAAGGGGCCTGTGCCGTTTTGGGCTTCTGAAATCCTGTGTGTAGGCCTGTGTCTCATGGAGCCCACAACTTCAGGGACCAGTGGATAGACAGGAGAACTTGGTCATTAGAAGCCTGTGGAAGTAGCTGGGTAGGGACTGTTGGGGGTGGTGGGAAGGCTGGGGTTAGACCTTGGCAGTGGCCAGTCAGTCCTGAGAATATCTTTCTCTCCTGTGCACACGGGGGTGGGGGGGTGGGGGGGCTGTGAGGTCATAGCCTGCTGTCTGATCACAGAAGTGGCTGCCTACCTTCGTGGAGACCTGAGCCAAGGGCCAGCAACAGCAACACAACCCCTTTGTTCTGTTGTGGGTTTTTTTGTTTTTTTCAGGTAGCCCCGGCTAACCTTGAGTTTCCTTTGTGGCCAAGGATAACCTAGAATTCATGATCTTCCTGCTCCTGAGTGTCAGGGTGATGGGCACGTGCCACTACCCCAGCTCTCTTTGTTTTAACTTAGGAGTAATGTACAGTTGCCTAGGGATCCTGATAGATTTTAGCCAATGACAGTGAGGTGCCCTCACAGAGGTCTTAGGGGCCACGCAGTTTCTTGAACTACCAAGGGTCAGCTGTGTGGGAGCCACCAGAGATTGTAGGCGTTGTAACCCAGGGTTGGGAAATTACCAATCAAGGACTTGATAGTTGAAGCCTTGTGGGACAGGTTAGCACCATGCTCCTTGTTCCCTGGCGGGCAGCTCTCCCTGATCATGGCCTCCCTCAGAAATAGCAATAAGGCTATGCCTGTCATCCCAGTACCCAGAGGGCTGGGACAGGAGGATTTGAGTTCTAAGCTAGCCTGGTTTACACAGCCAGACTATCAAAAGCGAAAAGGCTTGAGGATAGTTTCAGGAACGGGAGCACCATGTGGGCCTGACAACCCCCTTTTCATTCAGGAACCTCAGGAGACAGTCACCTCCTGAACACACATTTCAGGGTACCATGCAAAAAAGGTGTGGTAGCAGACATGTGCCCTGTAGCCTCCCTGGGTAGACAGTTCACTCATGCAGAGATTCCTAGCAGGAATGCCAAGTGACCAGCCAACAAAAGTTGACCCCACACTCACTTTTTTCTTCCCTCCATCTCTCACTTCTCTGCCTCTTGAGACAGTCTCATTGTGTAACTCTAGCTGCCATAGAACTGGCTGTGTAGACCAGGCTGGCCACAAAGATCCACTTGCCTCTGCCTCTCCAGTACTGGGGTTACAGATGAACACCACCATGCCTGGCTACTTTTATTGTTTTTAATTGTATATGCAAGTACGTGTGTGCCACGTGTGTGGAGTTGCCTGAGATCAACTGGAGCTGGAGTTAACAGACCATTGTAAGCCAACCAACTTGTATTGGGCCAAAGTCAGATACTGCAAAGCCTGCTGTATGTGCTCTGATCCATCTCTAGCTGGCCAAACGAGCTCTTAATCATGCACTTAACCTTTGAGCTCTCTCCAGCCCCTATGTCTTGTGGGGGGGGTTTCACAAGCTAGCCAACCACTGACCAAGCCCCCAGCCCCTCATCTAAGCATTCTAGGCAGAACCTCCAACCCCTGACCACGCCCAGTCCCTCACTGGGGATTCTAAGTGGGAGCTCCACCTTTGACCACGCCCCTATCCCCATTGCTGGGGGATTCTGGGTGGGGCTGCCTCAGTCACCCAAATCGCTGGGATAACTGGCTCGGGCCACAAGTTGGGAATATGTTTTCTTGTTTGAATCATAAAGTGCCCCTATATAGGGGCACCTGTCATGTGGCCTAGAACAGTGAGTGCCCAGGCTTCTTCCTGGGCCCAGAGAGCTGCTCCAGCCAGTCTCACGAGTGCTGCCTGCCAAGGCTGGGATGAACTGGCCAGGAAGGAACTGCTATTTCAGTAGCTGCCTGTGGGTGACTAGAGCCGCTCTTGCTGTCCTGGGGATTTGGGGGCATGTGCACACAGTGTATGTGCACAGGTAGGTCGCCTTTTGAGGGCCCTCTGAGATGGAGGTGACATCTGGAATCTAGATCTGACAGAACCTTGATGGTGGTGTGTGATCATGGGGGCTGCTTGTCCTCTCTGATTCATTTTCTCACCTGTGGAACAGGAATGTCAGGCATCTTTCAGGATACTGGGGAGCACTCATCACAGTCTGGGATTGGGACAGAATGTCCAGCCCAGAGGGCACCAGGAGGACACATGTAGAGATAGATGAACCACTATGTACACAGAGCCTAGTCCTGGAGAACTCAGCCCCCGAGGCTAGGCAGGTGACTCTACCCAGGCCCCCATGAAAGAGGAGGTGTCAGACTTAGGCAGACAGGCCAGGCCCAGAGTGGAGCTGAGACCCTCCTGGGGCTATCCTTCACCTTGAGCACCCTGGAGGATGGGACGTGGGACAGCAACCAGGAGGTGAGACTCTGAAGTGAGCAGGCCTAGGACAGGGGCAAGGGAGGCACAAAGATGAGCATGGTGGCTTACACTTGTCACCCAGCACCCTGAATAGGGAGGCAGAAGAATCCGGAGTTTAAGGTCAGCTTCAGCTACATAGTAAGTTTGAGACCAGCCTGGGCTACATGAATTTCTGTTAAAAATGGCTCAAATAATAAATTATAGGAAGGCCCGCTGGGGTCCTTTAGCCAAGTGCTCCGGTGAATTCTGTTTAGGGAGGAATACAGCTGAGGCAGCACAGCCTGGGGCCTTTGCTTCCCTGGGTTCCTGTTGGTAGCCACCTAGAAGTCCCTGGCGCCTCCATCTAATACAGAGGATTGTCCTCAGTGAAGTTTCCCACCGTGTCCTGCCCTGCTGTGTGGCCATGGGAAAAATCATTGTCACACACCTGTTGGTGACTCCAAGTGTCTGAGATGCTGGGGATAGAATTGACATCCTGCATTCGAGGTGAGTCCCAGCCTCAGTCCCAAGTCTATAAACATTTCAGCTTCTAATTTGTTACACAGCTGAGGCTGGCCACCTGCCCCTGCCTCCAGTGCTGGACGGATGTGTGCTTCACCATCCAGCTTTTCTCCCGGGTCACCCTTGCCATCACCCACACAGCTTCCCAACCTCAAAGGAGGGACCCAGCCACTCCAGCACCCACCCCACCCCTCTTATGGGAATAATAATATCTAAAAGTCTGACTTTAGTATTAAATCAGCTTGTTTAATTGGATTTCAGCCAAACACAGCAGGTGAGGATAGAGGTTGCTGGGACTGGGGGACCCCATGTAATAATGTACTGACACTTTGTGAACTCTACCCATGCCGGGAGTGCACCCCTCCTGTCTTTTAATAACTCTAAAGGCACTTGGATTTCATTGGTTGTTGTTTTGAGGGCCCTGGGGTTGCCATGGCAACAAGGGGCTAAGAGGACACTCCAGGACCAAAGAGTTCCATCTTATCAGGCTCAGGGATAACCTGAAAATGCCAGTCCACCCAGTCCCTCGTGCCCTTTCTCAGTTTGTATGTGATGGAAAGATTGGGGAGATCAGGACCGAAGGGTCCCCATGTTCCCAGCCCAGTTCAAACTGGCCAAGCTTGGTCTGGGGCTTCCGTTGCCCTGCACTGCCTTTCTGCCTGCACACTATCATGAGGGCCTGCCTCGGCATGCTGGGCAAAGGCTCCAAGCTCAGACTTGTTTTATAAAGGAAGACACAGAGGGTCCCAGTGGCCCACAGACATTACAGCTGGACAGGTGGGAAGAGAGCTGCAGTCTGTCTTACCACATGGCCAAGAGGTCAGTTGCGCTTTCCTGGTTTCCAGCCAAGTCCCATAAAGTGCCCTTTGTCCCTTCTTACATCAATGTCTTGTGACCAGACAGAGGTTACACTGGGGAGGAGGAACTCAGTTGGATAGGCAGGTGGGTCATGACCTGGCCCTGTCTAATATCTGTGCATTCACAATCAACTGCTCACCCCTGCAGCAGGCAACTTCTGCAGAGCAGCAATGTGGATGTGGCCAGCCTGAGAGGTACTCCTAGGACCTTGGGCAGCCAACCCTCCTGCAAGCAGATGTCCAGCATGGCAAGGCAGGGCAGAGGGACCTCTAGGGGACATGGGGACATGGCTTCTCCTGACAGGTGGCCCCCTGGGCCTGAAGTTTCTGGTGGGATAGAAAGTGGGAGACAGGGTTCCCGAGGTGACTGTGAGCCTCTCAGCAGGGTCTGGGGTAGCCCTGGGTACCCGAGTAGCAGTGCACAGGAGCTGGGCTGCTGCATTCCCAGGGTCCCTACCGCAGTCCTGGGCTCTGTGTGTGACACAGAAGTGTGTGTGAGACACAGGCTATGTCACAGTGAGCTGAGGAGACACCCACTGCAAGCATTGTCTCGTGTTGCCAGGTGCTCTCACTGTAGGCATCTGGGGGATGGGACTGCTGAGTAGGGGCAGAGGGAGGATGCAGGACTTTAGGGTCACAGCCTGCACCTGCATAAGAAACCTTGGACCCTGAGTGTCCCCAGTCACTTCGGGTCCCTGCACAGCAGCCACAGCAAAGGGTGGGAAAGACAGGTTGAACTCTTAGAAAACACTTCAGGAACTGCAAAAGGTGTGATCTGCTCAAAAACAGTCCCGCAGTTGTCTACAAAAAATGAGGAAGTTCTGCTTGTGAGCTGACTTGCAGCCACCTCCATGCCTACCCCCTGGGAAAAAGATGCATAGGTGGAAATATCTGGGACTGGACAGAGGTTCGGGTTCCGCTCCCACAGCTAACCGTGGGACCGGCTCAGATCATCTTCATGTTGAACTTGCGCGCGCCACCCTGGCCAGCCGCAGCCGCTGGACCGTCCACCTTGCGGAAGGAATATTCCACAGAGAAGTTATTCTTGTGCTGTCCGCGTCCCCGGCTCCACACAAAGAGTAGCAGAAAGCAGAAGAGGACCACGCCCAGGAAGGTGATGCACCCCATGGCGGTGGATACAAGAATGGTGGTGATGTCCAGCGGGAACCGGACGCCCACCTGTGTCTCGTTGTGCCCATCGCCCTGGGTCCGGTTGGCGGCTGGCTGGATGGTCAAGGTGGCAAAATAAGTGTCGTTACCCCCGGCGTTGCTGGCCACACACGTGTACGTGCCACTGTCCTGAGGCCGCGTGTCCGTGATGGCCAGGGTGCCCCCAGGCAGCACGCGTGCCCGGCCCCGGCTGGCAGCCGTAACCGAGTGGTGCTGGGGCGTCACCCAGGCCACCGTGGGCGCGGGCTCGCCCTCAGCGCGGCACAGAAAGCGCACATCGTCGCCCTCGGTGGCGATCACATGCTGCAACCGTCTCTCCCGGATCTTGGGCTTGCGACACACGAAGTACTCGAAGAGCACGGAGTCGGGGAGGTTGTGCAGGGCGTCGCCGCGCACCTCGGCGGGGGTAGCGCAGGCAGGGAGCCTGCCGTCAAAGTTCAGTGTCTTCCGCCTCTGCACGATCCACAGCAGGCGACAGTCGCAAGCCAGTGGGTTGCCGTCCACGCGCAGCGTCTCGAGCGTGTTCACGGAGTGGAACGTGTTCTCCTCCAGCGTGGACAGCAAGTTGTCCGAGAGGTTGAGCAGGCGGATCTGTCGCAGCCCCACGAAGGCCTGCGGCTCGATGACGGCCAGCAGGGCTCCTGCTAGGTGCAGCTCGCGCAGGCGCACCAGGTCTCTGAAGGAGCCACGTGGCACCATGCTGATGGGGTTGTGCGACAGGTTGAGGCACGTAAGGTGGGCCTGCTGTCGCAGCGCGGCGGCCGGCACGGCTGTGATGTTGGTGTGAGTGATGGATAGCGATGTGAGGTTCAGTCCACGCAGGCTGCCCGGGGCCACCTCCTCCAGCAGCGGCCAGTTGTCGATCTCCAGATGAGAGAGTCCTGGAAGCTTCTGGAAATTCTGGTCCTCCAGAGCGGCGATTGCCAGGTGGCGCAGGCGCAGAGCGCCTAAGCCCCGCAGGTGACCCAGCGACTCTGGGGACAGTGATGTGAGATTGCAGCGCTCCAGCGTAAGCTCAGCCAGCCCCAGCAGTCCCGCGAAGGCCCTGCGGGAGATGAACACCAGGTCATTGTCGCCCACCTCCAGCCGCTGCAGGCTGCGCAGGTCCTGAAAGCTGAAATCCAGCAGGATGACCAGCTTGTTCTCGCTCAGGTCCAGCAGCGTGAGGCTGTCCAGATGCGTGAACACGCCTGGTGGGATGAGCTTCAGCTGGTTGCCACGGAGACGCAGGACACGCAGACGGGGCAGGTTGGCGAAGGCCCCGGGCTCCACGTGGGCAATCACGTTATGGTTGAGGTCCAGCTCCTCCAGGGTGGGTAGCGAGGCCAGGTCCCCAGGGTTCAGGCAGCGGATGCGGTTGCGGCTCAGCTCCAGCATCCGTGTCTCGGCCGGGATTCCGTCGGGGATGGCGGTCAGCCGGCGGCGCCCGCAGGCCACGGTGCGGGTGGACGCGGAGCACTCGCAGCGCGAGGGGCAGCCCGTGGCCAGGGGTGCTGTGGGCAGCAGCAGCAAGTGCAGGCCCAGCATGTGCAGCCAGCAGGTCATGGTGTAGGGTCTGGGCCTAGGGCCACGCCAGCATAGTCCAGGACAGCTGGAATGGGAAAAGGTAGTACTACATCAGTATCCATGGCACCCAGCTAGACACTGGGATGCTGACCCATGACAGCACACCAGCAAATCTCGATACAGATGCCCACAGTGACAGTATGCATGATAGAAACCAAGGGCTAATAGACAGCAGAAAAAGCTTGGGCCATGAAAGGGAGCAAGGCTCTGACATACACCTGCAGGACCCTTGAGGACACTCTGCTCAGTGAGAGAGCATGTCCCCGAAGACCACTTAGTGGGACTCCATGAAACACCCAGAACAGGTGGACGAGGTTTAAAACAAGCTCTCTTGTAGCTCAGGCTGGCCTCAAACCAGTCTGGTAAGTAGCTGAGGTGACCCTTGAAGATGGAGGCAGAGCTAGGTAATAAAGCAAACTGCTCAGAGACTCCTGCGCCTGAGAACTTAAGAGAGACAGGACAATTCCTGCCCTCCGCCTCGAAGGGGCTAGGCCTAGTAAACACTGTTGAGTTTGGCTGTCTGGAGTCTGGGACTGTGACAAAGGACAGCTCCTCTGCTGCAGAGACCCAACTGGTGAGTCCTGATGACCCTTGGGGGCTGTGAGGGAGCTACTCTAGCTAGGATGGAAGACAGCCGGGAACGCAGTAAGACTGGATTGAAGGCTAATGGAGCCACTGGTGGGGACTGAGGACCAGAGTGGGCAGGGGCTAGGATGCCAACAGATGCTGAGACATCTTGCAGTGCCCGCCACACTAGGCTGGACCAGTGTTTCTCTCAGGCAGCCTGACTGTAGCCCAGACCCAGGGGTCAAGGTGGCAGAGGGACAGCTGGACTGAACTGTCTGGCCTCTTTTACAACACAGCTTCCCATCTGCCAGGCAGCTATTTATGGCATGTTAGCAGCTGAAGCCCCCCCAGGCAAGACTACCGGCACAAAGCAGACTGGCAACCCTGGTGACTGAGTATGCCTGGCTTGTGAGGAGGGACGGGAAGGCACAGGTGTGGAGAGCCCCTGCCAGGAATCCCCTTGTGAGGGCCTGGGAGCGTGGTCAGGGTGGAGCCACCGCTTAGAAACCCCCAGTGAGGGATCTGGGGCATGGTCAGGGTGGAGCTCCGTCTAGAATCTCCCAGTGAGGGGTTAGAGGTGTAGCCAAGGATGGAGCTCCTGCCTAGAATCCCCAGTAAAGAGCAGGAGGCGTGGTCAGGGGTGGAGTCCCTACCTTGAATCCTGTCTTCCCTTTCTCTATCTTTCTGTGTTGTGTTGACCTGTGTGGAGCCCAGAGGCCGAGTCCTCTGCAGTCATCCTCAAACTTGTCTTTTGAGACAAGGTCTTTCAGTGGGACCCAAAGTCTGATGATTGCGTTGTTCAGTCACAAGCCCTAGGGTCCTCCTACTTCTTCAGTGTTGAAATACAGAAGTGTGCCCTCGTGCCCAGCTTCTCACGTGGGGATTTGAACGTAGGTCTTCTGGCTTGTGCAACAGCACCTCACGGCTTAGCCATCGCCATCAAGCCTTTGCTTCACAGCCCCCTACAAGCTACACAGTGCTTAGTCCTTGAACCGGAGCCCCTCTCGGACTTTGCTGCACGTGTGGTTTTTTTTGAGGAGGGACCTCAGCCCAGATTGGCCTGGAACTGTCTATGTGGGTGGTCTTAAACACCTGATCTTTGTTTCTGCCTCCGGAATCCCTAGGCTCAGAAAAGAACCGCCAGTTCTGGCAGACAGCGCCTAGTGCTGACAGGTCAAGTGTCTCTAGGTCTGAGCCACCGCCTCCCCTGCAGTCCCTGATGCTGATGGCCCCTGCACCCTCTCTGGCCCCTGTTTGTCAAACCTCTGCCACCAGATCCCTCCAGGGCGCCACTGGCAAGTGATCTCTCTATAATTACTCCACCAGGCAGGGACAGCAGATCTCTTGAGCCAGCTCAGCAGGGGCCACACAAAGGGTGACCTAGTTTTTCAACTCTAACCTCTCCTGACAGGCCTGGCCCTGTCATCTCCTCTGCAGGGTGACAGAAAAGCTGTAGGGGTCGGCAGGGGGCGGGGTGCGCAGTGTCTGAAGCAACTGCCAGCTTTCAGCTTGGACCCTGACCCTTCTTGCTGTGTGCCTGCAAGACCTTACCTGCCCTTTTTAGGTGTTTGCTGATCGTGGCATGTGAGGGAGGGAATGTGGGACCATGCTCCCCATGTGGTTCCCCTCAGTGAGAGGGACAGTGGATGCTCGGGCAGGAGTAATAGGAGTCTGAGCATCACTGTGGGGTCGAAGGCAATCGCTGGTCTCTCATGTTGAAGAAGGCAGGCAGGGAGAGGGTGTCCAGGGACACTGGGAATTGGGGTGGCTGGATAGGCTGGTTTCTCTGTCCACTCTCTTGCCCTGTGGCCTTGGGGAAGGGTTAACTCACAAAGCCATCTCTCTGGGCCCTGGTAGAGTGTCTCCCCTGCTGAGGACTGGACCACTGTGTGACTTTTTTGTTCTTGCTGTAGACTTTGCCACACCAAGCTCAGGCAGGTCTCAAACTATCAGCAATCCTCCTGCCTCAGCCTCCCAAGGGCTGGCAAAGGAAAGGCAGTAGAACTGGTTAGTCATCTCTTGTCTGCCTTGTGTTGTGTGAGTTACCCTGGGCTCCTCTCAATCCACCTCCAGGGACGGGGAGCCAAAAAAGGGGGGTGCTTTTCTCTACTCCTATTGACACCCTACCAGGTGCTGGAAGCTCTGTCAAACAAATAAATATAAAGAGACATCCTAAATGTGTTGGGAGTGGCAGCACACACCTGTAAACGCATTGCCCCAGAAGCTCAGGCAGGAAGATTGTGAATTTCAGGACAACCTGCAACTTAAGAGACCCTCTCTCAAAATAAAAAATCGGGAGAGTCTGGAGAGGCAGTTCTGTGACCAGGGCTCTGTCAGCTCTGCTGGGTTTGCTTCCTAGTACCTGTGTGGCAGCTCGCAAACTCTGAAATTCTATTTCCAGGGGATCTGATGTCTTCTTCTGGTTTCCTGGGACACTGCACACATGCTGTGACTGTCAGACATGCAGGCAACATATTGTACATATAAAATAAATATATATATCTGGGGGATAATTAGCCAGTAATGATGGCTCACACCTTTAATCCTAGCACTCAGGAGGCAGAGGCAGGCAGATCTCTGTGAGCCTGGTCTACAGAGTGAGTTCTAAGACGGCCAGGGCTACATAGAGAAACCCTGTTTCAAACAAACAAACAAACAAACAAAAACCCACACCCCCAAAACCTAAATGAGTTTTTAAAAATTAAAATTAAAGAAAGAAAAACAGGAAAAGAAAGCTGGAGTGTGGCTCAGGAGTGCAGTCCCCTTGGAATCCCCCAGTGAGGGGGCTGGGGGCGTGGTCAGGGTGAAGCCCCGCCTAGACTCCCCCAGTGATGGGCAGGGGGCGTGGTCAGGGGTGGAGCCTGCCAGAGACCCAGGGTTCCATTCCGGACACTGCAAAAAATGTCTAAAAGGGACACTTGATTCAAAAGCCCCTCTGAGGCTGTGCACCTAGCCATAGGATAGCTGCCTCATATAGTAGAATCTAGAACCTTCTGGCTTCTCTCTCACTCCACCCCACGGTGGAACCCTTCATGCTGGGCTGCCTGAGCTGTCTCATGCAGCCACCATTGAGATCTCTCCGGTGGGCTTCAGGGGTCTGGCAAGCCCAGTATGAACTCCATCGAAAGAAGAGCCAAGCCAAAGGCTTCAAGGACATAACTCATTAATATGCATGAGAAGCCACTGCAGAGGCCTTGGCAGGGCCTGATTGCAGGGTCCAGCCTGCCCAGTCACTGTCCTGCCAACCCTTGGCTCCTGTTACCTGGGATGGGGGGGGGTCCTATGATTTCAAGCGAACCCCAGGGCCTCTAAGTCCATTCACATATAACAAAAGCCTCTAACCCAGACCTCTGTCACTCCGCCCTCTCTCCAGCTACCCACAGATCCATGCCTAATTCTCTCATTCTGGACATTTCCTATCATGGAGTCCCACACCAGGGGGCCTACTGTTCCCTGTAGTTCGCTGAGGGTGAGCAGACATTAAAAAATACAAACAAATGAACGGAAGGTTGGAAAACCTTCCAGAAGAGAGTGAGTTCAGGGCTACAGGAAGGTGAAGGTCACCCTGCCACGTGCTGGCTCAAAGGTATTCCCCCTCAGCCTGGGACAATAGGGAGCCACGAAGAGATCCAGAGCAGGAGAGATCCAGAGCCAGTCAGATCTGCTTTATGAGGCGCTCGCTGCTAGGCCTGCCTACCTGCCTGCCTGAGATCCGTCTCTGGATTCACATGGTGTGAGAAGAGATCTGACTCCCACTAGTTGTCCTCTGACCTCCAGGGACATGTTCACATTTGCACACACATAGTCCAGACACCCAGGGTCAGCGTCTGTTCAACCATGTCTCTGTGGGCAGAAAGACGTTCATCTCTCTCCAGCCTCAGCTTCCCATTTTGCAAAAGGCCAAATAGGACCCCAGGGCTGGGGCATTGTTCTCTCACTGGCCTGCTTCTAGAGGCTTCCACCAGGTGCTGCCTTGGAATAGGTCTCCAACTCACTCTTTCATTCGTGCAACAAGCATTTAGTAGACACCTGCTGTATGCCTGCCACTGTTCTCAGTCTTTATGGAAATGGGACCATGGTGGTGGGGACTGGTCACCTCCTGGGTAGACAGGACACTGCCAGTGGGCCCAAGCTGAGGACTGTCCTGAATCTTCTGGGGCCCAGTGTCACCTTGGGGTTGTGGGAAGGAAGCAGGCAGGAAAGTGAGGTGGAAAGACTTGGATTTTGTGACCTTGGAGGGAGGAGGAGCCATGAGTTGGCCTGTGGGACCTCCATACCATGACACTGCTGGGGACCTTCGCTGGGTCAGCCTGGGTCTCAGGAGAGAGTATGTGTGGCAGGTGGTGGCTTTTTCCAGCAGCCTGGGGAACTCACACCCAGGGCCACCGTGGTTTGGAGGAGGGAGTGGCCTCAGGCATCTAGGCTCCCTGCTCTGAGGTCTGACACCTGCCAGAAGCCATACTTTGGGGGTCAGCTAGAGGTTCCCAAGGCCTACACCCATGGAACAGTCTGGAAAACAGAGGCCTCTCCTCCAGCCTCCTAATCCTCTCTCTGGCTACAGACAAAGAAGCGTTCAGCCCAAGGCATGGCGGTGGGATCCTGGGTCCCTCTAGGCCACAAGACACCGAGTTCTGTCCTGGGAAAGATGAACGGGTGTGCTGGGGGTGACGGGCTTCAGTGGCCTCCTGTCCTTCACCCCGGGGCGCCCCCACCATAATAAGAGCGTAGGGATAAAGTGGGGTGAGGACAGGCCCGGCACACCCCACACAGCACCCTCTCTCTGAGGTATACTTTTGGGGACACTCTCCCAGCCCCCATCTCCAGGGCTGGTACATTCTCCGTCCTAGATATCAGACCTCCTGGGCCTTTAATCCATGACAATTCATTAAGGTCTAATTAGCCTCCCATCTGCTGTGGGTCCCTGGCCACTGTTTTGGGGGTGGGAGGGTTCCTGACCCAATTTCCTTAATAGCCTGTGCCTGAGGGGAGTAGTGGGCTCCCCACTGCCCACCCAAGCAGTGAAGGAGAGGAAAGTTCTAGACTGGCAAACACTTAACCCCCAATATATGTTGTGTCTGCTCATCCACTAGCCCTGAGAACAGAAATGGAGGCGTTCACGGAAGGGGGAGGAGACTGAGGGATCGGGACTTGACACCCTGGTCCTGGGGGGAGGTCACTGCCAGGTAGGGGTGTCAATTGTAGGAAGGAACCAGGGACAGAAGAGCAACTCGGAAGCTGAGGGGACCCCCACGAGCCTCCTGGGTGCCTCCTTCCTCCCACCTCACCTCATCTGGGCGTGTGTGGAGAGGACCGCAGCTCACTCACCCGTGAGCATTGGAAATCGAGTCACAGCAGCTCTGATTTACTAAATCCTAACTCCTCATTGTTCTCAAGCTCAAGATTGACATGGGAGGCGGTGGGCGGCTCACCCGGGCTTCAGGGCTCACCCGGGCTGCCCACACCAAACTAACGAACGCAGTAGCTGGGAAAAAGTTCTAAAAGGCTTCTTACCTGGTGAGCTGGGAGTGAGTCAGGAGTGCCCAGGGGAAGAGGCACAAAAATCGTGGCTTTGGGACCTTGTATGCTCCCATTCTTCAGGCACGATCACGTGCCTGGCTGCAACTGGGGGTGGATGGCAGCGGCCACCCCCACTCTACAGATGGAAACACTGAGGCCGGAGGCACAAGCATGCTGCTTGGGTGGGAGCTGACAAAGGCACTCTTCAACATCCTAGCTGCCCTGGTGCAATGTCAGGGCCTGGGTGGATCGGGACTTGACACCTGGTCCTGGGGGAGGTGTTTGCCGGGATGGGGTATCAATTGTAGGAAAAAGCCAGGGACAGAAGAGCAATTAGGAAGCTGAGGGGACCGCCACTGAGCCTCCCACCCCGTCCTGGGTGTCTTCTCCCTCCTACCCCACCTCATCTGGGTGTCTGTGTGAAAGGGACACCCATGGGGTGAACTGTCGTCATTCTAAGCCTCCCTGCAGCTCAGAGGGGAAGGGACCAGGGCTGAGCTTTTTGAACTCTCAGATCCCTGGGGTGTTGTTTCCACCCTGAGCCCGTCTGCCTCATGTCATTCATCTCTTAACACCCTTCTTACAACCTTTGTAGCCTGGTGCCTCCTCCAGGGAGCCCTCCTAGGTTACCCTCAGCCTGATACTTCTGTTCTTGCTAAAAGTCCCCGAGTTCCAAGCCCTAATAGCCCCTCCCTGTCACCAAAGGTAGGCATGAGATGCCCCACCCACACACCAAGCGGTCGGGAGACACAGGGTCACAGGCCCTGCCTGGGCTCTGGGTTCCCTTCCACACACACCAAGATGCCTCCTGGCACCAATATAGCTTCCCAAATGCATCAGATCCCCAAGTTCTGAGTACTCCCCACTGGGAGGAGGGACACCTGTGTCTTGGGGACTCTGGCGTTAGGAACCCTTGATCATAAGGTGGGGTGGGAACATGCACAGTGTCCAACTGGTACCCAAGCTCTGAGCCTCTCAACTTGTTGAATGGGGCCCAGTGGCCTCCCTGGTCAGGCCCAGTGACCAGGGGACACCAGGCCTGGCCTGTGGGATGGGATAGACAGACGCCCCCACCATCGTGGCCGCTACCGGGACACGGGCCTGCCCAGTGGGGGGTCTCTGCCTAACACCCCAATCCTTCCCCACGGGATCAAGACCCCCAAAATGTGTGAGTCCCGGGTGTAGACCTCCCAATTCACCTCGCGTGCATCGCCCTGCACTGACTGGCGGGGGATTTCAGGGCGCCCAGCCGCGGCTCCATCCCGGGTGTCCCCCTGCCGCAGTGCGCATCACCATTCCGTGTCCCCCCGGGTGCTCCCCCACATGCGCCCCTCGATCCCGTAGGCTCTGCATCTCTGGAGGCGGCGTGGACCCTGAAGTTTCCCCGGGGGTGCAGAAGGGTTGGAGAGGAGCGCGCGTTGGGGGCCTGGGGGGGTCCCCGGACTGTAGCGCTGTCACTCACCTGGGCGGCTCCTCCTCGGACGGCGCGGGGGGCCGCTTGGAGCCGCCACCAGCTGCCGCCACGGCCGCCACCGCCACCACCACCGCCGCCACCTCCCGGGCTCCGCCGTGCGCGTCCCCGCTGCACATCCCCGTGCGCATGGCCAGGGCGCGCGCGAGCTGCAAGGGGCGCGCGCGACAACACGTGTTGGAGCAGGTCCGGGCAGACGAGGACGCAGCACCCGAGTACCCCGCGTGCCTAGTACATCTCTGTCCTCTGGGCCTCCGCAGACAATGAGTACCAAGAAATGCTTGGGGGCTCCCCAGATATGACAGGTTGTCCTGTCAGAACCTTCTGGAAATTGCCAACTCTCCGCTGTCCCCTCCCTCCCAGGGCAAGCCTCCACCATCTGCACTTTACCGCACACCTGCCGGCTCTGCCAAGTCTCATTCCCAGTGGCCTTGCTCCTCAGTTCCAGAGCCCGCCTTGGCTCCCCACTGCTCCGTTGCCGGCCTTACTCTATTTGCCATCGCGGATGTGGCTTCAGCCATCCCCTCCTCTTCCATGTGCCAGGGACTGCGCTGTGCACTTTGGCACATACAGCCTAGTGTGGGTAGTAGATAGATGGATGTATACATTACATAGGGGAACATGGAGAGAACCCCGAGATGGGGGTGGGGGGGAGAGCCAGAGAGACGACTCAGCACCCAGAGCACTGGCTGGCTGCTCTTGCTGAGGACCATAGTTCGGGTCCCGGTACCCACATGGCAGCTCACAAACATCTGTGACTCCAGTTCCAAAGGACCTGAGGCCACCTTCTGGTTTGTGAGCTCCTGTATGCAATGCACAGAGTTAAAAATAAGATAAATCTCAGCCCAAATCCCAGCACTGGGGAGGCAGAGGCAGGCAGACCTCAGAGTTCAAGGCCAGTCTGGTCTACGAGTGAGTTCCAGGACAGCCAGGGCTAGACTGAGAAGCCATGACTCAAAATAAACAAACTAAATTTACAAACGAAGGAGCGTGTGTGCCTGCTCCTGCCCGGTAAGAGGCCACACTGCACTGAGGTCCCCCCTACCGCACCCCCTTCTGAAGCTGGGAACCCAGTACTCCCTGGTAGGAGCCAGCCTAAGCAGAAAGGAAACAGGAGTTGGGTTGTGGACCAACCAGATCAGTACCTCCCTAGTTGGGGGTTCAGGCCCTGGGATCCAGGGTGAGAGATATGAGAGGGAGGCAGTGACTCCCCCAGAGCAGGGATTCAGTGAGCAGCCATTCTGATGAGCTGACTGCATCTGGCTCTGTTTTCCTTGCTGTAGCAAACTGAGTGTGCTGGAAGCTCACCTGCCTTTGTCCCTAGGGAGGGGTGACCTGTAGGCCTAGCTGCAGGGAGCCCAGGCATATCCTGCCCACCCCCTTGTGCGCCCTCTCTGTCCTCTGTAAGGTTTAGTGGCAGGCAGCTCTACCACCTGTGACTCAAGCAGGCTCCTTTCCCAGACTCTCTCATTGGCCTGAGGCCCAGAAACTGCATCCTGTGAGGCCACAGAGCAAGTCCCTCCCCTAGCCAAGAGGCCAGGAAGCTGGTACCCCCCCAATATCCTTGGGGGTAGACCCCAACTCCACACCAGGCTGTCTCTGTCTGTGCACTGCTATACTGTGCGACCCCAGGCAGATTGCATTCTTTCTCTGAGTCTCTGAAGTTGTGACCACTGGCTCTGGGGACTCCTGGACAAGAATTTGTTGAGTGCCTACTGCACACAAAGCTACATGGTATACAGGACTTACCATGGATGAGGAGACAACTACGACCAAAGCCAGAGGTGGATCCAGGGATGAGCAGGACGTTGGCCGCCTGCCTAGGCCCCATTCCAGGTCCTGCCCATCTAGCCTGAGTCCACCCCCAAGGACCAAGATCTCCCATGCCTAGCACTGCAGACTACAGCTTTGTGGCTGGGGGGCACCAGGGCACGAGGGGCCTCCATTTAACTTCCTGTCATTACTCTGCAGATGAGAGCAACAGCAGGCAGGGCCACAGCCGAGGGGCCCGGCTCTACCGCAGGACCTTTGCACATGTTGTTCCCACTGCAGAGCAGACCGCCTTCCCCAGCGTCTGCCCTGCCCGCCCCTGCTTCCTCCTGACTCACAGCCCCACCCGGCCGCCTTCTGTCCCCTGTTCCCAGCCTCCCTGCAATTTCCTAAGATATCCTATAATTTACTCATTCATCCTATTTATGTCTGCCCTTCCCCCTTTCTCTTGAGTCCGGTCTCCCTGCACGCTCTTGGTTTCCAATAAACTCCCGCTTGAACTATGACATAAGTGAAGGCAAACTGGACAGGGGGGGGTCTACACAGGAGAGTGTGAGCTTCCGAAGACCAAGGCATTCCCTGCCCTCTCCCCTCAGCCACTGTGTCACCCATGGGAATCAGCTGAGGATAGAGATGTGCTGGAGTCATGCATACAGCCGGCACTTAATAGACTCTAAACTTGTGTCTAAGGCCTGGATGAGGGTGGTGAGTGTAAAGTCCCCAGGCCCAGCTGCGTGTGGCCATGGCACGTCTCTTACCCTCTCTGAGCTCAGCGTTCCTAGCAGGTTCCCCCATCCCCACCCCCAGCCCGCAGCTTTTCAGAGCCACTCCAGTGGGGAGGCTGCGTGGGAGAGCAGCAGGAGGGTCACAGCCTTGTAGGCAGTGGAGCAGTTAGCACCTGGTTGCCAAGGTTACGACCACCTGCGGAGGTGACGTTGCCACGGAGATGGACCACCTGGGTGAAAAGGGTGGCTCCTGCTGATGGGGAAGCGTGGGTGTGGCTGGGGGGCAGTGACTGCCTGGGGAACAGGCATGCTCAGTATGGTCTAGGGACAATGTGTGGTCCCCCATGCTGAACTTTGGTATGGCCCCTGAGACACAGGAATGGGGTTTTGAAATGAAACGCTCTACGTCTCTTCCCTTTTAGATTGAGATTGCCATAGTTGTGTGGCACCTTCCAAGCAGCCGAGGGCAGCTGTACACCCCAGCTCCTGACCAGTGGCCTCCCCTATGTACCTAGAGGGTAGTAGTCAGAAATCAAGGTGTGAAGCGAAGGGCTCCAGGTGTCTTCAGCGTAACCCCAGGTTGGCAGGTTCATTGCTGTGTATCCTCAGGCCAGTGACAAGCCTCTTTGAGCCCTAATAGCTCCATCTGTAAACTGTGAATCAGGTTAACAACCCCCCATGACTTTGAGCAGGTATGTGGTATCCCCAAGGCTGTCTGTGGTCAACAATAAATGTTTAGACAGTTACAGGGGTGATGGCATTGGAAAAGGTACAAACACTTTACTTGAGGGGAACCTGGGAGACACAGAGGCAGGGAGGATTACCGTCGGGTTAGCCTGATGATATGGGAGGACTCTTTGTGCTCCTTAGGACCTGCACCCACTCCCAGAGGGAATGCATAAAAATGGGCTCTTGTTCCAGGCCAGACAGGACTCTATAGGCTCTGTCTCAAAACACAAATGAAAGGGAGGTAGGGGGAGGAAGGGGTTCCTGACCCTAGCGGGGTTCCTCAGTGGTTAGAGCTCCAGCTACTCTCACAGAGGACCTGAGTTCAGTTCCAATCACTTACAGGGCAGCTTACAATGGCCTGTGACTCCAGCTCCAGGGGACCTGACATCCCCATCTGACCTGCTCAGAAATGACACACATGTGCATAGACAGAGGTGCAGGCAACATGAACATATCTATAAAAAGGGAAAGAAAAAGAAAAAGAAATGGTCTCTAGAGCCATTGAGCATGGGGACCTGACTTTGGATTTCCAGAATTTGAAAGCTGGGCAACACATAAATACTTGTTTTTTTCCAGACAGGATTTCTCTGTGTAGTCCTGGCTGTCTGGAACTTGTTCAGTAGACCAAGTGGCCTTGAACTCAAGACATCTGCCTCCAGAGTATTGGGACTAAAGGTGTGTACCACCACTGCCCAGCCCAGCACCAATTTTTAAAAATTATGTCATACATTTATTTTGTGTGTCATACACTCCTACCACATGCAGAGTTCAGAGGTCAACTTGTGAGCATCCCAAGGCAGAACTCAGGACTCAGGCTGGGTGGTAAGTGCCTTCACTCGCACCACCTCATGGTTGGGACAGACTCTCCACTGTCCACATATGAACAGGATCTAGCTATGTAGTACTAACAAGCCTGCAGCTTGTCATCCTCCTGTCTCAGCGTTCTTCAATGGGATGCCAGTATGGTCCATCCGGCCTGGCTGCCTGTGAATAAAGGTTTCCTGAGCCGGTGTCACTATGTCATGGAGGCTTGCCTCAGACCTCGATGCGGACTCCAGTGATCTGAAGGGCCAGGACAGGTGCATCTTCTCCATACCTGGCTGGTTCAGTTACTAGTGTGGCGAAGGCTATGCCCAGGTCACGAGGTCTGCCTCAGAAACTGGTTGGAAAATAATACCTGCCTCTGGTTTGTGAAAGACTTGCGGGCGTGAGTTCCTGGGAACTTTCCAGATCTACTTGGTTTTTGTGGTTTGTGGAGCTGGGAAAGAACCCAAGGTGGCAGTGCTGAAAGTGCTCACCCTGGAGCTCCGCCCCCAGCCCTTGACTGGGGAAGTAAATTCGATGGCACCACCCCTGACCACGCCTCCAGCCCCCTCACTGGGGATTGTAGGTGAGGCTCCACCTCTGACCACGCCCCCAGCTCATCACTGGGGGATTTTACTGGGGTTCCACCTATGACTACGCCCACAGGCCCTTACTGGGGGATTCTAGGTGGAGCTCCACCCCAGACCACGCCCCTAGCCCAGCACTGAGGAATTCTAGGTGGGGCTCCATCCTGACCACTCCCTCTGCCCTCTCACTAGGGTTTTTTAGAGTCTACACTTCTGTAGGTGTAGATTGTGAATCTCTTTGAAGGATGGAGTTAGGGGATGAGTGGGGTCAGGTGACCCATGGATATGGCTGAATCACAAACCTATTTTTGACAGCAGTAGCCAGGGAGGCACTACGTGGAAGGGGGAGTGTGGGTGGATCCCCAAGTGGTTGTGGATCTGGTTTGTACCACTGAGTTCATGACCAGGACACAGGACAACCTGTGGAAGTCAGGTTATCAGACTTGGCAGCAAGTGCCTTTAACCACTGGACCATCTGGCCAGCCAGTTTTTGTTTTTGATACTGGGTCTGAATATGTAGCCCAGACTGGCCTTGAATTGATGATCTTCCTGCCTCAGTGGCCCCATAGTTGGGCTCACAGGCATGCACTACCCAGTCTGGACCTCTAGACTTCCATCTCCTGCCTTAGCTGTCTGTCCCCCTCCCCTCTCGATCACACTGCTACCCAGCATGGGAATGTTGGTGGCTACAGGGCCCTGGTGGTCTCTGCTGATCAGAGTGAGCCCTGCTGGATACTGGGAGTGAGCTGTGGGGAGAGGGGCACAAGCTTGCTGAGAGTGTTAAAGTTCGCCCACTAGAGTCTTTTATTATGTGAGAGACCTGGATCCCCCACACCCCCTCCTAGATAGGGACAGCTGCAGAGCCCACAGGGAGTGCTGCAGAGAGATCCCAGAGCTTCAGGCTGTGAAGTGGGGCTGGATTCCCTGGTGCACCCTAACTTGCTCCTTTGGAGGGGGAATAATTCCCCAGAAGCCAACAGTGTCTGGATTCTTCCTGGAGGAATCCACCTCTCATGGCCAGCCGGGGTCAGGCCTCAGGTGTCCAGTTTGCTGAGCAGAGAGCTACATGTCTCTGTTGCAGGTGGGTTAGGCTTTAGGTGACAGAAGGTCTTGTTCTATGAAGAGCCATCTGGGTCCTTCTAGGACTGTGCCAGGGCTGGAGCTAGGGCTTCCTTTGCCTGTCTGGGATGTACTCATGGTGTGAGAGAGATGTCCTGTTTCCATTGTCCTGGCTAGACTCTGTCCCCGCTTGCTTCTTCTCCCCCCTCCCCCAATTTCTCATTCCCTTGTAGCCAAAGATGACCTTAAACTTGTAATCCTCCTGCCTTCCAGTCCCCAGTGCAGCCTGAAGCATGCCGGCAAGCACTGTCTTCAAGCTGCAGGCATAGATAACCCCATAGATTTGGATCCCCCTTGTGGCACCTGCATCTCCATCTACCTCATCAGTATCCCACGTTGCCTAATCTGTATCCCCAGAGAAGGGTTCGATGCCACAGAGAGGCAGCCATAGAGAGGCACTGTGAGCAGCTTGTGTTAGGAGGCTGTAAGGTGGGAGCTTCTCACCATCTCTCCGCCTCATCTCTCCGCCTCAGCTGCATTATCAAGATGCTCAATGGGGCTATGCAAAGCTTTGGAGGAAGGCCGGGTGAGCCAGACACGGCGGGCGGGCTGAGGAGAGGCAGAGCTGCTGGCCATAAGTACCCGTAGGATCTGGCCCACTTCCCAAAGCTTCTGGAAGCTGCTGTGACAGTGGCAGCTCAGGGGTGTCCCGCCGATCTGCAGTCCAGCTGTGACCTGGCTGTTGGTCTCAGTCTGCAGGTCTCCCAGTGTAGGGCTTCCCTGCAGAAGACCCACAGCCTCTCTGCGAAGATCTGCAGGCCCTCGTGGTGACAGGCACATGCAGTAGGCCAGGCCCCTGCTGCAGCCCCAAGGCCTGCACTGGCCACTGGAAGGGTGGGATCCGGGCGGGAATCAGGGCAGACAGCGGGCATGGCAAGTGGGGCAGGATGGAGGCCAGATCTTGTATGTTGCTGCGCAGCTACCCCGCTTCCACCCCCTCTGCTTCTAATCTAAGTCTCCAGTCTCCCCTTGTCTGCCTTTCTCCCCTCTAACTCCTAGTAAAATATTAAAATTTCAATGTAATATTAAGGAAAAACATTAAATATTAAATGTCTTCTTTTAAAAATATTAAAACTCAGCTGAATCCGGCTCCCCGCAGCCTTAGACCACTTTTCCCACCCCAAGGTGATGTGGGGCTCTTCAGACACATCCAACCTTTTGGCTTTTTGGCAGGACATCATTGCCTCCAAAACTCACAGTCACACACCTGTGAAACCTCAGGCTTAAGATAAAAATTAGGGGCAAGGTGTGGATGGGTCTTTAATCCCAGCACTCAGAAGCAGAAGGCAGGCAGATCTCTGCAAATTCAAGGCCAGCCTGGTCTACAGACATAATCCCAGGACAACCAGGGGCTTCACCGAAAAAGCCTGTCTTAAAAAACAAACAAAAATGCGCACCACAAATGGGATTCTCCCGCACGTACTGTGTACTTTACGCTGCGATTTGATCCTGGGCCATGTCTGCAAGTTTCCGCTCTATTCCACTGTGTAGCAGGCATCCACGTAGTAGATGGTCTTCATTATGTCATGCAAGTCCGGACGGCCTCCACGGCGGTCTTCACTGCATTTACTTCTGTGTGTGTGAGAACAAGCACCATGCCTTGTCTAGAGGACAGCCTACAGCTCCCTCCTCTGTGGGCTCAGGGGACCAAAGTGCAGTGGTCAAGCTTGAAAGCAAACGCCTGTACTTAAGTGCGGAGCCCCTCACTGGCCTGTTTCTTGTGTGACTGAGTGGGGTCTTCTCTGTAGCCCAGGCTGCCCTGGAACTTGCTACCTTTCTGCTTCAGCCTCCCAAGTGCAGGGCCGACAGATATCTGCTGGTCCCAAGGAGAAAGGGTCTGCACTTTTCCGTGTCTCCGGGTAACAAGTGCTAGGCTGGCTCCAAGTCTGTCATGGTGGTGTAGCAGTCAGAATGCACGGCCTACTCACAGCATGAAGTCAAGGAAAGCAGCCCGGAATCTAGCAGGGGATACCCTATTTTGTGCAGATCACCCCCCATGAAGGGCAGGCAGCTGTCAGCTTTTAGGAACTGGGCTGGTGACTCCCTGGTGAAGTGATTTCATGCCAGTTTCTAAGCTCTGAGCCTCCAGGGCCTGTGACATCACTGCTCTGTGGCAGGGCTGGGGTGTTCACACTCTTAAGACTGTAGCAAGGATGGGGTACTTCCTCTAAGTTACACAGCGTGAGGAAAGGGGGGAACGGACTTTATCTCCCAGGGTCTGTTACCTGCAGGGGAGGTGGCTGTTTTGAGGAGGGTCATGGACAAGCCTTACTAACTTAGGGGGAGCTGAGGGGAGGGTTGGCTTCTGGGAGTGCTAGGCAGGAGTAGCTGGCTACAAGTCTTGTTTTCTCTACTGAGGAGCAGGGAGCCTGACTCTGGCCTTGAGTCCTATCTTCAGGAAGTCATGCTCCCTGCTGGGCTCCCCAAACCTAAGAGTGGGCAGATTGTCCTGAGGACTGTGGCTGTGGGGTCCAGTACTTCATGAGCCAGAGGCTGCAGGGCCAGGCCAGATGACAGGGCCAGACTGTGAGGGGCACAAGTCATTTCCTAATTCCTAGTTGTTTCACAGGGGCAGCGCCCTGGCTGCTTCTCCTGTGGCAGATGCTTCAGGGAGCCACCCCAGCCTGAGGAACCTCAGGGCCCAGACGCCCTGCTAGCCAGGCCTCTTCTCAGGCCCTCTTGGTTCCCCTAAGGCAGAGAGAACAGGTACTGGCCAGTGCTGAGGGGATGCCATATGGAGGAAGGTCAGGTCATGGCAGGTTCTAGGATGTGTGGTCTTCTTGCCACAGCCCATCAGGGGAGGCTGGCTGGGCTGCGGGACCTCAGTTGCCCAGGTTTCTCCCATTTCTGTGCTAGACGCCCTGCTGTGCTGTGCTCTGCCCTGGACCACGGTGTCTGAGCAAGGTCTCCACCCAGCCCTGGTTTCTCCAAAGACCAAAGTGATAAAGCAGAAGGGGTGGGGGAGGGGACCAGGATGTTCACGTGGGCAATTTTATTAAAAAAATAAAACAAAACCAGAACAAAAGACCAAAACATCAAACAGAAGTTCACCCCATAGAAGGAAGGTCCCTGGGGCCGAGCCGCCCTCTATTGCTGCTAAGTGTCCTGCTGCTGCACGAAGGGGTTAGGGATGGCCTCCATGCCATCCTGTGGGCAGATAAGCACCACCGAGGTGCCACGACACACTACGAGCCCCAGTTGCCGAGTGTCCTCCGTCAGCTTGTACTGGTCATCAGGGTCTGGGGGGATGACAGGCCAGAGGAATTAAGGGCATATCCTTCCATGAGCATGCCACAGCCAGGACCTCAAAGGGGCCCTGAGAGTTCTCACTCACAGCTCTTTCGGGAACTGATAGATCCAGACCCTCTGGAACACCCGGACCAGCAGAGGCACATCACCATGAGGGTGGCTGAAGGAAGAGCCAGCCATCGCCAGCATCCTTCAAGAACCCTAAAGGGTCCATGCTGACCCCCATAAATACCAAGGAGTATGTGCTGGGCAGGAGAGGCACTGGAGAGGGTGAACAGTGGGTGGAGCTGGTAAGCAATTCGACATAATAATTGTCACGAGGGCCGGAGAGGAGTAACCTGATGGTGGGAATCTGTCCAGGGCATTACAAGGTGGGCCTGCTTACACGGAGCTGAGATCGAATGAGCCCTGGAGACCCTGATACAGGCAGACATTCCTGGCAGAGGACAGTGGCCACCACTCCTGCTGTCCCCTGAGGGCTAAGGAGAAAGCCAGCTACCTGAGGAGAATGTCCTGGAAGTCTCAAGCCTGGGGCCCTCCTGGCAAGCTTGCCATTGCCCTGGTGATCAGACACTGTAGCAGTCAGGAGGTGAGCTGCACCCAAAATCACCACAGGTGTAATCTGACCCCACAGGTCCCAGCATCATCCCTTCGACAACCACAGCCAGCTCACCTCGCATGTACTCGATGGTTCCATCCAGCACCAGGTTGAGCAGTGGGTCAAACCCTTTCAGGATACCGCTAGCTTGAGGAACACAGTGGGGAGAGACATGGAGAATGTCAGCCTAACCCCAACACACAGAGAACCCGGTATGGGGACTTCAGGAACAGTTGCCACCACAGAACTCATGGGGAAGTGTGGTGGCCTAGTCACTGTGACTCCAACCCTCTTCTTTCCAGTATGGAAGGGGCTATAGAGAGTGTCAATAAAACTTTATGGTCACCCAAACTGAATTCTACACAGTTTCCATGTAATATGAACCTGACTTTTTTTTCTTCCTTTTGAGGGTCTCATTTGCCCAAGCTGGCCTCAGACTCACTAGGCAGCCTGAGCCTCCTGTCTTTACCTCCCTAGTGTTGGAATGCTAGGCTTATACAACACTGCCAGATTTACATGGTGTTGGGAATAGAGCCCAGGGCTTCACACATGCTAAACCAGCAATCTACTTACAGAGATACAGCCCCACCCCTGGTTGATTTTTGGAGACAGGGTCTTGCCACATAACTCAAACTGGCCTGGAACTTTCAATCCTATTGGGAAACCTCCCGGGTTCCTGCTATGTCTAGGTGCTTATGAACACATCTTTCTGTTGCCTCCTTCCACTTCCTCATGGATCTTGGCCCCTTCCTTCAGGATCCATCCATACTGGTCTGGGTGCTAACCCCACTTGGCTCCCTTTCCTGGGATTCTGTTTCCCCACCCACAGTTGGGGCATACCTTTCAATGGTACAGGATAGCCCAAGCTTAGCCCTTATTGGAATGCCTAGACTCTGTGGCTTCCCTTGCTTGCTGTGACCTCGACCAAGCTTTGTGTTAGGGAGCCCTGTGGTACCCACTTACCTTCCCGGCCACCCTGGAATTTCACTCGAATGGTTTTATCAATGTACTTTGACAGGTCCAAGATGCTTTCTTTCTTCTTTTTCTCTTTGTCCTGCTGGAGGGTAGGGCGTTGAGGAGAGAGGTCCAGCCTTCCCACATCCCTGTTGCCTGGGCCTGGCACCCAGGGACTCCTTTCCACCTCAAGCCCCCATAACCTTGTGTGCATCCTCATCTCCAGTGTCCCCCTAATTGAATTCTATGCCCCTGCGTCTGCATTTCTGTCTGCATGCCATGTCATCATCTGCATCTCTGTATCCCCCACCTGCACTATTTCCTGTGCGCACCCCCATGTTGCCTGGTCTGCAACCTCCATGTCCCGTGTCTTCATCCTCACATCCTATCTGCATTCCATAGCCCCTGTTAGCATCCTCATGTCCCATGTCTGCATCCTATCTGTCGACTGTATCCCTATGTCCCTCGTCTGCAGTCCCACGTGGCTCCCATCCCTCAGCACCCTGTCTCCCTATCTTCGGGCATCCGTCATTCTCCTTTTAGTCTTTCTGTTCTCGCTTCCACTGTCCCTCGAGCCCGTAGCCTTGCTTTCCCCGCGATCTAGCAATGCTCACCGCCATCTTGTCACAGCGCGTCGCTCTGCGCAGGCGCCGCCTCGCCCCTTTCTAACGAGGGGGCCTTCGCGCACGCGCAGACTCGGCGCATGCGCGTCGCGGGGTTCCGAAGGCGTTGCCGGGAAACCTTCCGCCTAGAGCTGCGGTGGGACCGGCGGACATGGCGGCGGCGCGGCTGGCCGCAGCCCTGCTGCTACTCGCGGCCCAGGTGAGCGCCACGGCCGGTCTGTTCGGCCCCACCATTCCTGACCGTGGCCGTGACCTTGCGGTCCACTCGCTCTCGCCACCGCAGACTTCCGGCCGGGCTTAGTCCGCCCTGCGCCCTGGGGCCCCAACCGCCGCCGCCTTCCCTGCCAGGCTCAGTTTCCCCTTCTGCAGAATGGGGCGAGTCCCCGCGCTCCATCCCCGAGATGTCCAGAGCGGCCCCCGAGGTGCTTGCAGCCCCGCTCCCCGGCTTCTGCTCTGTGACCTTGGGCAGAAAGGGGTCCCCACCTCAGGGTCGATGCAAAACGCCGGGGACGGGCTTCTGCTGCGGACGCCTCAGGTGTGCGCGGGATGCGCCCTGGCAGGAGGCTGGGTTTTGGTCTGCTTTGTTTTCTGAGACAGGTGGCATGCTGGTCTTGAACTCACTGTGTAGTCCAGGCTAGCCTTTAACTCACTATATAACCCATGCTGGCTTCACACTCATTCTGCAATCTAGAGTGGCCCCCAACTTGCTCCGCAACTCAGGCTGGCTTCCAGCTCGCTCTGCAGTCCGGTCTGGTCTCTGACTTGCCATGTTGCCCTGACTGGCCCTGAACACTCTGTGAGGCTTGGATAACCTGGAGCTCAAAGCAAAACACCTGCCTCGTTATCTCACGTGCTGCATCGTCTCCTGGCTTAGTTAGTAGAGTCCTTTTTTGTTTTGTTTTGTGGCACCAGCCTCCAGTCCCAGTGGATCCTGGAGTGCTGCAGCCGCAGGCTTCGGGGGACAGCCTGAAGGGTGGCCTGTGCGTCCTGTTGTAAGTGCATGTTACTATGTACGTTCTTCTCTCATGGACTCTATTCACGGAACAAGGGCCCGGGTCATTTTTGTTTTGTTTTGTTTTGTTTGTTTTTGATTTTCGTTTTTCGATACAGGGTTTCTCTGTGTAGCCCAGGCTGTCCTGGAACTCACTCTGTAGACCAGGCTGGCCTCGAACTCAGAAATCCGCCCGCCTCTGCCTCCCAAGTGCTGGGGTTAAAGGCGTGCGCCACCACTGCCCGGCTGCCCAGGTCATTTTTAAACATACTTTTTCTTTTCCTTTTTGAGATTACAGACTTTTGTGACAGGGTCTCCCTGTATACCTCAGGCTGGTGGTGGGCTTGCAGCTCTGCCTCAGCCTTCCCAGTTCTGGCACAACTGGCTGGCATGTGCCTCCTTGATTGGCTAAGCATTAAGGCATTCCTCACACATGTGGTTCATGGGCTCTCTACCTTGTGGCCAGCATCTCCCTTTGGCCACTTTTATCCCCACATCCTACTCTTGACTGGGCATGAGTTTTTGAAAGGGTCAGGGCTTGCTGCATCCTGCCAGTGGTCCAGGGCTCTACATCATATTTGGTAGGCCACTGGCCTGTCTCTGGAAACTACCCTCTGTGCAGGTGATGTCCACAGAGGCTACTTTGGTTTCTCCTTGTTGTCTTCTTCTTCTTTTTCTTTTCTTCTTCTTTTGATGAAAGAACTCTCCTCGCCACACAATCTCTCCTGGCTGGACCTGCCCTGGGACCAGTCCATGTCTTTTTTTGTGAGTCTCTTTTTGCTGGTCTGATGGAGGGCTTTTCAGGGACAGTGACAATGACAGGTTCTGAAGGATGAATAGGAGTTTGCCAAGGGTGGGAGAGGAAAGGTGCTGTGGGCATAAGATGCTAGCCCAAGGTGTGAGAGACGGTGTTTTCCTGGGGAATGAGCTGATCTCAGTTTGCTTGTGGGTGTGTCCCGGCAGCAGGGAGTGCTTGCTCTTGGGGAAGCTGTTTCCACAAAACGATGAGACTCAGGGCTAGTGACAGTGGGAGCAAAGAGTGAGCCTGGCTGGACAGTGAATGTGTGACGGGTGTCGCCTGGACTTTATCCCATATCTGGTGGAGAACAGGCAGGGTGCCATTCTTGGCTGGGTCGCAGCTTAGTCCCGGTGCCCAAGAGTGAAACAAACTCTCTGAGTAAGAGCTGGCTGGGTGGCAGGTCCGGACCCTGTGGCTTTTTGTGATCCGGGCTCAGAGACTTGATCCCAAGTTGTAGCTCTCTCTCCCTATAAACCAGGAAGGGAGTGTGGGTGGCTCTGGGTAGCATTGCGCAGGCCTCTGTCCCTGAGGGTCCCCACCTTCCTTCCAGGCCGCCCTATCTGCTCCTGGCCATGCTGGCTTGGTTTCCTGCCCCCTCCCCTTTGAGGTGGTATTGGAGGCTGTGTCTAAGTGAGTGTGCTGTAGGGCCTTCTGGTCTCCAGGTCTTGCAGGTGTGACAAGGGCACTGCGCCTTAGAACTGGTTCTTGGAAGAGCCTAAACTGTTAAGAGTGTCATTGTGCTGTCCCCTTGGTGATGGAGTAGAAAGGCTGCCATGTGCACGGTGGGGTGGGTGACCGTAAATGTACCTTTGTGCGGTCAGTGACCACAGGGAAGAGAGGCAGTTCTACCCATTTCTGTTTTACACAAAAGCCACTTTTCACAGCGAGCCCACCCTGAGTCCACACAGAACTGCTGTACTCTGACAAGAAATGCTCTCTGCTCTGCAGGCTCCTGTCAGACCCAGTGCTGGCTCTACTCCTCTCCAAAGAGAGCTGAGCCCCTGCAGGGGAAGCTTGAAAATAAGGTCCCCAGCTGCTTGCACTGTGGTCAGGGTCTCCAGTGAGGACTGGGGCAACCTGGACCTTCCTCATGCTGCTGCCTTGAGATCAGGGCCTCCTGCAGTGTTTCAGGCTGAGTTGGAATCCCTACCCCCAAAAGCTGGCAATCGAGGTCTGTGTGAGAAACCCAGGCATTCTGGTGGGGACCCTGCCACCTGCTAGCTGCAGGTTGGTGTCCATCAATGTCTTGGGCCAGTGATCTCATGCTCTCTGCCTGTTTGTACAGCAGGTCCTCAGGTGACACCCAGTCTCCCTGAGGAGTTTGCAGCCAGGCGGAGTGAGCTCTGAGAGCCCTGGTTTTGAGTGACTTCTGTGGAGATATAAACAGAACCTGTGTGCCCCAGATAGGTCACCCACATAACAGAAATGACCCCATCCAGGTCGAGCTCAGGAGAGCAATGGGATGTCCTTACAGGAATGTGGGTGGCTGTCACTGGAAAGCTGGCAGCACAGGTCCTGGATGTATATCCCTAGGGCTCTTGACAGGCTGGCGGGCTGCCTCTGTGACCGCAGCAACAGGCCTTTCTTTCTTTCTTTCTTTCTTTCTTTCTTTCTTTCTTTCTTTTTTTTTTTTTTTTTTTTTTTTTTTTGGTTTTTTTGAGACAGGGTTTCTCTGTGTAGCCCTGGTTGTCCTGGAACTCACTCTGTAGACCAGGCTGGCCTCGAACTCAGAAATCCACCTGCCTCTGCCTCCCAAGTGCTGGGGTTAAAGGCGTGCGCCACCACTGCCCGGCTAACAGGCCTTTCTGAATTTAGAAGAGTTATGGTAGAGTCCTGAACCTTAGATACCTCCAGCCTCTCCCAGTCCTTCCTCCCTCTGGGCCACACCCTGAGCCTTGGGAGACTGATGTAGCTATGGTTGTTTTCTCTGGTGAGTAGCAACCATGGGGCCACTGTGCCACAGCAATAGTGAGCTCTCCTCAGGAGCTTAGCTCATTTACTCTGTGACTGGCCAGGCTGACAGTAGCCATGATGAAGAAAACACAACTGTGTAGAAGGTATCTTGACAGGCACATCCCAGACATTCATCAAAACTATAGAGGTGTGGTCAGGGCTTTGACTTGTTGGTAGAATGTTTACCTAGCATGGCTGAAGCCTGGATTCCATCCCTGCCATCACAGAACCAGGCATACACCTGTCATCCCAGCACTCAAGAGGTGGATATGGCAAGATCAGCTCAGGGTCATCCTCAGCTACAGAGAGTCAGATGCCAACCTGTGCTACATGAGACCCTGCCAACAATAGCAGTTACATATCTGCTGTGGACTGTGATCTCCCCAGCCCAAAGCCTTTGCCCTGGCTCACGATGCCACCTGTGGTCAGTGAGACAGACCTTGGAGCTGGCCTGAAGCAAGCAGTCATGCCAGTGGTGTGCCAGCAGGCACATCCCGCATGGCGTGTGGGTCCCTCATTCTGGCAGGCTGTTGGTTAAGTTTCCCCAGCAGCCCACACAGTGACTTTACCAGCTCCCAGTCTGATCTCTGGCCTCTGCAGCCAGTTTGTGGGGTCTTCAGCATCAGGGACCTGCTGTGCTGTGACACTTTATGACATTTTTTACAAACCTGTGGGACTCTGGAAGACTCTGAAGGATTAGCATTATGTAATGAAAGTACAATTTTAAAAAATCATTTTGTGTTTGAGTCTGTGTATTTGTATGCATATGTACAATGCATAAGGATGTCAGAGGACAATTGTGGGGGTCTCTTCCCCTACCCAGTGGGACTCCGTCCTCAGGTGACCTTAACCTGCTGGGCCACCTTGAGGCCCTGTACTGAAAACCTTTCAGTGGAGGCTGGGCAGTAAGGACCTATTGGTCTTAAGTTGTTACCAAGGATACCAGAAAGAACACGTTGCCCAGGCCCAAGCTCAGCCCTGTGGTGGCACTCCCCTCAGCAGGGACAGGCTGGTGCAGCATCATGGAGGGACATATGCCTCTCTGGTTTCTTCATTCTGGGTACTACTGCTGTGGGGCTGAGCTTGGCCCACTCAGGCCCCATGGTGGAACTGCCTATGTAGACCAGGCTGGCCTCTAACTGACAAGCCCCTTCCTAAGTGCTGGCATTAAGCCACCATGCCTTATGCTCCATTGAGGGTAGATCTGGGGTGTCAGTCACCTCTTCCCAGCCCCCTGCTTCTCTACTGTCTGGTTCCTCTCGGAGCGTCAAGTCTCTGAGCCCAGGAAGCACTCATTAGCACTGGTCTAGTCACTCCCAGCTGGTACAGCTAGCCTGCACCTCCATGTCTGCCTCCATCTTCCCCAGCTCCTGCCAGATCAGATGCCTACAAGAAGGCTAATGCCTTACCCAGGACACTAGGCTCCTGGGCAGACGGCTGGGCCTCGGCTGTGTCTGGATATTTCTGTAGACACCACACAGCTGACTCCAGCTTGCTCAACCCCCACCTGTGAAGCACTGGTCCTATACAGCAGGCCCTGGGAACTGACCATGGACCTGCGGCTCTCTTCTCATAGCCGGGCTGTGGCTCACTGCTGCCTCTGGGGACGGCAGCATTGGCTGCCCCAAACAGTAGACCCTTCATCAGGAGGAAGTGCAAGGGACAATAGTGAGGGGACAAGGTCTCTGCAGCCCAGGCTGGCCTCAAACTCATGGCAGTTCTCCTGCCTCAGTCTCCAGCGTGCAGGGATGACTGGCCTGTGCCAGCATGTCTTGCTCAGGAAGGCATCCTTGTCTTTGTCTGCCCTCCTCACTGGTGTCCTCACCAAGGCTAGGTGTCCATGTTGCCTCTGGCACCTGAAGTCCTTACTATTGTCTTGTCATTCCAGGCGGCCTGTGAGTTTGGTGTGCTGCGAGTGGTGTCCCAAACCCGTGGGGCCCGGCGCAGGGACTACTGCATCCTCTACAACCCACAGTGGGCCCACTTGCCACATGACCACAGCAAAGTGGTGAGTGTCACACTAGGCCACACTACCTGGTGGCCTGCCTCCTGCTACTCACCTGGGAGTCCATGGGTGGACCGCTCTGTCCCTCGGCCTGGGTTCTCATGCTCAGGAGTAGCAGCTGGCTGAGGGCTGTGGGAAGGCAGGTCTGCTGGGGACCCTGGTCAGACATGGCTTGTCACCACTGCTGGTCTGCATCAGATAGACCAGGCCAGAGGGCATCTCAGGAGTGACAGCCTAGGGCAGGATGGTGCCTAGGGCCTGGTATTACACTTCCACGCCCTCAGCCTGTGGCTGACTTCATCTCACTCCTCTGAGTCTCCCCATGTCTGCGTCCCCCACGCTGTTCCCAGGGAGGTGCCTGTCCCCTGAGTGGGCCTCTCTAATCCTTCCCATCCACATTTAATGGTGTGTGCATGAACTTCTGTGTACTCTGTGTGAGTGCATGTGTAGGCTGTGTTGAGTGGCTCTAACCTCCAGGCCCAAGGTCTCACAGTGGGGCAGCATGCTTACAGTAGGGCAGCATGCCTTTTTAGCCTTGAGTGATGCTCATGCCACTTTGACCTGTACTGAAGCCCAGTACAGATGGGCTAGATGTTTGAAGGACATGCAGTGCAGGTGGGGGAGAGCTTTGTGAGTCCTGGGTGTACCTGTTGTTAACATGGCATGTGATGTGGACACATGTGTCCCCTCACAGGATCCTTAGAGCAGTCCTCAGGCCCCCACTGCAGCTGGGGACAGCAGGCCTGGCTGTCTTGCTGTGGGTGCCAACAGGGATAGTTAGCATGGGCTGCTCCCTGGCTTTTCTGTGGGACTTGGTGGCCCTGACCCCATCCCCCTCCACAGTCTCTCCTGAAGCTTCGAGACTTGAGCACCACCCAGCTCTGTTCCTACCTTGATGTTCCTGCAGAAGACTTCACCAACCAAATTGCACTGGTGGCCCGGGGCAACTGTACCTTCTATGAGAAAGTGCGGCTGGCCCAGGGCAGTGGGGCACGTGGGCTGCTGATAGTCAGCAAGGAGAGGCTGGTAGGGCACTCGGGTCTCTGCTACCTCTGGGGTGGTGGGTGAGCATTGGGGAGCCCAGGCTCCCACATGATCAGAGACGCTGTAATGGCCTGGAGGCACAGGTCTAGGAGGCCATGGCCCCAGAGCTGGGGTTGATAAGTCACTGGGGGCTAGAGACCTGTAGAGTGGCCCCTGTGCAGGCCCAGTACTGAGGAGCCCCAGGGCTTGGTGCCTGGCTCTGCCAACCTGAACCCTGGGCCTTACTGCCCTTCTGCACACCAGGGTATGGTGCAGAGCTGGGCACACAGGGTGCCTGAAAGAGGATTGGAGTTGTCCAGCCAGAGGGCTGGGGTGACCCTACACTTCCTGTCCACTGCAGGTCCCTCCAGGAGGCAACAAGACACAGTATGAAGAGATAAGCATCCCTGTGGCCCTGCTAAGCCACAGGGACCTTCAAGACATCTTCAGGGTAGGCACCAGGGTGGGCAGGATGGGCGGGGTTCAGAGTCTGGGTCGTGGGTGCAGGTCCTGAGGGTTCTGGGTAGGGCCTGGGTGATGCAGGGCACAGTGATGCCCACCCTCAGCCTACTCTCCTTCGGGGACAGCGCTTTGGCCATGAGGTAATGGCGGCACTGTACGCCCCGAGTGAGCCAGTGATGGACTACAACATGGTCATCATCTTCATCATGGCCGTGGGCACCGTCGCCCTCGGTGGCTACTGGGCTGGCAGCCATGACGTGAAGAAGTGAGTACAACCTGTCTCCAGGCACCATGGGCGGGGCCCAGCCACACGAGCCATGGCCCTGGGTGACCCTGATGTTTTCCAAGAAGGTACATGAAGCATAAGCGAGACGATGGTCCCGAGAAGCAGGAGGATGAGGCGGTGGACGTGACGCCGGTCATGATCTGCGTGTTTGCTGTCATGTGCTGCTTCATGCTTGTGCTTCTCTACTACTTCTATGACCACCTGGGTATGCCGCCCGCCCACCCCGCGGAGCCCTGCCCAAGGGCCGAGGGGCCATAGCTGCCTCCTTGATTTCTTACCCTTCCCGCCCCTCGCTGTTCCCATGCCCCCCTGCCTGGCCCTGCAGTCTATGTGATCATTGGGATCTTCTGCCTGGCCTCCTCTACCGGTCTCTACAGCTGTCTGGCACCCTATGTGCGCAAGCTGCCCTTCTACACGTGCAGGTGAGCCCCAGGCCTGACCAGGCCCCCTCCCACCTCCCGCAGTCTCCTGCCCTCCTGGCGCATTCAGAGAGCCAGGAGGTGCTTACACAGTGCTGGTCGTGGGTTGGGTAGGCTTTGGGGCTCCAGTTGCCTGTGTGCACTGTACCCCTTCCTGTCTAACTGAGTGACAGGATATGATGCGGGGTCCCAAGGAGTGAGTCCAAGGATAGTAGGCTGGGAAGGGAGTGGCAGCATCATAGACCTCAAGGCTCTACCTGCCCTGGACAACACTGCTTCTCTGAGCACCTGTGGCTAGGTGAGGGGAGCCCCAGTCACTGCCAGCAGCCACAGGGTGGAGGCCTTTGGGGTTGTTGTCCTAGAACCAGAGGGACCTGGCCAGTTGGGAGGAGACATAGCCACATAGTGAGGGCTCCCACTCAGGGTGAGAAGGGACAGCAGGCCCAAGCCAGGAGGTGAGGCTCAGAGCAGTGCGGAGGGGAGCTGGGCACGGTGTAGGAAGAGGGACACTGATGGGTGGTCCCCTCCAGGGTCCCCGACAACAACCTGCCGTACTTCCACAAGCGCCCACAGGCCCGCATGCTGCTGCTGGCGCTCTTCTGTGTCTCTGTCTCCGTGGTGTGGGGCATCTTCCGCAATGAGGACCAGTAAGTGCTGCCACGCCCCAGGCCTGCGACAGCCACCCTCTTGGCTTCTCACTGCTGTCCTTGGGTGCCCCCGCTGCCCAGCAAGGCCTGGGGCTTCCCATCTGTAGGGCTCCACACCACGGCTGCCGCCTGCCCGTGTCCCATTTCATTTAGGCCTGGCCAAGAGCCCATACCCCGATAGGAATCTAGATAAGGGTTCTGTCCATCCTTTGCCTGGCTCCTGGGCAGGGCCAGGCGACGTGCTGGCCTAGAGCCACTATTTGTCACTCGCATCTTGGCGTGGGCTCAGGCAGCACCTGATGCCCGGTGCCACTTGCCATCTGCCCCCGTGGTGATAGGAAGCTCCATTTTCTCCTTCAGTGAATTCCCACGGGGTTCTTATGCATACACATCCCCTTCAAGGCAGAGACCTGGCGCCATGGTCCTGAGGACAGCTTGCCTGTCCCCACCTGGCTCCTGGTCGTCACTGACACCAGCTGGCACAGCCCAAGCACTCCTGGCTTCCGTGCTACTTGGCGTGCTGACAGACATGTCGGGAGAAGGAATGGGACAGAGTTAAGTTCCCACCCAGACTTACCTTGTCCCTGCTGTCCCCACATGTCCTATGGCTGCCTGCAGTAGCAGTCAGAGACAGAGTCATGCTCCCACAGAAGCTTGCTTCTGCCTTTCACCCTGGGCTGCAAGGCCCTGGCCCAGGCCCTGGGCAGGCCTAACTCCTAAATTCCACAGTTGTGTGTTCTGGGAAAGTTGAGGTGTGACAGGAACCATCATGGGGCTCCACTCCACATCTGCTCAGAGCCGTTCTGTGCTCCTTGCTGTTGGCCTGCCTCCACCTTGCTCCTGCTTCTGGGTCTGAGGCCTTGTGTGGGCAGGGTGGGTGGAGCTTGTAGCGTGGTGGCAGCTCCCTGGTGGCTGGTGTAGGGTGAGGCAGGGATAGAGCTCAAGTCATTGAGCAAATGTTCTCCTCCCAGGTGGGCATGGGTCCTGCAAGACACCCTGGGCATTGCCTTCTGCCTGTACATGCTGAAGACCATCCGACTGCCTACCTTCAAGGTGAGGGCTGCCAGTGGGCAGGGCAGGCACGATTCCTGGTGAGGTCTGAGGACCTTGGCACACATGGGTCCAGGGTGTTGGGGTCCTAAGCACAGGTCTTGAGTGCAGTGCCCGCTGTGGCCTGGGCCAGGTGGCCACTCAGGCCCTGGCTTCCACAGGCCTGCACACTGCTGCTGCTGGTGCTCTTCATCTACGACGTCTTCTTTGTCTTCATCACCCCCTTCCTGACCAAGGTAGGTCCCCTCTGCCCTCCCAGCCGCTTGCTCCCCTCCCCCGCCCTGGCTGACAACTTGTCTTGTGCAGAGTGGCAACAGCATCATGGTGGAGGTGGCCACTGGGCCCTCAAACTCGTCCACCCATGAGAAGGTACGCCCGCCACCCCACCCATGGGCCATGGGCTGTGGCCCCAGCAGGGTTGGTGGGTGCGGGCATCCAGGCTGAGCCCTGCTCTCCCCACAGCTGCCCGTGGTGCTGAAGGTGCCCAGGCTGAACACCTCGCCACTCTCCCTGTGTGACCGGCCCTTCTCCCTCCTGGGCTTTGGCGACATCTTGGTGCCAGGTGTGGGCTGAGCGCTCGGGGCGGGTGAGCAGGTGGGCTGTGGGGCCATTGACCATGCAGGGAGTTCAGGAAGGGTCTGGCGGCAAGATGGCCTCCCGGGTGGTACAAAGCTGTATGGCCATGCCCTCCAGGTCCCCCCAGGCTGCATAGGTGATGTGCTCCACCACCCATGTGGCAGGGCCCGCCAGGTCCTGATTCATCCCTGTGGGACACTGATTTCTGGCCCAGCCAGGGAACATGCTGAAGTGTGTGCCTAGTCCTGCCATCCTGCCCCACTGTGGTCACCCGTGACCATGCCATAGTCGTGGTGACGCTGCATCCTCCCCACAGGGCTGCTGGTGGCCTACTGTCACAGGTTTGATGTCCAGGTGCAGTCCTCCAGGATTTACTTTGTGGCCTGTACCATTGGTAGGTGGTCACACTGCTTCTCTGCCTTTTGTCTGTCACCTTCTGGTCCCTAAGTCCTGAGTTCCACTTGTCCTAGGCTGGTTTAAAGTGTCACCTAGTGGGGTGGGCTTGAGTAGTTGGGTGGCTGGAGTGCTTTCAGGGTCACCTGCTTTCCTCGATGACCTGCACAGCCCTAGGCGTGCGGTTTCCGGCCCTTCTGCCTCAGCTATCACAGTTCTGGGGTGCCTGGCTTGCGGCTAGTGCTCTCCCCAACCGCTGCCCTCGTTCCCCTCTGTGGTTCACTGTGGTACCCTGGCTAGGCCTCGCTCCCTGCCAGGTGCAGCTCGCCTGACTCTCTCTATCCCTGCAGCCTATGGCCTGGGCCTCCTGGTGACCTTCGTGGCTCTTGTCCTCATGCAGCGTGGCCAGCCTGCACTACTCTACCTGGTCCCTTGCACACTGCTGACCACCTGCACCGTAGCTCTGTGGCGCCAGGAGCTGGGCGCCTTCTGGACGGGCAGCGGTTTTGCGGTGAATACCAGTTTGCTATGACTGCGGCGATAGGCCCCTAAGGCCGCCAGGTCAAGTTGAGTCCAACCTCCTGTGCTCTCACTGAGCCCCTGGCCTGGGTCCCTCGCTTCTGGAAGGTCATGCTTTGTGCTTTCTGGTTCCCTGTGGGGGACTCTCTGGATGTGACCTAATGCTGTGAACACTCCTGCCGCATTGCCAAGCCCCCTCCCACTCCCCAGGACCCGTACCAGCCAGAGAGGATGGAGGGTACAGTGGAGGGCTCTGAGGAGATGGGGAGATGCCAACCTCAGGCAGTGGGTGCCACATGGCTCCCTGAGATGAGCCTTGCTTTTTGGGTGCGTCTTCCTGGGGGCTCTGTGCTCTGGGACTTACTTGGTGTCACATAGGCAGCTGCAGGGGTAGGCAGGGATCTGCTGAGGGCCAGCCTGTGCTCACAGACCTCTTGGACTTAAGGGTTATTGCTCCCCACAGGGTGGATTTCACCATAGGAGTTAGTGGGATTGCTCTTGGAGGAGCATCAGGGGAGGCTTGAGAGGGGGAGAGAGCAGCGGACGCAAACATCTGTCTGCCCCAGGACTTGCTGCCCTGGATGCTGAATGGTGCTGGGCCTGGATGGCGCTGGATGGCCCTGGATGGCCCTGGGTGGTGGGGCTGGATGTTTCTGGCTCTGGGTGGTTGCTGCATGCCTCCTGCTTTAAGTATCCTTCACCTGTGTGGGGTCTGCCCCATTGGGGTCTGCTCCCAACTGGTCCCAATCTCATAGCCCCCTCCTCTCTCCAGAAGGATACACTTCAGTCCCCATGGGCTGCAACCCAGGGACCTGTGCCTCCAAAGGATGTGGATGGCTCCCTCTCCGAGCAGCCTCCAGGTGAAGAGATAGCCAAGAGCCCTCTGTCCACTGAGGAGGCAGGAGCCTCAGACCCTGCCAAGGATCCTGACAGCTCTGTGGCCAGCCCCCTCAGCCCCTCAAATGGGGACCAAGCCCAGCCTATCCCTGTGGTGAAGCCAGGGGCTTTGGCCTAGGAAGAGGAGACAAGAGAGCTGGCCCTTGCAGCCTTCTGTGCCACACAGATGCCGGCCACCTGGGACCTGCAGGGGACAGGGACAGCGGCCACCCACTAGGGTGACAGACCTGCACCGTGTCCCTCCCCTCACCACGAACATGGTGCTCAGCCCTCTGAGGCCTCAAGTTCGTCCTTCCTACAGCTGCACCCCAGCGCCCAGCTCTGCTTTGCACCAGGCCATGAGCTTCACCTGCTGCCCACTCCATGCAAGGCCGCTGCCTTTGGTGCTTTGCTGATTCTCGCCCTGCGGATGCTCCTATGGCCACCCCTCCCTCCATAGGAAGGGGCTCTCTGGGGCCAGAGCAACAACCCCAACAAGCAGGTTCCTATATTGGGGGCAGCCTCGAGGGGCCCGTATGTGGGCACCATGCCCAAGGGCCTGGGCTCACACAGGGGCCCACACCCTTTCAGGAGAGTCCACGCCAAGATGGAGTTGAGAATGTGGGACACTGCTCCAAGCCAGCAAATGGCTCCAGCTCCAGGTTCTGCAGTGTGTGGCATAGTGGGAGCTGGCCAGGCGTCCCCAGCAAATTGCTCAGCTCAGATGTGCGAGTCTTTCGTGCAGTGGCCACTGCCCTCTGCCCCAGCAGTGGCTTCTGAACTGGCATCTGTCCTCTACCTCACCAACCAGGCTTTGGACTCCATGACAGACACATGCTGCATGTCACCAAGGCAGAGGCCACGATCCCCACATGCTGTTAATGGAACCTGGGAGCCATGGCCACCCACACTTGCATGGAAAAGGGTGTCTGCTGCAGGGTGACAAGTGGTGACAGCTGGGCGGTCCTCCTAGAGTTCTGGGGATGGTGGGAGGGAGGACTTCCCCTAGGTACCCTGTCTACCAGAATGGATAGGCAGAGGAACGCTGGGGCCCAGCCACCTGCTTCTGCCACTTGGACTTGACAAGCCATTTTGTACTGGGTGTCCAAGCAGTCCTCCTGCCTCTGAGGTGGTCAGAGGTGCTCTGCGTGGTGCCGCCTGAAGGCCCTGGCTTTAGGTTGTCAGGGATTAAAGAGCTTTTCATACTCAGTGGCCTCCTGTCCTGTGAGGATGGTGGGAGGCCTGGTGTGGCCTGGACACCTGAGGGCGTAACTGTCAGTTCCCCAGTGCCCTTGGGTCATGTAGAGGCCTGAGGTGGGTGGATCCCTGCTGGCCTCACCACTAGTCCCTGTGATGCACTGCTTCCCTTTGCAAAAAGGGACTCTCTTAGCTATGTTGGGACCAGAGATGTGTGTGGTCCCCAAGCCACTGCTGAGCCCCAGCCGGGCTGTTGGCACACTCAGAGGCAGGCACCTCTCTTGAGTTCTTGGCCAGCATGCTCTATACGGCAGGCTCCAGGCCAGGCAGGGCTGTGTAATAAACCCTGCTTTCAAAAAACAAAAGCCAAGCAGCGGTGGCGACACCCTTTTAATCCCAGCACTCAGGAGGTAAAGGCAGGTGGATCTCTGAATAAGTCCAGCCTGGTCTACACCAAGAGACCCTGTCTCAAAACAACAACAACAAAACAAAACAAAAAGCAAAACAAAGCAAAAAAAAAGACAGGCCTAGGGACTGCAGTTAGGAGTGCTCACAGCTCTTCTTGAGTACCCTAGTTGGGTCCCAGCACCAATGCTAGTAGCTCATAACGGCCGTAACTCACTATGGCTTGTGACCATCCTCCTCACCCTGGAGGACCTGCATTCATGCACACATCCACCCATGCACAGACATGCACACACAAGAAAGATCTCTCTCTCTCTCTCTCTCTTTCTTTCTTTCTTTCTTTCTTTCTTTCTTTCTTTCTTTCTTTCTTTCTTTCTTTCTTTCTTTTTCTTTCTTTCTGCCTTTCAAGACATACTTTCTCTGTTTAGCCCTGGCCATCTTAGAACTTGCTCTGTAGACCAGGCTAGACTTCAACTCAATGAGATCCACCTGCCTCTGTCTCCTGAGTGCTGGGATTAAAGGCATGTGCCACCACTGCCTGTCTCTTGTCTTGTTTTCTGAGGCAGATTTATGTAGTCCAGGCTGACCTTGAAGTCACAGGAACATGTAGCTGGGGATGACCTTAAACTCCTGGTCTCCCTGTTCCCCACTGCCTGGTGCTAGGATGGCAGCTGGGTGCCACCACATCCCCTCTGTTCACTACTGGCCATGGGACCCAGGGCTTTGTGCATGGGAGAGAATGCTTGACCCAGTGAGGCCCAGCTCCACCCTCTCAAACTCCTGCTGTGATCCAGCTGCCCCAAGCCACCCATGTGCTCCTTGAGTTCATCTATGAGCCTCATGTCCCAAGATCCAAACTTAAACTTGGCTGGGTTTTTTGTTTGTTTGTTTGTTTTTGTTTTAAAGTTTGTTTTGGTTTGTTTTTTTTTTTTTTTTTTTTTTTTTTGGTTTTTCGAGACAGGGTTTCTTGAGACAGGGTTTCTCTGTGTAGCTCTGGCTGTCCTGGAACTCACTCTGTAGACCAGGCTGTCCTCGAACTCAGAAATCCACCTGCCTCTGCCTCCCAAGTGCTGGGATTAAAGGCGTGCGCCACCACTGCCCGGCTTGTTTTAAAGATTTTTATTCATACCTGGGTGTGGTGATGCACACCTTTAATCCCAGCACTCAGGAGGCAGAGGCAGGAGGATCTCTTGAACTCAAGGGCAGCCTGGTCTACAGAGTGAGTTCCAGGACAACCAGGACTACACAGAGAGACCCTGTCTCGAAAAACCAAAAGAAAAGAAAGGAAAAAGGTCGCTTTAGGTCAGAGTAAACCCATCCATATACCTATCACCCACCTATCCATCCATCTCCCATCCCCCACCCCATCCATCCATCCCCCCTCCATTCCCCCATTCATCCATCCATCCATCCTCCCATCCATCCCCCATCCCCCACCCCATCCAGCCGTCCACCCATCCCCTACATCCATCCATCCACCCCCATCCCCCCATCCATCCATCCATCCATCCATCCCCCCACCCATCCATCTCTATGGACCCGCAGCTGCTCTTATCGCTCAGTTGCTCTGACCTGTGCAGCTATGGATGTGCCTGAAACTGAGATGTTGCTTTAAGTCTCTGATTATAACCTGGAGTAGCATATAGTCTTACATTCTCTTCCAGTTGAGTACCTCAACTGCAGTGTGTGTTAATTTATTAACAGAAGAGAATTTCCACATGACCAACTTCACAATACCCCCTCCTGCCCGAAATGTGACTCTGTGGTCCCATTTCACTGTGGACTCACCCACCCATCCATCCCTACACACCCCTCCTCTAGAGAGCACCTGTGCGTCAGACACTCCTCCAGGGCTGCAGAGGTATCCCGGGTAAATCCCAGAACCACCTTGGTCCCAGGTGCCTCAGTCTGGTGAAATAGCATGAGACCCAGGCCTGCTCTGGAGACCTGACCCCCACACGGGGGGAGGGGGGGAGACGACTTGACCCCCATATGGGAGGTCCTCAAGTCTAAATTGAGGAGCTGCTGTTCAGGCAAGCTGCCTGGAGGAGGCGATCATTAGAGTCATTTAAGGGACCCAGGAGTGGATCCCAGCTAGAGAGGGACGAGTGTCTGCAGCCTCGAGGGTAGCAGGACATGGGCAATTTGTTCCTATTGCCAGGGTCTAGTGGGCTCTAAGAAGTCCAGGGCTTTGGGTTCTAGAGTGAGGATTGAAGTGGCAAAGTGGCACACGTGTTCCTGTGAACTGAGCTGACAACTCCCTGCAGATGGTAGCCTTGGAGATGGTGGGAGGGAGCCCAGCTTAAACCTGGGACTCTGCAGGGTCCCACCTGTCAGGTCTCGGCTACCATGGGTCATCGTGAGCCTTGCCTGGTGCACACAGCACCTCACCTGTCAGCCGGACCTCTGCAGGCGACAGAGGCTTGGCTGGGGGTCAAGTGGAGAGGAAACCAGAGGACACCTACCCAGGTGAAGCTTCAGGAATGCCCTGCTCCAGCCCTGTCCATGGCTCCTTATGACTTGCAGCCATTCTCCCCAAATAAACAAGAAGGCAGAAACATGCTTCCACCAATTGGTGTAGGAAATGACCCTGGATGGGGAAGATGCTTGGCGGTGAAAGTGCACACTGTCAGTCCAAAGAGCAGAGTTCACACCCAGACCCCGTGCCAAAGCTGGGTGGACACAGCTATCCTCCTGTAGTTGCAGCCTGGAAGGGAGTCCCAGAGCAAAAAGGCCAGAGATAGACACGTGGGGACGCAGCTCAGGGTTGGGTGTTTTACTGCTCTTGCAGAGGACCTGAGTTCAGTTTCCAGCACCTATGTTGGTAAGCTCACAGTTGAGTATGTGGGCTCACAACTTCAGGGGAATTAGATCCCTCTGGCCCACTGTGGGCACTGACAGACACATAACCACACATGTACACACACACACACTTTTTTTTTTTTTAATCTAAAAACAAACAAAAAAAACAAAAACAAAAAAAACAAAAAAAGAGGTATCCTGGAACACGCCTTTAATCCCAGCATTTAGGAAGCAGAGGCAGGAGAATCTCTTGTGATTTCCAGGCCAGCCTGGTCTACATAGGGAGCTCCAGGACAGCCAGGGCTACACAATGAGATCCTGCCTCAAACAAACAAAAACAATTTAGGGTGCTCGGTTGGCAGAGAGCTCACATGACATGCATGAATCCTGGGTCTGTCTTCGGTACTGCCTGTCACCCCAGCACTTGGAAGGTAAAGGCAGAAGATCAGGAGTTCAAGGTCATCCTTGGCTACAAAGACCCTTCTGGAAGAAAGAAAGGCAGAAAGAGAGATTGAGAGAGAAACAGAGACAGATGGGGAGGTAAGGGGAGAGAGAGAGAGAGAGAGAGAGAGAGAGAGAGAGAGAGAGAGAGAGAATGAATCCCTAAATCAAGCACACTTGCTCAATCCTGTTAGCTAAAGAGGACCCTGGAGGACTCCGGCTTTGTCCTCTGTTTCATCTCCTTTGCCAGGGAGCCTCAGCTGCCCGCAGAACCGCCCCTCCATGAAGCCCAGGAAGCCCACCCAGCTGATCAGGGATCCACTGTGATGGGCAGACCCCGGCTTGATCCCAGGTTCCCTTCCTACAGGTGTGGACACGGCCCACTTCCATCCCCAACTCTGGCTCCAGTCATTAGGGGAGGTCCCTGATCACAAGACAAGGGTTTGAGATGTGTGGCCACTTGAGAGGGTGGTACCCTGCCCGGGTTACTCCCACATGTGGGAAGCCCCGCCCCTCCTTCCAGGCCCAGCTCAGCTCTGACTCCCAGGTGTTCCTGAATCTCTGTGAAGCTCAGCTCCGCTGGAACTCGGTGAGCAGGGAGGCCCTCGGGGTTCAAATTTCCCTTGGGAAGATGGAGTCTGCAGTTCGCAAAGCTCTGGGGTGTGAGGGTGTCGGGGGATCAGATTGAGTGAATGGCTGGAAGGCTGGGGTATCCTGGGAAGACTCAGTCCCCTTGGTGTACAGACAGTCAAGCCTGGGAGCCGCCCCCGGGGCAGAGTGGAAACAGCCAGGGACAGAGGGCAGGTGTCTCAATCGGGGTGTACAGAGACGGCTCGGTAGAGGACCGGCGACCCCGCCTACCCACACCTTGCCCACCACCACCTCAGCTTTCCAGTCTCTTTCCCCACAGTAGAGAGGAGAGTTACTGGGTGGCACAGAGGCTTCCCAGTGGGTGCGGGAAAACCGAGACCTTCTGGTCAGTGGGGAACCGGATGTAGCAAGCACTCTTTAATCCCAGCACTATAGAGGCAGAAGCAGGAGGATCTCTGAGTTTCAGACTAGCTTGGGTGACGTTAGTTCTTGTCTCAAGAGAGAAGGGGACCAGTGTTGGGGGGCATTCAAGGAGGTTATAGTCACAGGGTGTGACATTAAGGGGGTCCTGTGTGCCCTCAGAAGGGGCTCTCATGGGTTTTTTGATGTGTGACAGGGGACTATACATGGGCAGTGGCTGTTTGGGGTCAGTGGTTTACACTGAATCTGATCAGAACTCACTAGTGGCACCCATGGGTAAGTCCTGACAAAGGCTGTGCTCTCTCGCCCCAAATGGCTGGACTGTCACCTTCCCCCCCATCCCGTACACTGGGGCTCCTGGACACCATCCGGGCAGATCCATGCTTCATGGCTGGCCCAGCCTTGCCAGAATCCAAGGAAGGACAGTTGAGAGGACTTGGGCCAGCAACTCTGTCCTCAGGTCGGGTGTTTGACAAGTACTGGCCACTTCCTTGCTGCTCTCCAAGTGCCACACAGTACCCCAGGCTGGAGCCTGCCCTCCTTCCATGTCATGTGGCCCAGACTGGCTGTGAGTGTCCACCAGAGGCTCAGAGTGGCTGTGTGTGGTGCCTGTGTGGCTCCGTGACTGCATCCATGATCACGTGAGATCTGGGTGGTTGTACTGATGTGGGACTGGGTGTGGTATTTCTCGTGTGTCCAGGGATGGCAGGACACAGTTGTGTGGGGTTTAGTGGCTGCGTGTTATGGTACCATGGTGAAGTGTGATTGTGCCAAGGCTGGTGAGAGTGTGTACGTGGCAGGATTGCCTCATCCTGGTCTTCCATAGTGTCCTCACTGGAGCTGAGCACAGGATATAGGGCTACCTGTCCTAGTGTGGTGGCCCACGGAGGACACTCTTGTGTCCCCAGCCATAGCATGGGAATTTGCTGGGTGCTGTTGGAGAGGGGATTGTTTGGATTTTCCAATGCTGGGAGGGCGCTGGGTTACTGAGTTCTATCCACACCTGTCCCACCAGTTCCTCTCAGGAGCCAGAGCAGGGGACTCTGGTGTCCATCACTGTGATTCTGAGGCCAGGTGAGGCTGCTGTGAATGTCAGTGTAGGGAGGGGGACAGACAGACACAAAGACACACACACACACACACACACACACACACACACACACACACACAGAAGGGGAACATACATAGAGATACAGAAAGAAATCGAGACAGATAGGGACAGACACACAGACACACAGACAGACAAAAATAGAGACAAATAAGGCATAGAGAGACACAGAGACACAGATAGGGACAGGGAGACTGATGAGAGATAGAGAGGTGACAGAGTCATTGAGCCCCGGTGCGTTTAGGCCCCTTGTGAGCACCTTCCCCGAGCTGTGGGCGTCTTCCATTTCTGAGTCTCCAGCTTTGACACACCCTCCCCCACCGTGTTTCTCAGCTGCCTGTGTCTCCCACGCTATCATCGGCTTCTCTTTCTTCCAGGCACATTATAGTCCTGACAGAACTCCAGAGGTTGCATCAATGGTTTTCTTCCAAACATCTCTTCCCTTGCAAGGCTAACAAAAAACACCAGAGACAAAGAGAGATAGAAAAGAAGCAAGCTTATTGAGTTTCTTTTACGCTTGCTGAGTGATTTACTTCATGATCGGGGCCAGGATGGGCAAGTGGGGGGAGCTGAGGAGAAAGGACAGGGTGGGATCGGACTGCCAGCGGCCTGGCCTGTCACCCCAGCCCTCAAGGGGCTCAGGTGAGAGAAACTGGGAATTCAAGGCCCGTCTGGGCTAGCGTGAGTTTATCTCAAAGTAAAAATTTAAAACAGGGCAGGAAGTGTGTGCAAAGAACCTGCCTAGAATCCCCCAGTGAGGGGCTAGGAGCATGAATTAGGCCAGACTGCAGTGTTAGGGTACTGAGTGTTGGGGTGACTGCCCGGCGGACCTCACTCCTAGCAGTATCTTGTGTCTTAATGACTAAGCTACTGCCTTCCATCTCGTCTCGGACTTCTTGCCTGGCGCTTGCTCTACTCTGCAGAGCTGACACTGCTGACAGTGAGGGTGGTACAGAGCACAAGGTGGCCAGAAGCTGAGACTCCCCTGGAATGCCCAAGAGGCTGGAAACAGAAGTCACGGCATTCCTGCTTCATGCCTTCCAGGAAGCCCCTAATTCCTGAGCCCTGTTCACCAATACAGTTAGGTGAAGAAAAGCTTGAGCAACTATCCTGGCTTACAGGTTCAGGCTGAGATGACTTAGATGACCCTGTCACCTTGCTGCCCTCAGCTGAAATGACAGCTGAGTCTTTTGTTTAATTCTTCTTTTTTGAGGAAAAAGTCTGACATGAGCCCAGGCTGGCCTCCTTGGCTGGCTGGGGATGACCATTCATTTAACCTCTGCCTCTCTGCCTCCCAAGTGCTGGGAAGACAGGCGTTGCCATCGCATGGTTTGTGTGGTGCTGGGAGTGGAACCTCGGGCGTCCTGTGCGCGAGGCGAGCACGGTACTGTGAGCCCTAGGGTTTTGTACAGCTTCTCACATTCGTGAGACACGTGCCTCAGTCTCCTGAGACTCTTGCACTTCCCAGAGGATGCCGTGGAAGGTGTCACTCTGCTCAGACACTAATCTGACTAATCTGACTTGTAGCTTAGCTATGGTGTGACCTCAGAGGAACCTTCTTGAAGCTTTTTATGGCCATCCTTGGACTGTCAGAGAGCCGATTCCTCCAGCTCCTGATTTATGGGTCAGTGTGTCTGGGATGCTCTCACATCTCCCTCAAGCAGCTGATACCTTAGCCTTTCTGTGGCTTTGTAAACTCGTGCCAGGGACTGTGGCTCAAGGTCCCTCTTCATTTCTCTTACTCAGCTCTCTCCCTGCCCGCTCGCTATCTCATCTGTCCCCACCCCCGGGCCCTGAAAAGCAATGAGACTAAAAACCCATTCCAGGAAATGTTTTTGTCACCTGAGATTATCGGCTTGGAGAATCTCCTAGAACCTTCTATCTGGCACTGTTCTCTGAAGTCTACATATCCACTTGTCAAAGAAGAACTGTCTCCATGCGACCAGAGAGACAAAGTGGCCATCTGGCCATAGGCAGGGGCTGTTGGCGGTCCTCAGCTCTGTCAAATTTATTTTATGTGTTCATGTGTGCCTGTAAGCATATGTGCAGGTCAGGGGGCAGCTCTGGGTACCTGGCCGTCTCCTGGGGATGGAACCCTCGTGTCAGGCACTTTTTTCTCCTGAGCTGTCTCTCTGACTACAGTATATGGTTATGTTTTAAGGCAAGGCTTCATTCTAACTAAGTCAGCCTCACTTGACTCACAGTAATCCTCCTGCCTCTGCCTCCCAAGTGTTGAGATGACAAGTGTGGCCACTGTGTCTCTCTGTGTGTATAACATGTGTGTCCAGGCACTGGTGTTCATGTGTGTGGAGGCTGGAGGTTGACCTCAAGTGTCTTTCTCAGTTGCTCGACGCCTTGTTTTGCTATAAAAAGGTTTATCTTAATTAAGTGTCTATTTTGGGGGTGGGGAGTGTTGCGCCCGCAGAGGCCACAGCAGATCTGGGCCTTGGAGAGTGGGACTCACCGGCAGTTGTGAGCTGACCAAGAAAACTAAAAGAAAGTTCTTTGCCAGAGCAGCCATCATGTTTGTGGGGAGTGGGGGGTGGAGAGATGGCTCAGCAGTTAGAGCACTGCTGCTCTTCCAGAGGTCCTGAGTTCAATTCCCAGCAATAGACAAGGTAGCTCATGACCATCTGTACTGGGATCCAATGCCTTCCTCGGGGACGCAGGTGTACAGCACACAGGGCACTCATGTAGTTAAATAGCTCTTGACTTCTGTCTTCTATCCCCTGACTTTGTTTTTTGTTTTTTGTTTTTTGTTTTTTTTTTCGAGACAGGGTTTCTCTGTGTAGCCCTGGCTGTCCTGGAACTCACTCTGTAGACCAGGCTGGCCTCGAACTCAGAAATCCGCCTGCCTCTGCCTCCCAAGTGCTGGGATTAAAGGTGTGCGCCACCACCGCCCGGCCTGACTGGGACCCCCTCAGCCCAGTGGCAGAGTGGTTTGCGCCTTTAATCGCAGCACACCGGAGGCAGAGGCAGGCGGATCCCTGAGTTTGAGGCTAGCCTGATCTACAGATCGAGTTCTAAAGACAATCAAGGGCCTCACAGAGAATCCCTGTCTCAACAACAAAAGCTACCTAAAGCCAAGTGTGGTAGACTGACTGCACCTGTGCTCACAGAAGTCCAGAGACTGAGGCAGGAGAATCACAAATTCCAGGCTGCTTCAGGCTATGGACCTACAGTCTGTAAAAAAAAAAAAATAAATAAATAAATAAATAAATAAATAAATAAATAAATAAATAAATAAATAAATAGAGCAAAAATTTAAAAACCTTCCAACTTGAACCAGACCTCTGCTACATTCTCAGTTGGGGCAGGGCTGTTCCTTCTCAGCCTCAGGGAGAACCAGATCCCCCATCCCAGCAGGCACAGGCTCTGAAGGCCTTGGCTTTGGCCCCTCCTCCCTCTTCAAAGCTGACGGCGTGACTTCACCCTCCTCCCTCACTCTGAGGATCTTGTGGTGAAAGAGGGACCCTGGGGGACCAGGGTGGCTCCCACCCCAGAGTCGTCAGCCCAGGACCATGAGATGACATAATCTCAGACTCTGGGGACTGGGATGCAGCCAGATTCAGAGGTCATGGTTGTCCCCCAGCCGCCAGATCTCTACAAAAATGCCATTCAAGGGTCCACATGAGGAGAGGCTGGCACAGGCTTCTGCCTTCTCGAATCCTTTTAGGATCAAAGAGAGACGAGGCCAGCTGGGTTTCTGGCTCCCTCTCTGCCAGGCCTCCCGGCTTCTGGGGTGCCATTTCTGTGCCCTCTGAGAAGCCCCAGCCAGCGTTGTCCAGAGCAGCCACGTGCTGCCATGTATCTGTCAGGGCCTCACTGAGAGCCTGAGGCCCAGGGTCACCATGGGTGGGTAGCCGCCGCTCTGCTTTGCTACTCTGCACCTTCCTTGCTTGGCCATTGATACCCGCTTCTGGCACTGTGGTACAGGATTTTTCTGGATGGAAACAAGCTAGGTGTGTCCCACAGTGGGGTGGCTGTTGCCTGCATGGCTTCTGACCTCAGGTTACCTTCTGTACCTCTTCATAGTTCAGCCTCTGAACTATGCCGGGGAGTCAGGCCCTGGCCCTCTTCCCTCCTTCCTTCCTTTATCTCTCCCTCCCTCCCTCCTTCCCTCCCTCCCTTCTTCCCTCCCTCCCTCCTTCCCTCCCTTCCTTTCTAAATTGCTTTGTATTTTGAGATAGGGTCTCATGTAGCCCAGGCTAACTTCAGACTTAATTTCTAGCTGAGGATGACTTAGAACTCCTAATCCTCCTGTCTCCACCTTTGATGTGCTAGGATTAAGGGTGTATGACGCCATGCCTGGCTCTTAAATTTTTATTTTCTTTGACTCTGTGTTTACTTATTTGTATGTATTTCTGTGGGAGCGTACCGCTGAGGCTGTGGTCAGAGGCCAACGTACAGAAGTTGGATCTCCTACCGTGTGGGCCTCAGGGATCGAACTCAGGCCGCCAGGATTGACAGTAAGCCTGCTGAGCCTTCCTATCACCCAGGCTTGGTTTTGGTTGTTTGTTTGTTTGTTTCCAGACAGGGTTTCTCTGTGTAGCCCTGGCTGTCCTGGAACTCACTCTGTAGACCAGGCTGGCCTTGAACTCAGAGATCTGCCTGCCTCTGTGGTATGGGTCCCCACCTTCTAGCCCTAATAACAACTTTTAAATATGGTGTTCATGCACAATCTTCAGTGGATTTTTGCTCGCTGCTCTGTGAGAATCCCTTGCTCCTTGCAGCAGCTGTAGGCTTGAGCTCAGCCGGCGTTCCACCTCAGGCAGAGAAAGCCCTGCTTACACTCTGAGCTGCTGGGTGGCTCCTTCAGTGCCCAGTCTGCTCACTCAGTATTTCCTGGGGAGACGTGTGCAGCCACCGCCTCACCGAAGACAGGGCACCAGCCACGGACCACAGAATTGATCCCACAGACTGTGAGATCACTGAGGTGACTTGCTGAGTGTGGGTGACTCAAAGGCAGTGGGGTTCCCTGCAAGACTTGGCCAGCTGCCTGGCTCAGTCCCTCTCCCTAGAACTTATAAATCATGGGAGTTTCAGGAAATCTGTGAGTCTTAGGGAGCCTTCCCCCAGGAGGGAGTGACTCCAATCAGAGGACACTGCTGTACAGATCCTGTGTCACCGATGCACAGAATGTCATGTTTACCGCCAATAAACCCTACTTATAAACCAAGTGTCAGGGTAGACTTGACTTCTCAAAGCCGGGGTCCTGGTCCCCTGTTGTGGACCAGAGCTAGCCAGGAAGCATTCTGGGTTCGGAGCAACTACCTCCTCATTTTTGGTTACAATGTCTCACTTGGCAGACCGGGGTTGCCTGGAACTCATAGAAACCTCCCTGCCTCAGTTTCCCAGATGCTGGGATGACAGGTGTGTGCTACCATGCCTGGCTCTGGTGAAGCAGTTCTTGGAAGCCCGGCCTCCCAAGCTCAGGTCTCCCGGGGTTCACAGAGTTGGATTATCCCCTTCCTGGGCTCTGTGTTTGCAGCCAGGGCTATGGAGAGAAAGTGCTGAATGGCGTTTCTATGCTTAGTGCTCAAAAGAGCAAGTCCTCAGAGATGGGAGAGGCACAGTGTGTGTGTGTGCTCGTGTATGCACGCATGTGTGCGCACACACATGTGCATGTGTGTGTGTGTGTATGTGTTATGCACACATATATCCACATGTGGGCATGCATGTGTGTGTTTACACGTGTGTGGTTGTGTCTGTATGTATCTCTGTGTATATGTGTGTGCATATGACTGTTGAGGAGGTCTCCCTGCAGTAGGAGGCTGAAACCTCATTGTTCAGAGCCCCTCTATGGCTACTGCCTCTCGCTTCAGTGAGAGACTCAGGGAGATGGTTGTTTCTCCTCCAGAAGCTCTGTAGTTCAAGCGTAAGAATGAAAACCTGCCAGGCAGTGGTGGCGCACGCCTTTAATCCCAGCACTTGGGAAGCAGAGGCAGGTGGATTTCTGAGTTCGAGGCCAACCTGGTCTGCAGAGTGAGTTCCAGGATAGCCAGGGCTACACAGAGAAACACTGTCTCGAAAAACCAAAAAAAAAAAAAAAAAGAAATGAAAACCTAAGTATTGTCACAGCTGGCCATTGCCCTGTCCCCTCTGCTGTGCATGGTGGCCATAAGGGTCTGAGTGGCCATTTCAGGCAGAGGCAAGTCCCCTTAAGGATGAGACACCTCAGCCTGGGGATACCAGGATTAGCAAAGGGTGCACTTGGGTCCAGATGAGTGTCAGGGAATGCGGGGTGCATGCCCATTACCCCTATACTCTGGAGGTGGAGACAGGAGGATCAGGAGTCCAAGGCTAGCCTGAGCTACATGAGACCAATGAAATGGTTACTTTTCTCTCTCTTTCTCTCTCTCTCTCTCTCTCTCTCTCTTTCTTTCTTTCTTTCTTTCTTTCTTTCTTCCATTCTTTTTCTTTCTCTTTTCTGAGGCAGGGTCTCCCGATGGAACCCTTGTGAGCCTGTACTCACATAGGTCCTCCTGCCTCTGTCTCTGAGTGCTGGGATTGAAGGTATGTACCACTGGCAAATGAAATGAAAATAAATGTCTTTGTGTTGATGGGATTGTGAGTCTGAGGCCTTCCTTGGCTTAAGCTCAGCTAAAAGAAAAACCCACCTCAGAAGTGTGGGAGTGGACTTCTCAAAGGAGAGTGAGGGAAAGCCAAGGGGCCCAAGCATGTGAGAGGTCAGAGGACTACCTGCAGAAGCCAGTTCTTTCCTTCCTGATGTGGGTCTGGGGGATCGAACTCATGTCAGTAGGCTTGGCAGCAAGCACCCTTACCCCCGGAGCCATATTGCTGACCCTTTCATAACTTTAGTATAGCATTTATGTGTTTACTTGTTTTATTAAGTTTGTTCCTTTGACGACTAGAAACAGATTTCATTCTGTAGCCCAGGCTAGCCTCAAACACACAGCCATCCTTTGCCCACTGTCTCTCAAGTGCCGAAATCACAGGTGTGCACTCACCTCCTTGGAGTCTGATACAAGTATGAGGCGCAGAAGCATTGCAGGGGTAGACTTGAGCTACAGAACTGTGTCTGCTGTGTGTGACATCACATAGATGCACCTGGGCAGTCTCCTTTTAGGAATATTTAGTTTTAATTTTGTGTCTGTGTGCACATGACTGCACTACCCTCAGCGGCCAGAAGGGAGCACCAGTTTCTGGAACCGGACTTAGAGGTGGATGTGAGCCACTATGTGGGCGCTGGGAATCAATCCTGGGTCCTTTACAAGAGCAGCAGATGCTGCAGCCACTGACCCATCTCTCACACTTCAATGCTGATGACATTTTTATTTCTGGCTTCTGGATCAATTCTTCATCCTACTGCTCTAGACAGACTGAGCTACAGTGGCTAGGTTGGGCCTGTCCTGTCCGCTCCCTTCCTGTCGGCTTCAGGCCAAGTGTGGCTGAATGTCAGACAGACCCTTTGTTTTTGCAGGTGTCTAGCTGGAGCTTACATTTGCTGAGCCATGGAGCCCACTGCACCAGACTTACAACTTGTGCCAGAGGTGACAAAGGATGTCTCTGTTCCTGCTCCAGACTCTGGCTACTGTCGAACTGCTGTCACTGCAGTGGTGGCCATCAGCATGGCCATCCTGACCCTGGGAGTCCTTATGGGTAAGCAGCAGGAGGAAGGCCTGGGTCTTTGGGGTACGGACCATGCAAAAGGACGTCCCAAGTGTCAAAGGGCTGACTTCCAGCCAGAGCCAGCAGCTGGCAAGGACAAGCTCTGAGGTCCAGGAATGTACTGGATGGGCGGGAAGCGGCTGCAGGTGACCAGAAGGAGTGGCCAGCCCTACGGTCCAATAGGGAGGGAACAGACATGTGTCAGTTTTGACAGCTCTTTGAAGCAGCACTAGGGAGCCTGTGGCAGGACGATCCTGCCTTCCAGGTCAGGTAGGACTACAGGGGTGTGGCTTAAGGTCTCCCTGGGAGGGGCTAGGCTCAGCCACAGCCAGCCTGTTAGCATGGTTATTCTGTGAGAACGTGATCATGGGCACAAACTGGGAAACTTTCTTGTGTGGAAAAGGTAAATTGGCCAGGCAGTGGTGGCCTACACCTTTTAATCCGAGCACTCAGGACACAGAGGCAGGAGGATCTCTGTGAGTTTGAGGCCGGCCTAATCTACAGAGAGAGTCTAGGACAGCCAGGACTGCATAGAGAAACCCTGTCTCAATAAAAGATAAAGGAATACATTGATAATTGCTCCACAGTCCCCAACTATACTAATGTTTATTAAGTTTTTCTGGACCTTCTGGGTTACTACAGCCTGATATGGCTGACTGCTTCCCCCTAGTGGCTGTGCCTGTCACACGCAGTAGCATTCTCATCACCCCTTGTGCCAGCCCCTTCGAGGGCTTTCTGTCAGTGCACGTGGCACAGAAACCTTTGTGATCATTTTTAAGGGTTTTCTTAATTTTTGAGAAGGAGAAGGGTCTCACATAGCCCAGGCTGGTCTCAAACTCATATTGCTGAGGATGATTTTGAACTCCTGATACCCCTGTCTCATTCTTTGAAGTTCTGGGACTAGAGGTGTGCACCGCCTTGCCACCACCCAGGGCTCATGCCTGCTGGGGAGTGCTCTACCCACTGAGCCACACAGCCCGTCGGGATGATTCCTCTACCCATGAATCCACAAACCCACCCTGAGGAATGGCTGAGGGTGAACATTCACATCTGTCTGCTTCTATTGTGGTATTTTGTTTTTTTTGAGACAGGGTTTCTCTGTTTAGCTATGGCTGTCCTGAAACTCGCTCTGTAGACCAGGCTGGCCTCTAACTCAGAGATCTGTGTGTCTCTGCCCCCTAGGGGCTGGGATTAAAGGCGTGCGCCACCACTGCCTGGCTTTGTTTTTAAATTTTATCTCTGGCGCTGGAGAGATGGCTCAGAGGTTAAGAGCACTGGCTGCTCTTTCAGAGGTCTTGAGTTCAATTCCCAGCACCCACATGGTGGCTCATAACTATCTATAATGAGATCAGGTGCCCTCTTCTGGCCTGCAGGCAGACATTCAGACATAATGCTGTATTCATAATGAATAAATCTTTTTTACAAACATTTATTTCTGTATATGAGCTTTTTACTCACATGCATGCCTGAGTGCCATATGTATGCAGTACCCACAGCATCGGGTAGAGGGCTGAGGCCCACTGGGACTGCGACTATAGGAGCTTGTGAGCCTTAGGTGCTAGGAAACCAAGTCAGGGTCCAAACTGCTGAGCTGTCTCTCCAGCCCCTTATTTAATTTTTGTCTGTAGTTGGGACTTGCTAAGAGGCTCGTGTTGGTCTTAAATACCCTGATGCCATAGTGTTCAACTGCCAGCCTCCTGAGTGGAGGAAACTGAGGAGTCAGAGACTCCTTTTAGGAGACATGATGGCTCAGGCAGGGCCAGCTGGGGTGGGATGGTTGTATTAGCCAAGTCACCGCAGCCTACAGAGCAAAACCCTGCTTCAAAAGAATAAAAAGAAGAGAGGCTGGGAGATGGCCCAGTCTGTAGAGGGTCTACCTTGTGAGACACCAGAGTCTCTGTCTCTGCACCAGGAAAAATGCCAGGTGCAGTGATGGGCACTTGTAATCTTAGAGCCAAGGACACAGGGGTTCCTCAGGTTCCCTGGCTGGTAATCCCAGCGGAATTGGTGTTGAATTGGTGAGCCTCTGTGTTCAATGAGAGACCCTGCCTCAAGAGCATGATAGAGAGGGAGAGGGAGAGGGAGAGGGAGAGGGAGAGGGAGAGGGAGAGGGATTGATTTGATGACCTGATGTTCACATATGGGACAAACCCTGGAGTGTGGCCTCTGGATAAGCTGTACGAAGGTTCAAGGCTCTGGTGTCTGCTGGCTCACTCTGTACTCTGCAGGAATCGCTGTCCCATCCTAGGAAGGAGGTCGGGACACTGCAAGGCCTCCTGAGGGACTGTCACCTCTGATGTCATTGACTCAAGTCAAGGAAGCTGACTTTGGGGACAGCCCTCGGGACAGCCTTCAGCCAAGGCACAGTGCTGGTCAACCTAGGGGGTCAGGTCTCCTGTGTGTATGGAGGTTCTGAACCCCATCCCCATAGCGGGGCTGTCTCACCACGCACTGGTCTTGTCCGCAGCTTTCTTCTCTGCGCAGGGTGTCCACGTGGAGCACACGGCAGAGGTACACGGCATCCGTTTCACCAGCTTTTTGCAGCAGGAGAATTCCGACTTCTACCGCCTGCTTACGGCGGCTCTGCAGACGCTGGCGAGTAGACCTGTGGCCTGGAGTAGGGTCAGCTGGGTAGATGCTGGGGAGCGGAGATTTGTGGGAAGACGGGGAGACATGATGCTCTGAGTCTAAACAGATGTGACATTTTTATCATGGAGTCCATTCTGTGTTGATCTCTTACTGAGCACAATGTCCAGGTTCCTGCATGCTGGGCACATGTCAGAGGTCTTACCTGTTCATGGCTGCATGCTGGTTCAGTATTGGAATGGATCATGTGTTGTGTATCAGTCTGTTAT
>CM052707.1:102144094-102277888 GCA_028551405.1 Uromys caudimaculatus
CCCCATCCATCCCCCATCCCCCATCCATCCCCCACCCATCCATCTCTATGGACCCGCAGCTGCTCTTATCGCTCAGTTGCTCTGACCTGTGCAGCTGTGGATGTGCCTGGAACTGAGATGTTGCTTTAAGTCTCTGTGGTTATAACCTGGAAGCGTATGTCTTTTGTTTTTTGTTTTTTGTTTTTGTTTTTTCGAGACAGGCTTTCTCTGTGTAGCCCTGGCTGCCCTGGCTGTCCTGGAACTCACTCTGTAGACCAGGCTGGCCTCGAGCTCAGAAATCCAACTGCCTCTGCCTCTCAAGTGCTGGGATTAAAAGGTGTGCACCACCACTGCCTGGCTGCGTATTTTCTTATATTCTTTTTTTAAAAAATTATTTATTTTATGTATATGAGTACACTGTAGCTGTCTTCAGACACACCAGAAGAGGCCATCAGATCCTATTACAGATGGCTGTGAGCCACCATGTAGCTGCTGGGAATTGAACTCAGGACCTCTAGAAGAGCAGTCCGTGCTCCTAACCACTGAGCCATCCCTCCAGCCCTCTTCTTATATTCTTTTCCACAGCTGAGTACTATTCCATTATGTGCATCTACTGCGCTGTTTGTTAATTTGTTGACAGAGGAGTGTTTACACATCACCAACTTCACAATGCGCCCTCCCTGCCCGATCTCTGGCTCTGTGGTCCCATTTGTTTGACTGTGGTTATAGCAACAATGCTCTCATTTCTGTTGCAGTTTGTGAGTAGTTTCCAGAAAACAGAGTTAGAATCAAGCTGTGCAGGCTGCACAGTGCTTAGTTACAGGTGAGTTGGGGCCTCTGTGAGGGGGTAGCAACCTTGGTAGACATTTTGGAGATACCAGAAGATTATAAATAATTCCAGAACCTTCCAGAAGATTCTGGAATTCCCCGCAGTAAGCTTGCCCTCCGCCATGAAGGCCCTCCCGTCCTGCCAGCAGGGATGGCAATGCCAGCCTGATTGTGCGTTTCCGGCTACACTTTCTGCTCCGAGCCCTCCAGCCACTGAGCCTGGAGCAGGAAGCAGACATCTTGCAGAAAGGAGTCCAGGCAAAGCTGCAGGGACAAGGTCTTCCCCTGGCTGCCTACGGCACCATCGTGTCAGTGCAGCTCACAGGTAGGAGGGTGGCAGGTCTGGAAGACAAAGGGCTGTTGGGGGCGGGGCGTAGCTCAGATTGCACAGAACTTCAAACTTTAAACCCTCTTCCCCTCTGATGGAAGGAGGGCGACACACACTGGCACACCCTCTGCTGCCGCCGTGGATGGTAGCTGTGGACGTGTCTTACCCACCCCTCCATGGGTTAGTTTCTCCAGGGTTCTAGACATCCTGGGTTCACTGTGGTCAAAGATGCAAATCAGAAAATGCAAGAACTAAACAAGTCACACATTCTAAGTTGGACCTGTTCTAGAAAGTGTGATATAATCCAAGGGGCCTGGGGCTATAGAGGCTCCCAGTGGTTAGATCGCCCGCTGCTCTTGGAGATATCCTGGGCTCGGTTCCCATCACCCACATTGCTGCCTATAGCCTCTGCTGCTCTACTTCCAGGGGGTGCTGTGCCCTCTAGGACACGCACACACATGCAAAACACCCTACACATAAATTAATTTAAAAAGATCTAGCTAGGTACTGGTGGCAAACGCCTTTAATCCCAGCAATCGGGAGACAGAGGCAGGGGGATGTCTGTGAGTGTGAGGCCAGCCTGATCTACAGAGAGTTCCAGTACAGCAGGCTACCCATAGAAACTGTCCTGGGGCTACAGGCTTATCTCCCCAGCCTCTTCAGGAACTGGGGCCCACCTGGGCAACATAATGAGAACCTGTCTCAAAAACACACACACACACACACACACACACACACACAAAACAAAAAAAAAAAACAACTGGCCAATCAGAGGTGGCACACACCTTTAATCCCAGCACTTGGGAGGCAGAGGCAGGCAGGTCTCTGAGTTCTGGGCCAGCCTGGTCTACTGATCACGCAAGGTGAGATTGGGAGGGGCAGTTAGAAGCCAGGTGAGACCTTTCATCCATCAAACGCTTGTCGCTTGACCTCACTGTTCCTTAACGCTGACATGATGGCTGAAATCGCAAAATTGCCACTTCAGCCCATCTTCTAGAAAGTTCCTCAGTGGCAGGTGTGTTCCTGCTTTGACAGTGGCTGCCAGCCTCATGTGGCTTTTTACTAGCCAAGTTGAAGACAGGGTTAAAATGTTGGTGGCTCTGCCACTCCTGCAAGCAGATGTCCTGAAGAGCCAGCACTCAATGCAGTTGACCTTTTAGGGAGAGGGAACAAGAGAGGACCTCCTGATACTGCCCAGGGTGACCTCGAGTTTACAATCCTCCTGCCTCAGCCTCAGCAACAGGCATGAACCATTGCTTGCCTCTCACTTGGCTTTGTCTGTTCTGCTTCAGGAAGATGTGAAGGTCCGGTGACTGAGAGGGACTTGAAGTCAGGTAGGACTGGCCTGGGCCCCCAGCCCAGCTTCCGGGAAGGTCCCTTCAGCTTCTCTCCAGGAAGCACACATGCAGCTCCTGTGGGCCTCTGGCCTCCCTGAGAAGATAACGCAGGAGTCATGGGCCAGGGGAGCCGGGCTTTGCAGCAGGATATGCTATTGGGTAGTTTATCTATTTAAAAGGCAGGGTCTCACTATGTAGCCCAGGCTGGCCTCAAACTCAGAGTTCTACCTGCCTCTGCCTCCTGAGTGCTGGGGTTAAAAGTGTGTGTTCCCGTACCCAGCCACTATTTATTTTTATATTTTTCTCTGTCACTCCTCTGTTACTTGGACAAGACACCTGATGCAGGGACCTTAAGGGAGGAAGGGCTTGCCCTGGCCACAGTTCTGATGTCCATTATGTCTCGGGGAGGGCGTGGCAGCAGGAGTGGGAGGTGGAGGCCTCAGTCGGGAAGCAGAGAGAGACCACTGGGGCTCCGACTTCCTCTCAGAGGGCAGAGGCTTGTCTCCAGACTGTTTCTAGAGCCCACCACCAAATAGACCGTGAAGATCAGCCATCACAGAAGGTCACAGAATTCTACTGGAAGAACAAAACCTTTAATCCCAGCAATTGGGAGGTGGGCGCAGGTGGATCTCTGTGAGATCAAGGCCAGCCCGGTCTGCAAAGTGAGCTTCAGACCATCCAAGACTGCCCTATTCTCCTCTCTCTCTCCCTCTCTCTCTCTCTTTCTCCTCTCTCCCCCCCCCCACACAACTCACTCATGTCTCACACACATCATCTAACCCTGTCTCTGTCCTCAGAGATAAGCCAGGAGCTCACAGAAGGTTTACACCGTGGAGATAGTGAAAGGATCCCTCTGGAAGGAAGAGGTTCCAGGCCCCCAACTTGGTTCTCTGTTCCCAGGCCACTGCCCTGGGAATGCCTTCTCCTGTCAGAACAGTCAGTGTGTGAGCAAAGAGAACCCGGAGTGTGACGACAGGGTGGACTGCTCCGATGGGTCTGACGAGGCTCAGTGTGGTCAGTGTCTGTGTGGCCTGGGTGCACAGTAAACATGGCTTACAAGCTGGGTGGGGGGGAGGTGTGTGAGAGTGCCCAGAGGGGACAATCCTTAGAGAAAGCAGGGGCGGGAGCCAAGAGCTCTATGCTGCCAGGAACAAGGATTGCTCAGGTCTAAGCAAGAAGTGAAGAAAATACCGTAGCATTTTATCACATATTGTGACAACCAGTGTTTCCAGTATTCTCAGCCTGCACAGTGAGGCAGCACAAGGATCCTCGTCTGCTCTGTGTTACTTGATAGGAAACCATGTATTTTAGTTCCCAGTCCCTTGTGAGAAGCAGGGCAGGAACTCAAGCCGAAGAAGGAGGTAGGCTGGGCTTGCTCTCTCCCAGTCTCACCGAAGCCCAGGATCTCCAGCCTAGGGGTTGACACCACCTACAGTGGGCTTGGCCCCTCAGTAGCAACCACTACTAATCAGGAAAGTGCCCCACAGGGCTTGGTGGTGCAGGAGTATCATCCAAGCACTCAGGAGCTGAGGCAGGAAGATCATGAGTTCCAGGCAAGCTTGGGCTGGAATAAGGTCTGTTTTAAAAGAAAGAAATAAAATAAAAATAAACAATAGGTCACATGACCTTCATGCTGTGGCACCTGGCTTGAGCCTTTTTCTGACATTGCTGTATGTGACCTTGGATGTCAGATCCCTGAGGCTGGGTGGGGCTTCAAGACAGGGCAGCCCCAAATAGCAAGTGGGGGACGCCTTGAACCTGCGGCCAAACAATGAGCGACGATTGCCCCTGGGTCACGGTCCCAGCTGGTGATCCTGTGTCTTGCAGACTGCGGCTGGCAGCCTGCCTGGAGGTCGGCTGGCAGGATTGTGGGTGGCGTGGAGGCAGCTCCCGGGGAGTTCCCCTGGCAGGTCAGCCTTCGAGAGAATCACGAACACTTCTGTGGCGCCACCATCATCGGTGCCAGGTGGCTGGTATCTGCTGCCCACTGCTTCAATGAGTGAGTCAGACCTGGCCTTGGCTGCCAGTCCTGCTGCTCAGCCCACCCACCCGTGTCTCTCCGTACTCCCTCTTTCCTTTTTTCAAAGTCTACTTTTTATTCTTTCCCTCCCTTCCCCCCTTTTCATTTATTTCATTGCATCTATGAATGGTTTGCTTGCGTGTCTGCTGGTGCACCATATGCATGTCTGACACCTATAGAGATGGAAGTGGGCTTTGAGTCCCCTGGAACTGGAGATCGTTGTGACTCACATTGTATGTGGGTCCTGGGACTCAAACCTGGGTACTCTTAACCACTGTACCATATCTCCAGACCCTCTTTTCTCTTTTAAAATTAATTAATTAATTATATTTAAGACAAAGCCTAATGAGGTTTCCCAGGAACTCATAATCCTCCTGCCTCAGCTTCCTGAGTGCTGGGGTTACAGATATCTGTCCTGAGATTCTAGTCTGCATTCATTTTATTACTTATTTAATTTTGAGACAAGTTCTCTCTATGTAGTTGTCCTGAAACTTGCTAGGCTGTCCTTGAATTCACAGAGATCTGCCTGCCTTTGCCTTCTAGGTGCTGGCATCAAATGAGTGCACAATCCTGCACAGCTTTTATCTAGCATCTGTATATGCTATGACATATGTGCATGTGTGTGCATGTGTGTGCATGTGTGTGCGGGTGTGTGCGTGTGTGTGTGTGTGTGACAACTTGCAGAACTCTTCTTCTATTATATGTCCCCGGAATTGAATTCAGGCTGACTGTCTTGACCATAAGAGTCTGTGCCGTCACCCTTTACTGTCTTATGTTACTGACTCTTCGGAGCTCCCCCTTAAGTCGCACCCCTCGGGTGTCCCCAGATTCCAGGACCCTGCGCAGTGGGCCGCCCAGGCGGGCAGTGTGCACCTGAGCGGTTCAGAGGCCAGCGCCGTGCGTGCACGCGTGCTCCGCATCGCCAAGCATCCCGCCTACGACGCGGACACGGCGGACTTCGACGTGGCGGTGCTGGAGCTGGCGCACCCGCTGCCCTTCGGCCGCTACGTGCAGCCTGCCTGCCTCCCCGCGGCCACGCACGTCTTCCCGCCGCGCAAGAAGTGCCTGATCTCGGGCTGGGGTTACCTGAAGGAGGACTTCCGTAAGCCCGCCTCGCCCATCCCCCCACTCCTAACTGAGACCTTCTAGCCCCAAAATAGATGACCAGGGCAATGGTGCCTCCTGCCTCCGAGCTCATAATCTGGGAGTCTGAGGGAGGTGATCAGTCCAGGGATTTTGGAAAGACCTGTTCTCAAAAACTAAAAACAGGGCTGGGGGCGTGGCCAGGGTGGAGTATTTAGCTAACAAGTGGGGAGCCTACGGGTTCCATACCTCCAGGAAAGAAAAAGTAAAGAAATTCTGTAAAGCTAAAGGTGATGGCATACAACTTCCATCCCCAAATTTAAGATCAGAGGATCAGGAGGATCAGAAGTCCAAGGTCATCTTTGGCTATAAAGTGAGTTCAAGGCCAGTTTGAGCTATAAGAGGAGACCGTGTCTCAGAAAACAACAAAGGCCCATAATCACAAGGCGGCTCATCTGGGGCTGAGCTGTTGTGCCAACGCAGAGCGAGTTCACCCTCGGACAAGTCGGGGTTGGGGCCTGAGTACGTGGCAAGAGAAGCAGATACAGGCTAGCATGTGTGGGAGAAGAGATGAGGGATGAAAGCTTGTTAGTGCCTAAGTAGACGTGGATGTTGGGGGTGAGGGGCAGGTGGACCCAGAAGCTTGAGAACCGGAAGAGGAAATGGTATTCAGTCTTCTGGCTCAAAGTGGCTGCTGGGGATCTCATCTGCTTTTCTCTGTTGCCCTGTGGGTAGTGGTGAAGCCAGAGGTCCTTCAGAAAGCCACGGTGGAATTGCTGGACCAGAGCCTGTGTTCCAGCCTGTACGGCCATTCGCTCACAGACAGGATGGTGTGTGCCGGCTACCTGGACGGGAAGGTAGACTCCTGCCAGGTGGGCTGCCAGGGTGAAACCGTTACCCTCTGCCCCTCCCTATGGAGAACAAGCAAGTGGACCAAACCAGCACTCAGGAGGTGGAAACATGAGGATCAGGAGTTCAAGGTCATCTTGAACCAAATAAGGAGTTTGAGGCCAGCCTGGACTACATGAGGCCCTGTCTCAAGAGGAAAACAACCGGGCAGTGGTGGCACACGCCTTTAATCCCAGTACTTGGGAGGCAGAGGCAGGTGGATTTCTGAGTTCGAGGCCAGCCTGGTCTACAGAGTGAGTTCCAGGACAGCCAGGTCTACACAGAGAAACCCTGTCTCGAAAAACCAAAAGAAAAAAAAAGAGGAAAACAAGCCAAAGTATCCTAACAGAGTTGTAGTTGACTGTGCTTTATGAACATAGAAGGCACTGCATACTTTTATTTTGTTTTGTTGGTTTTTCCAGACAGGGCTTCTCTGTGACGCCCTGGCTATCCAAGACTGTATCTCTCTGTAAACTGAACTGGCCTCGAACTCACAGAGTTCCCGAGTGCTGGGCCAGAGACATGGCTCAGTGGTTAAAAGTTTTGGGAGATCCGATGCTTTCTGGCCTCTGAGGGCAATAGGCACAAAAATGATGTACTGACAATAAACAGACTAAATATTCACATAAATATCTAAATAAATAATTACACGAACGTATGCGACTCCCGGCACAAGTGATAATGGCGTCACATTCGCTATCCTCGCTCTTCCGCTGTGCTCCTACCCAGACGATCCATCTGTGAGCCCACAGACCTCCTAGCAACCTCTGTCTGTCTCTGTCCACAGCCCTGTCCATGAGCCCGGACCCTGGGCTGTCTCTGCCTCTGGTGACTGCAGTCGGAGTCCCCTGTCTCCAAGCTGAGAATGTGCCTCTGTTTTACAGGGTGACTCCGGGGGACCCCTGGTCTGCGAGGAGCCTTCCGGAAGGTTCTTCCTGGCTGGCATCGTAAGCTGGGGAATCGGCTGTGCAGAAGCGCGGCGCCCAGGGGTCTACACCCGAGTCACCAGGCTGCGGGACTGGATCTTGGAGGTGACCAGAGCAGCTGACGCAACTGTGGTCCCCACAGTGGCTCCAGCGCCCACCACCCCCAGCCCTCTCTGGCCTACCACTGAGAGCCAGGTGCCCAACACCTCTGCTAAACCCACCGCGGTCCCCAGCCCTGTACCACTGCACCCAAGCACTGCAGCCAAGCCACAAGGTATGCCTGATTCCAGGCAGGTGTCCCCTCCCAGGCGGGGTCAAATCAGTACTGGCTTCCCTCCGCACTGAGCGGCAAAGAGACTAATGATTGATTACTGAGGTCTGTCATGAAGTACTCAGTGGAAAAGAGATTGCTAATAGATCCACATCTGTCTCATTGGCTCCTGAGGAATTCAGCAATTGACTATTGATGTCTGCCATGCAACACTGGCTGAAGACATCTAATCGAAATCTCGACGTGCTCAGTGTGGAGTTGGTAACCAATTGTCAGTGTCTGTCAGGAAAGACCGGGAGGAATTGGCAATTGACTCTAAGTTTGGGGGAGGAGGATGTTGAGACAGAATCTCTCTTTGTAGCCTAGCAGTCCTTTAACTCTTTGTGTAGACCAGGCTGGCCTTGAACTCACAGAGCTGTTTCTGCCTGTGTGTGTGCCACCAAGACTGGTGATTAACTATTGATGTCTGCCTTAACACTGGGGGAGATTAACAGCTGATTACTGATTTTGTTTGGGGGGTACGGAGGGGGAGATCAAATGCCCGAGGACAATTGCAGGAGTTGGTTTTCTCCTTTCACCGCTGGCTCTCAGGGAAGTAAACCCTGATAAGTAAGCCAGCTTTGATGGCTACTACCTCTACCCGGATGTCTGTAAATGGAGGATTGGTGATTGATTGCCAATGTCTGTCTGCCTTGAATCCTCAGTGAGAAATTGGTGATTGATTATTGGTGTCTGCCATGAAAGAGCTTGATGGGAGATAGGCAATTTATTATTGGCATCTGTCTTGACATTTGGTGGGAAATTGGTGACTGCTTATTGATATCGACCATGAAGCAATCAATAAGGAATTAGCAATTTATTTCTGATGCTGCTGTGAATACATGTCTGTTACAGATACATTCTTCAGGTCTTTGGCAGTACATTCTTTTTATTTTAAGTTTTTCAGTATTTATTTTTTATTTTATGTGCATCAGTGTTTGCCTCCATGTATGACTGTATGAGGGTGTTGGATCTTGGAGTTACAGGCAGTTGTGAGCGGCCGTGTGGGTACTGGGAATTGGACCTGGATCCTCTGGAAGAACAGGCAGTGCTCTTAATTGTTGAGCCATCTCTCCACCCCCAAATTTTAATTTTTTTGAAACAATTTTTTTTTTCACTATGAGGCCTGGCTGGAATGAAGCTCATTATGTAGACCAAGTTAGCTTTGAACTCACAGAGATCCTCCTGCCTCAGCCTTCCAGATGCTGGGATTAAAGGCCACCACTGCTGGCTTCATTCAAAGTATAATGAAGGTGCTTGGGAAACGCTGCACAAGGCAGCATAGTTAGAGTGACCCACAGGCCAGCAGGAAGTTACATGTGGTGATCTGGGTGGCTGAGTCTCTGCGGTGACCAGCGTGGTCCTGCCAGGTACCACCCCTGCTCCTGCACACCTGTGTTTTATCAGCCTTGAACCTCTTGGTTTTTTGTGTGTATTTTGTGATGCTGGAAGTTGAAACCCCGACCTGGTGGACCCGAGACAAGGGCCCTGCCACACCCCGCCCAGGTTGTGAGTTTTGTCTCCCCTGTGGTTTGCTTCTGTCTCTTACCCGCCTCTGACTCCGGTTATCCCAGCCGGCCTTATTTCCGGCTTCTGTCCCTCTTCCTTCTCTCCTTCCCACCCTTCTGGGACAGAATCTTTTGTACCCCAGATTGACTTCAAACACAGAACAATCCCTCTGCCTAAACTTCTGAGCGCCAGAATGACAGGCACTTGCCACCATGTAGATGTGACATTGTGGGTCCCACGAATCTCATCAGGGATTCTCAATCATTGCAAGTAAAGATTTCCCTCTAGCCCTGTCGCCCTGGGTGACGTCCCAATTGCTCTGTGTGTAGGCTACTCTGGGCCCAGAATGGGTGAACTCAAAGTAGATGACGACCCCTCAGCCCCCTCTCTCTTCTCCCCTGGCAGAGTGTGGGGCCAGGCCCGCCATGGGCAAGCCCACTCGGATTGTGGGCGGGATCAGCGCCGTGTCTGGAGAGGTGCCCTGGCAGGCCAGCCTGAAGGAAGGATCCAGACATTTCTGCGGAGCCACCGTGGTGGGTGACCGCTGGCTGCTGTCTGCCGCCCACTGTTTCAACCAGTAAGGCCTCCCAAGAGCTCCGATAGCAGACCCTCACTGCATGCAGCAAGCACCAACTAGCTAGTGCAGTGCTTTCCTGTCAGCCAGGCTCAAAATTGACAAACCAAACCAAGCAAGACAATAAACAGGAAGTGCTTATACACTGAATGCTCATACAGGGGGGTCGCCCGGAACCACAACCATCTGGCTCTGGCTCGACAGCAGGGGGATTCTAACCTGCGGTAACCTGCAACATTCATAAAGTTGCTGGGGTCTCGGTTAGAGTGACAAAAGCAAAGACCCAAGGGAACATGCACTCCCAGCAGGGCCTTTTCCTGGGGAGACAGCTGCTGGGCCCTCCCTAGGGTGCGGGGTGGGAATGCCTGAGGTCCTGTCTCTGCAGCACCAAAGTGGAGCAGGTGCAGGCGCACCTGGGCACTGTGTCCCTGCTGGGTGTCGGCGGGAGCCCCGTGAAGCTGGGGCTGCGAAGAGTGGCCCTGCACCCCCGCTACAACCCAGGAATCCTGGACTTTGACTTGGCCTTGCTGGAGTTGGCCCAGCCATTGGTCTTCAACAAGTACATCCAGCCGGTCTGTCTCCCCTTGGCCATCCACAAGTTCCCCGTGGGCCGGAAGTGTATGATCTCAGGCTGGGGCAACATGCAGGAGGGAAATGGTGAGCAGGTCCCAGAGGGGGAATGATGACTGTATCCCGGGGCCTGGTCTGGGAGGGATGTGGCTTGGCTTCTCTCACCTGGGTTCTAAACCACCCAATCCTCTGTGCTGACCCCCATCCTAAGAGCCACTCCATGTCTCCTAGGGTCTACATATGGGCCCTAATGTGTGTGTATAAATAAAGTTTTATTGGCACAAGAGCCACACATTAATTGACCAGACGCCCATGGCTGCAAAACGCGTCCGTGCTGACCCAGTGGCCTTTAGTCCCACAGACCTGAGCCGCCAGCCCCTTGCTATGCCAGAGATCACACGGAGCCCACTGACTGGGTACAAACCAGGCTTTATTGCTGCGTGGCCCCGTACACAGCCACTCACCAGCAGGATATCTTATCACTGGGTTTTTTCTTCCACATGGCTGAATAGATTAGCTAAACTACAAAGCTGAAAATGTTTATGCCCTAGCGCAGTGGTTCTCAACCTTCCTAAAACTTTGACAACCCTTTAATAAAGTTCATGCTGTGGGGACCCCCAACCACAGAGTTATTTTGCTGCTACTTAATAACTATAATTTTGCTACTGATAGGAATCGTAATGTAAATATCTGATACACAGGATCTCTGATATGTGACCCCAAAGGGGTCAAGCACTACCTTTCTAGTCCTTTACAGACAAATTTGTCAAAATGGGAATGGTGGCCTACACCTGTCTTCCCAGCACTCAGGGACAGGGGCAGGAACATCATAGATTTAAGGCCAGCCTGGGCTACATAGTGAGACCATAAAGAACGCAAGAGTTGGGGTGTGTTGAGCACTTGCCTAGTATGTGCAAAGGTCCTGGGTTCCACCCTAGTCTCACCAGTAGAAATGAAAATTCCTGTGAACCCCAGGTGTGGGCATGCACACCTTTAATCAGCATCAGAGAGGCAGAGGCAGGAGGACCGAGGTGAGTTCCAGGACAGCCAGAGCTACACAGTGAGAGCCTGTCTTAAAACAAAGCAAAAATTCCTGTGGGCTCTGCTGGGTAGCCCCACGGTAGAGACAGCACCTGTTGACCCTGCTTAATGCCCTCTTTCCTGGCAGCCACCAAGCCCGACATCTTGCAGAAGGCGTCCGTGGGCATCATAGAGCAGAAGATGTGCGGAGCTCTGTACAACTTCTCCCTCACTGACCGCATGCTCTGCGCTGGCTTCCTGGAGGGCAGAGTGGACTCCTGCCAGGTGGGTGCCATAGGGATACCTTGAGCTCCTACCTGGGCTAGCAGCTCAGTGCTGAGCAGTTGCCTAGTGTGCTTGGGGCCCTCGGTTCCATCCCCAGTACTGAAAAATGAAAAAGAATGATTGATGGCTGGAAGGTGGTGTCGAATGCCTTTAATTTAGCACTTGGGAGGTAGAGGCAGGTGGATCTCTGTGAGTTTGAGGCCAGCCTGGTCTACAGAGTGAGTTCCAGAATAGGCAGGGCTACACAGAGAAAAAAAAAAAATGATGACAGATCAGAGAAGGAAAGGGATTTGCCTGAGGTCACACAGCCAAGTCTGATGTCCAACAGGAGTAGAGCCTTTCTGTTCCTTGGATGGGTGTCCCACAAAGTTTGTTGGTATCCTCCTGCAGGGTGATTCTGGTGGCCCCCTGGCATGTGAGGAGACACCTGGTGTCTTTTACCTGGCTGGCATCGTGAGCTGGGGCATTGGCTGTGCCCAAGCTAAGAAGCCTGGTGTCTATGCACGCATCACACGCCTCAAGGACTGGATCCTGAAGGCCATGTCCTCAGAGCCCAGCTCCACGGCTCTCCCTCACACCTCCAGCACACGGCTCATCCTTAGCAAGCCCCTCAAAACCACAGCGGCTGGCCTCAATATCCCAGAGGCCACCACCGGCAGACCTGCTACCCCCAGGGCCACCATCAGAGTGACCACTAGACTACTCAACACGACATTGACTGCCAGGAGTACCACCACCAGGGGACAGACACCAGCCCCGAATGCTCTGGGCACCACCATATACTCTCACCTGCCAGGTATGGTGACACAGGCTGTGACTCGGGTGGGTCCCTGTCAGTATGATGGTGCTGAAGACACACCATAGTTCCAGAGCTGGCATCCAATGTCAGGGTCCTGTGGCAGCCTGCCCAGCCTGCAGAGGGCACTCTCCCCATGTCCTGTTGTGTGTGCCTTGTGTGTGCACACGTGTGCATGCAGAGACCAGAGGAGGGCATCTGTGTCCCCTCCACCAAGGATGTGAACACTGTCCTCTATCGCACTGCACAGTGCTCCTCCAGGGCAAGGCACCTTACTGAACCTGGAGCCTCTGGGTTTCAGCAGCAGCTGGCAAGTCCCAGCCAACCTCCTGCCTTTGCCACCATTCGTGCTGGGTCAAAGGCTTGCACACAACCACGCCCACTGGCCCACCTCTCCAGCTCCTGTTTCTTTCTTTACTTAATGTGTTCAGTATTGTTTGTCAAGCTCCCGCCCAGCCTAGGACCTACACAGTAGCTGAGGCTGACCTTGAACTCCTGCTCCTCCTGATGGTTAGGCCTAAGGGCAAACTCATGTCACCTCAGCTACTTGACAGGAGCATCACAAATTCAAGGCTGGCCTGGGCTGTGAGGGGCTTTCAAGGCTAGTGTGATCAACTTAGTGAGAGTGCCTCTAATCAGCAAACAGAAAGGAAGGAGCCAGAGCTCAGAGGCGGAGCCCTGGCCCCCCATGAGGGACTGGGGCGTGGTCAGGGTAGAACCTCTGCCCAGAATCCCCCAGTGAGGGGCTGGGGGCACAGTTTGGCCCAGTTCTGAAGGCTCTGCCATTCATGTCCAGGAATGTTCAAATAAAATAAAAACAAGAGGAGAGGGGAGCAATATCCAGAACAAGGGAGAGAGAACGAGATGACTGGAGAGAGGGGTGACGCCCAGCTAAGCCTTTGCAGTTTTGGGTGTGGTACCACACACCTTAAGTCTTGGAGGCTGAGGCAGGAGAATTGCTTGGACTTTAAGGCCTTTCTGGCTGCATATATAGTAAGATAGTGTCTCCAGTGGTGGCGCACGCCTTTAATCCCAGCACTTGGGAGGCAGAGGCAGGCGGATTTCTGAGTTCAAGGCCAGCCTGGTCTACAGAGTGAGTTCTAGGACAGCCAGGGCTACACAGAGAAACCCTGTCTCGGGAAAAAAAAAAAAAAGATAGTGTCTCAAAACCCCAACTTTTTACAAAAGCTGGGAAAAGTAAATCATCTGCAGAGGTGAGGACATGACTGGTGTCTGGTTTCTGTGGTCTGGTCTCCCCCCACCCCCAAGCATCTGAGGATGTGGCATGAGCAGAGAGGGACAGTGTCCCTCAGGTATACAGGCAGGAGAGCTGGTAAGGGGCTAAGTTTATTTCTACCCCCCACTGTCCTACAAGCGCCCCACATTCAGGCACTCCAGCTGAGACTCCCTGCTGTGGGGACACTTGCCCAGGGTGAGTTCCTGAAGGTCCTAGGCTAGACCTTTCTTACCCCTTTCTCTCATTACTGTTGGGGTGCTGCTCCTAAAGTCACTGTGACATCTTAGTACTGGGCCAGCGAGGATGTCCCTCCACTTGAAGCAGTATGGAGCTGGTGATAAGTGGCTTTGAAACAGCAGATGGAGTCAGGACTACAAGCAGAGGCAGTGGGCCCTTGGGGTCACAGCAAGACCTCTACCAGAAGCCCTGTGACTCAGGAGACCCCACACCTAATCGTTCTGGCAGATGAGCACTGTGACCTTGAGCTCAATCTGACCCTGACCGTGGTAATTGCAGTGGCCTGGGAGCCCCACGATGGGACTCCAGCTCCGGGCGCCAGTACCTGCTGCTCACCTTAGGAAGGAGGCCACACAGGCTGAGGACCTCCGAAATCACTCTCTGGCAGTTCACACTCCTCCGAGGGGCCTTAGACGGCTTTCAGTCCCTGGGCCAGGAAGGGACACCCGACCTAATGTCTGGGTGGTGGCCAGTGGCTGGGAAAGGGGAACCAGCCGGGTGTTACATGAAGCCACCCTCTGCCCCTCCCACAGGGCACAGGGTGCTGGGTTGGGGTCCCAGCCTTGGGGTGGATAGGAGGAAGACCCTCTGAACCGGGCTCACCATACTTGCTCTTCCACAGACTGCGGCCTGGCATCCCCCAGGGCCCTGACCCGGATAGTAGGCGGCAGCGCAGCCTCGCTAGGGGAGTGGCCCTGGCAAGTGAGCCTGTGGCTGCGGCGCAGGGAGCACCGCTGTGGAGCGGTACTGGTGGCTGAGAGGTGGCTTCTGTCTGCAGCACATTGTTTTGACATGTGAGTCCTGGCCCGGGTGCGGGCAACCACCCGCCGTTCCCCAGTCCACGTCTGCAATTCGGCCCCAGCCCCCAAGGCCACCAAACACAAGGCCTGGTCCCTTCTTGGCAGGGTTCTGGACATGGAGGGTCCTTTAAGGGACCCCCCAACATGTGCTCATGTGCCTGTGGGTCACAAGGTGAAAGGGACAGATTGTCTGGTGCTGTGAAGGTCCCGGGACAGAAGGGAGACTGCATTCTGGAGTGTTGAGCGCCCAGAGCCCTAGTAGAAATGACTGGTGCTGCTGGTGTTCCCTTGGCCTTGTGGTTGTTGGATTCGTGTGTGTGTGTGTGTGTGTGTGTGTGTGTGTGTGTGTGTGTGTGTGTGCGCGCGCGCAGTGTCCCCATTTCCATAAGTTGACCTAGTGGGGGTCCAGACACTTGGATCTCCAGAGGGTGGGTGAGGCAGTGGTGGGGTCCCCTCAGAGGGACACCCCTCATGGCTGGGTGAGCCTGAGTTGAGCAGGGAACAGAGCATTCCATTTCCACTGGGATGGTGTCTTGGGCAGGCGTGGGGCGGTGACACTGCCCACGCATACGCGCGCCCTGCAGCTATGGGGACCCCATGCAGTGGGCAGCCTTCCTGGGCACCCCATTCCTGAGCAGCTCGGAGGGCCAGTTGGAGCGCGTGGCACGCATCTATCGCCACCCGTTCTACAACATCTACACGCTGGACTACGACGTGGCGCTGCTGGAGCTGGCAGGGCCCGTGCGCCGCAGCAGCTTAGTGCGACCCATCTGCCTACCGGGTCCCGCGCGGCCCCCCGACGGCGCGCCCTGCGTCATCACTGGCTGGGGCTCGCTGCGCGAGGGAGGTAGGTACGCCTACGTTGGGTGCCTCGCAGGAGGCGTTGGAGACACCCCCCCACACACACACACACCTACTCCCCGGATCCCACAGGCTCCATGGCGCGGCAGCTACAGAAGGCTGCAGTGAGGGTCCTCAATGAACAGACATGTCGCCGTTTCTACCCGGTGCAGATCAGCAGCCGTATGTTGTGCGCAGGCTTCCCGCAGGGTGGCGTGGACAGCTGCTCGGTGAGTGGAGACAGGGTCTCTTAGTGTATGTATGTAGCCCAGGCTGGCCCGAAATTCTGCACCACCACTGTCCTTTGAGGCAGGGAGTCCCAGGAATCCTCCTGTCTCATCTCCTGAGCGCTGGTGGCACACACATTTGCCACACCTGGCTTTTCACGTGGGTTTTGGAGTTTAACTTGGGTCCTCACACTTGTGTGACAAGCCATCTTCCTACTGGGCCTGCCCAGGTGTCCTCCAGCCCACCTGACTGTGGACATCACGTTTCACAGCTGCATGCTCAAAGACAACACGCAGGTCCCCGACCCCACATCCTACCCGAGGTCCAGGCAGGGCGATTATTGAGTATGAGACCAGCTTGCCCCAACAACACATACATGATGGTCAGTACAGGGAGATCTCTGTGTTCTATGCGATGCTTGCTGTGCAGACGAGAGCACTGAGCACAGTCCCCAGGAGTCATATAAAAAGGCTGTGCTTACAGACTACGTGCTTATAACTCCATTCTGTGTGGGTAGCAACGGGGAGGGGGGGGACGGACAGCTGGGACCTGGCCACCACCTACTTCCAGGTTCACACAGAGACCCCGTGTCAATGGAATGGAGTGGAAACCAATAAAGATAACCATTCAGCGCCCCGCTCTGGCCTGCATGTGCGCAGCAGGCACACGATGGTCCTTTGGACAAGGGCCTGGCAGAGGCACAGCCGGTGCAAGTAACAAAGCACATTAACCCTGAACCCATTTCCCACACTGCAAAAGTGAGGCTCTTCTACAGCCTCTCTCCACTCAGGGTCTTGTTAGTGCCCAACAGAGAGGTGCAACTGCAGGAGTCATACATGCTTCCAAGGACTGCTGGCCTGAGGACACTCTCTCCTTCAGGGTGACGCAGGGGGACCGCTGGCCTGCAGGGAGCCATCTGGCCAATGGGTGCTGACTGGGGTCACCAGCTGGGGCTATGGCTGTGGCAGGCCCCACTTCCCAGGCGTCTACACTCGAGTGGCTGCTGTGCTAGGCTGGATAGGCCGGAACATCCAGGAATGACTGTGCTGTGGCCAACGACCTAGGCGTGGACTAAAAACACTGCTGCCGGCCACCCAGCCCACGGTGGGGAGTTGGTAGCAGTCGAACAAGGGAGTCCGACAGGAACTAGCTGTGACTGTGTATGTTGTTCCAATAAACAGAATCCCCTCTCCTACTGGCTCAGTACCTCTGTCGAAGCTATGAGTCTCCAGGAGCAGGGCATGTCTCCAACTCCTTTGGTGCCTTTTTGTAGGACAGAGTCTCATGTACCAATCCTCCTGCCTCCAGACTTACCCCACCCCCAAGTGCTGGGTCAACAGGTGTGCACCACACTTTGTTTATTCAGAGTTGAGGATGGCACCCTGGGCCTCATGCATAACAGGTGAGAGCTACATGGAGCCATGCTTCTTATGCTAGGCTTGTCTCTACCCGGGATGACTTAGCACCTGAGGCCATGCTCCGAATTCCCTGAGAGCCAGCAGCCCACTGACACCAAGGAGAGATACCCAGGGAGATCGGGGCCTACTCTGGGGAAGGGACCTGAAGCAGTGAGGTGACACGCCAGCCTGTCTGCCCCAGCAGCGATTTATTGGCCTGCTCTCATGAGGTCACAGGTCAGTAGGGCCGGCCAGATCCCCGCGTCGAAGGGGTCCTCACTTTCTTCTGAGACTGAGCTGGACGCAGCAGCCCAGGGAGAGGTCTCGACCCCCGAGCCCTCCATGCTGCCAGACTTCAGGGTGGCTGGAAGGAGCTGTCCTTACTGGTAGGGAAAACAGTTCCATCCGCGAGCACGGTGTTCCGAGGCACAGGTCCCGGTCACATGTTGGCTCGTTCCCTCTGCAGTCGAGAGTTGTAGGCGCGGGACACGGTGTTCCAGGCGTCCATGTAGCGGTCCATGCACATGGCGATGCATTTCTGCAAAGCACGGAGGGGAGGAGGGGATCCCTGACTGAGTTAGGGTCACACGACTCGAGGATCACGCACTAAAACTGTACCTACACAGGCGCAGAAGCCCGGTCCTCACCCCGCGCATGCGCAGAACGTCTCAGTAGGCTGCAGCTAAAGGCCGCGCACGCGCAAAGCCCTTAACCCCTAGATACTCCTGGCCCTGCGCCCCTCACCATCCCCGGGTTCCCGGGGTGTCTCACCTGCTCTGAGTTATCCAAGGAACCCCCGGGCTTCCCGATGCATTTCCTGAAACACTTGTCCGTCATCCTCTGTGGACACATGAGAGACGTCAGCGGGGACTCACCTGGAGGACCCCGCCACCAACCCTGGCGCGTCCCGCACCTGTAGCAGCTCCTGCGCGTTGGCCACAGCGATCTGCACTTTCACTTGCTCCATAATGGCCCCCGGATCCAGCTTTCCGCCACCCGTGCCGCCGAAGTCCGAGCCGAAGCCGCTGTCCATAGCTGCTCAGTCAACGGGGCCGCGCGCGCCGACCGTACGCGCCGGAAGCCCGGGCACCACGGGAAACGGAGGCTGTGCCGATTCCCACAAGGCGGCGCGCCTCGTCACCAGTCTGACAAAGCTGTGGCCTGAGTCACCATGGAAACAAGTCAAACTACACCTCCCACAAACCTGTGCGCGCCGTGCCCTATGACCACCCGTGGCGACTCCTGGTTCCACAAGGTTGTGCGCGCACAGGTTGTATGTGTCTCTAAATTAAACCCCTAGCACTGTCCTTTGGCTTATAGAAAGAAACGAAAACAGAACTACAATTCCCAGAAGGCTGTGCAACTTCAGGCGCACATACTTTTGACGCCCTAGCAATGGCTGGGCCAGGGTCATTTCGTCGCGTACCTCCCCACTGCGCATGCGTACAATATAAAATTCTCGCCGCTCCTATCGGGGGCATAGGATCAACTCCGAGGCTGCAGTTAAAATCAGTGTTTATTTGAGTGTACAAAAGTTTCTAGTTGTAAAATGTATATTACAAATCATAGGGGGAAAAGGTGGAACACACGTTTGGCATGCATCTTACAAAAGAAACAATCTTTAGAGCTGAGCGATGTGCGCAGTGCAGGCGGTCCCGCAGCAGAAGTGCCACTCCAGTAACCACCTCTCCTAGCCGGGGCCAGAAACAGACCTCTGAGGACCTGCAGACTATTCTAGACCTGCTCCTCAAACACAAGGAAGCCAGCTCCAGTGCGGAAAATACCGGAGGGCACCTGCCCTGTGGGCAAGGCAGCAGGGATGCACAGTGACTGCAGCCAGCCACGACTATCCAGGATCCAACACCGGTCACAAAGAAAACGGAGGTATCTAGAAGAGGTGGCTGGCGAGTTATGGAGGTCGGTGACTGGTGGCGACATGTGGCCAAGAGCTCTCGCCTTGGGAGAGACTAGGCCTGAACTCTTACCATCAGCTGTGCCGAGAGGGAGATTGCACTCCCCACAGCTCAGTAAAGGAAGCTGTCATAGGTAACCCCTAGTAGTGGTAGTTCCAGGCCTGAACCCCCAGAGCAGAGTTCCAGTGAGTTGGGTTACTGACTGATGTAAAAAAATAAATATTCTTTAAAAAAATACCATGTGTCAGTGGTAGGGAATAGGACAGGTAAATCTGGCTGGCTCCTGGCGCTAAATTTCAGGGAAACAAGTTTCCAGGCCTCCCTATCAGGGTGGGGCACAGAGGGGCCACACAGTGTACATTTACGTGAGGCCAGGAGCACAGCTAGCCTGGCCAACACTCCTGTGAGCAGTCGCTGGCTGGGTACCCGCAGCCTTGGTTCCTGAAGGCACAATGCCCACGTGATCTGCCTGTCTCCTTCAGTCTTAGGATGGGAGGAGTCGTCCCATGTGTGGGCTCCCTCCTTCTTGGTCCTTAGCTTTGGAAGGGACTAGAACATTTTAGAATCTGGGCCCAGAGAAGCCTATGAATTCCCTGAAGCTGGAGACTGCTATAAACCCTTCAGACTCAGAGTACAAAGCTGGAATGTCCCTGAGTTCAGGTGCTCTGTCAGTGCCATCAACTCCAGGAGAGGAAGGTCTGCCTTGTGTCCTAAGAGCCACCACATCCCTCTTGGATTCTGAATATGATTTGACTTGAAAGGCTTCAAAGAAAACGACTGAATCACCAGTTTCAGACAAGGTCCACCCTGAGCTAGCAGCCATTCTTCTGCCCCAAATCCAGGCCCAAGTCCCTCAGCCTGCAGGTTCCCAGCCCAGGCCTCTATGTCATCATGACGGCATGGGGCCAGGTGAGGCCTGTGGGCAGAGCACACCTCCAGCTCAGTAACCCACCAGAGCCCACCCACATTCTCACAGTTGCTTAACAGTCATCTAGAAAGGACTAGTGAGAGCAGACCATAAAAAAATAATTTCAGGGGCTCTGGGGACCATGGTGACTGTGGGGGCAAGTTTCACATCAGCCGGCAGCCCCTTGAGGTAGTCCTTGGGTCCCCCTGCAAGGAATGGGGGAAGATAAGAGTTAGGCAGCCTGCTCCCAAGCAAGCGTATGGCCCTATTCCAGAGCCTTCCATTTGTCCCAGCCCAGACTTGGGGGCTGGAGTCCCCGTCTCCCCACTCTAAGCTCTAAGGAGAAGGTATCCTGGCTGAGGGATCAGGAGTGTGGGCTCTGAGGTCTGTTGTCACAGAGCCCATGCACTGAGTGGGTATAGTCGTCATCTGAGGCAGGACTGTGGAACCTATACCTAAAGCCCCACTAGGTGCAAAGCCCCACTAGGTGCAAAGCCCCACTAGGTGACACCAGCCACATGCTCTCTCTACCTGCTGATGGAAGAGGTCCTCTTCACCAAATTCTGCCTCTTCCTCTTCCTCCTCTTCCCCGTTCTCGAACCCCTGGACAGAGGACTGCTTCGCAGCATACACAGCCACCTCCTACACAACAAAAGTCACCAGTTTACTTGACCAACCCCAGTGCTAGTGGCTGCATCTCACTAGAGGCCACCCGCAGAGGGGAGGCAGGTGTCAGGTCCCAGTCAACCATGCTGTGCACCTACCTCACCATCTGCATTGACCAGGACGGTGCGGAAGCTCTCCCCGGATCCCCAGCTGCTCTGGCTCTTCCACACAAGGGTTGATGGGGGACTGTGGGTAGCCCCTGTGCCAGCTGCCCACACCTGAGGAACCAAGATGGCCCTTGCCAGTCACCTCGGCCTGGGCCAAGCAACGGTTGCCCACCATGAGGCCCTTAAATGGGCTCCTCCCAGCAGGATGGCCCCAGGATGTGGAAGAGACACAGGTTCACAATGGTCCTGAGCACTCAGATGGAGAACTATGCTGGGATGCAAGCACCTCAGGGACTGGACACCCACACTCAGAACTGTGAACTGCTAGGCCTCAGACATGGGGCATCACTTGGACAGTGTGGTACCCTGAAGGGTGTGGTAGCTCAGTGGCCACGGGGCTGGTCTCAGAACATGCTAAACCCATACAGTACCTCCTAGCTACAGTACCTGCTGGCACCTACCGTGACCGTCTGGCCGGCCCGCAGGACATACTTGGGTGTGAACTTGTAGGCGATGTCCTCACCCTCCAAAACCTGTCTCTTGATCCTCCAGTTCCCCAAAGACTGGTCCTGCAACCAATACATGCTTTAGACCTCCAGCTACCAGGAACGGAGTACCGGTCCCACTCACCCAGCCCTGCACTAACCTTATCTGAAGAGTTCTTAAGGCGCACGAACCTGCCCTCCAGGTCCACCTCGTCGATGTTCACAATACCCGTGGTCATGGCCTGCTGGGCCAGGCGGGAGCCGCTGCTCACGCTGGAGGCACTGCTGGGTGAGGCTGGGGTGTCCTCAGTCTCCAGGCGCCGACGCTTGCCCCGGCTCTGCCCCACATACATGCCAACCCCGCTGCTACTGCTGCTGCTGCTGGAGGTGGCCCTGGAGATGGTGACGCGTGATGAAGGGCTGGGGGACAGTTTAAGCCTGTGGGAAGAGAGGTATGAGTGGCCAGTAGTCAGGTCGCCGGAACCCCGCCCACTCGCAGCCTCTTCTGATGCTCTGCCCAGCCCCTTTCCCTGGCTCCGCCCACTCTCCGGCTTCATCCACCTTGCTCTCTGGTCCCTCACACACCATCTGCCCCTCCCCTTGTCCCAGTGTCCCTCTCACCTCTCCTCCTCGCCCTCCAGCAGCTTGCGGTAGGCGCTTATCTCCATGTCCAGGGCCAGCTTGATGTCCAGCAGCTCCTGGTACTCTGCCAGCTGCTGCTGCATGGCGCCGCGCACCTCTGTCATCTCCTGCTCCTTGGCGTCCAGCATCTTGCGGAACTTGTCACGCTCCCCAGCCAAGGCCTCTTCCAGTTCGCGGATGTGGTTCTCTGCAGCACTGGCCTAGGGAAGGTGTGGCCAGGTCACAGTGTGGCCTCTGTACTCTCAGATGTGAGGGACCAAGGGAGGACTGGAGTGACAGAGGCCCTTAGGGGCAGGGCTGGGTCCTGTCACCTGTTTTTGGAGGCCTAAGAGCTGGTAGCTGAGGGACTCCACGCGCATGCGTGCCTCCTTGAGTTCCTCCCGGGCTGCATGGGCTGCCTTGTCATTCTGGTCGGAGATCAGCTTGGCGTTGTCCAGCTAGCGGAGTCGGGGAATGTGAGCACAGGTGGCAGATAAACGGCCCCCCTTCCCTCTCCTCACAGCGGTACCTTGGCCTGGTAGGTCTGCTCTAGCTCCAGCCGGTACAGGCGCACTTGCTCATCGTGCTGGCTGCGCAGGTCCTCCAGGGCCTGGGCCATCTTGAAGTCATATTCCTGTTGTCGGCTGCTGTCCACCTCCACCAAGCGCCGCTCATGCCTCCGTCGGGTCTCCCGCACCTCCTATGAGGGGACAAAACTAGTGACCCAGCTGTGCCAGGTTGCATCTCTAGGTGGCCTCCTGGCTACTTGCACACTAGTGATCAATTTGTGTATACTCCTGCACAGTGGATGGCAGCCTGGACATGCATACACTGGAGTATTATTTAGCCATGAAAAGGAGCAAGGCTCTTGACACAATCCACAGTTGTATGTGGAGGACATGTACTGTATGCTGAAAGGGGAACCAAAGACTAGAGGCAACAGCACTGAGAAGGTAGAGGCAGGAGATGGCTCTGGCCAGCCTGGGCTCAGAGTCAGACCCTGTCTTTTTTTTTTTTTTTTTTTTTTTTTGGTTTTTCGAGACAGGGTTTCTCTGTGTAGCCCTGGCTGTCCTGGAACTCACTCTGTAGACCAGGCTGGCCTCGAACTCAGAAATCCGCCTGCCTCTGCCTCCCAAGTGCTGGGATTAAAGGCGTGCGCCACCACTGCTCGGCCAGACCGTCTTAAAAATACTTTGCAAGAGACAAGTGGATCTCTTTAAGTTCGAGGCCAGCCTACAGAGTAAGTTATAGGACATACAACTATACAGCTATACAGAGAAACCCTGTTTCAAGAAAGATGGCCAAAAAAAAAAAAAAAAAGCTTTGCTTCCCCTAGGGTGGCAATGCTCACCCTGAATCTCAGCACCCAGAAGAACCAGGCAGGGGGATCTCAAGTGTTCCAGGTCAACCAGGTCTACATGGTGAATTTCAGAGTAACAAGGGCTGCATAGTGAGAGGCTTTCTCAAAACACTAAGAAAAGACTTCTAAGGCAGACCCTGACAGAGCCTTCTCCATCCCCATCCTCTGTGCCTGGGGCTCCAGGACAGCAGCTTCCACAGGGAGATGAGAGTGGGAGGTGGGGCTCACAAGGGTGGATCTAGGAGTCAGTGGCTGCCACAGGTTCCTCAAAACATACCCTTCTGGTGCTCTGCACGGCTGCCCGAGGTGGCTCCGGGCTACACTCCCTCACCGGCTCTCTTGTGGGCACCCTGAGGTGGTGGTTCCAAGTCCTGGGATCCTCCACTGCTTCCTCCACAGAGGTCTTCCCAAGACCCTCTCGGTGTCGCTTGACACACTCCCTCAGAGGTCTCCCATGGTCCACAGTATCTTTCAAGGGGCTGGCTGCCTCCAGGCAGTCCCTCCTGCATCTCTCTCCTGTGCCTCTCATGGGTTCTGACTCCCCCATGGGTCTGTGTTCTCAAACTGGAGTCTTCCCAGATCTCTTCCCAGAATCCAGTTCTCCTACAGGTTCAGGGTCTCTTATAGGTCCCTCTGTGGATTCCTGGCTGAGGTCAGGGTCCCTGGTGGCTTCGCACACAAGGCTCTACCCCGAAGCTCTCTTGGGCTATCCCAGAGCTGCTTGTGGCTCCACAGCCCTCCTCCTGTTGAAGCCCTTCCTCAGCACTGACCACAGGCAGGGCTTGGCCCAGCATTGTGACGACACAATGGGCTCTGTGGTGGTCGAAGTCCCTAGGGCCCTGTGTGGTAACCCTGTATCTAGGCAGAGTCCCTCCAGCCATGCTCAGCAACCCAAGGTACTAGAGGCCCAGACATTAAAGGGGAAGCCCCAAAAGCCACATCCTCATCCTTAGTAGACAGCTAACTTAAGGATGGCTGTTTTCTGTGTGTTGGTGGGGGATGTGATCGCACATCCATGGCCATGGATGTCAGAGGACAATCTGTGGGAGTCATTTTCTCCTCCCATGTGGTTTCCAGGGGTGTAGCTCAGGTTGTGAGTGTCTGCAGTATGCACCTTTACACACTGAGCCAGCTTGCTGACTCAATTTAAGGTTTTTTTAATTTTGTTTTATTTTTATTTATTTATTTTTTTGGTTGATGTTAGGTTTTTAGACAGGGTTTCTCTGTAGCCATGGCTGTCTTGGAATTCATTCTGTCGACCAGCAGAGCTGGTGACATCTGCCTGACTCTGCCTCTGACTCTTCGAATGCCTCTGTTTACCCCATGCTGGTAAAGGCTTGAGCCAACAAGCCCAGTTAAGTTATGCATTTTTGACGAGATTCTAAATGACTCAGTTGGCCCAGAGATTCAGTGACCAGTGTCATTCCCAGCTAGACATGGGCTAGGCTGGCAAGATGGCTCATCAGGTGAAGGTGCCTATTCTCTAGAAGGAATAGATAAATGCAAAACCAGACATGAGGGAGGGGCTCAGTAAGAGGCCATGGGGGCCGAAGCATGAGCACCAGGCTGATTGAGCTTCAGATGCCAGCAGGTGGCTGAGTTCCTGTGGAAGGGGTGGGTCTCCTGGAACAGGGAGTCCGTCTGCTCCCCCCAAACACACTCGGACTCCCCCCTCACCTCCTCAAACACACTCTTGCTGAAAGCCAGCTCCTCTTGCAGGCTCTGGCAGCGATTCTCCAGGTCCACACGCATCAGTGTCTCCTTCTCCAACTGCTTCTTGGCCACAGCGTGACCATCTTCTGCCTGGGAGACACAGGGCAGTGAGCTGAGGGGACAGCCTACTGGCCTGGCTGCCATCTCAGTTTCTCCATGTCACTAGAGAGCTGGGACATCAGCAGCTTCCAGACCCACCTTGGCCAGCTGTGCTCGAAGCTCTGCCACCTCTGTCTCTAGGCCATGCTTGTCACCGAGGGCTGCAGCCAACTCGGCCTCAGTCCGGTGGAACAAGGATTCCAGGTCTTTCACTTGGCCCTGGGCCACGGTGAGCTCACCTTCCCTCTTCTTGGCACTGAAGGCAAGGAGGACAGGCAGTCAGAAGGCCTGGGGAGGCCAAGCGCAAGGTTGCTATGGTCCCTGTTAGTTGCTGCAGGCTGCCTGTCGGCTGTCCCAGCTCCTGGGAGGCTGAGGCAGGAGGACTGCTCCAAGTTTGAGACCAGCCTGGTCTAGAGAGACCCTATTTAAAAAACAATAGCATTCTCAAACCAAACCCAACCCTACCAAAGCGCTCGGCATTGTGTACCACAGGATGCTAGCTGTACTGTCAGGGCTGAAGTTGCCCGCACCCTTCCCAGCTGTGTACAGAAGTCTAGTTCCAGGTGGGGCTGCCCAGCAGTACAGATCTAGCTGCAATTCACTAAAATCACAAAGGAAAGCCTGACTCTGACTTCCTGGTCACTCGGCACAGTCAAGATTAGAGGCAGGTGTTTAAACACGCAGGTGTCAGAGTATATTTGGGCGGCTTTTACAATATTTGTAATTCTTCCCTTTTGTGGCACAAGATATCCGGAGCCCAGGTTGGCCTCACACTTGCAGCAATCCTCCTGCCTCAGCTTTCCCAGAGTCAGCTAGTAACAGGTGGGTATATAGAGATGGGTGGTACCCATAGCTGAGTAACCACAGCTCCTGCAGACTCCAGCCTGCTCCCTACTGTGTCTGCCGCAGTCTGGGTGTGGGTGCAGAAAGATCTGGCCCTGCTTAGGTCATGGAACCAGCAATGTTCACAGAGCCTGGCAACCCCAGCTGGAGGGGACGACTTGGGGGCTGGAGTCCTGCACTCAGAGACCACCAGCTGGGACATGGGCTGAGAGGGACCCTGCGCCCTGAGAAATGTGGTGCAGAGTCCCTGGGGTGCAGCACGGCAGATTCGGCAAAGCAGGGCCAGAGGAGGTATGAGGCGCAGCTGGGGAACCCCTGGCCCAAAGGCCCAGGCTCCAAGGAATGCATGGGCCCATTCCGAGAAGGGCAAGGTGCTCGGGCAGGGTCTTGTGGACCATGCTGGAGTGTGTGGCCCCCTCCACAGGTCCACCCAAGGCTGCCATGGTTCCCTGTTCTGGAAGGGGAATGGTATTGGGGGAAAGCCAGTTTCACTAGTCAAGGCCATCCTTGGCTACATAGAGAGCTGGGAGCTAGCCTGGGCTTATAGAGAAAGCTGGAGGGGAAAACTATCCCGGCTGGGTGGGGAAGGGGAAGGTGCTGTGGACAGACCTGGGTAGGAATCCTCTGTCTAGCTGGTGCCAGCCTTGCCCCAGATGTGCTGAGGGGGCTGGAACAGCTGGCTGCTTCAGCACCTTTGATGTGGCCTATTGCTCCAAAACACCAGCTTATTAAGCCAGCGGCAGGTGCTGAGGGTAGACAGCCTAGCGGCCACCTCAAACACTGCCACGAAAGAACCAGGCGTGTTGCCCCTCAGAGGACAGGCTCTTGCCTGTGGCCACTATGAAGGTCAAATGGCCCGTGGGAGCAAGGGATCCTGATGTGAGAGAACTTGGGCAGATCTAGAAGTGGTCCCTTCTGAGACAGGGAGGTCCCAGGATAGTCTCACCAGCAGTGGGTTCCTCAGAGCAGAGCCAGGCCTGGGCTGGGAGGGAAGAGTGTGGTAGACTCTCTCACCCCAACCTGCTTTGAGGATTGTGATGTCCCCAGCAGAGGCTCCACTCAGCACAAGCCAGGGCCGGTGTTTAGCGAGACACTCTACAGCGTCAACATTCTCCTGTCATTGTCCTGGTGAGACCTTCAGCCCCGGACATATAGTGCTCAGAACCTTCAAGGCTTCTGATGAGGGACACACTTTATGACCCCAAGGGACAGTCGGGGAGGCCAAGGAGAACAGTGAGGGATCTTGGGCCTGCTCTCCCTAGAGCAGCAAGTCTGCAAAGCACAGCCTCAGAGAGGTCTCACTGCTATCCCAAGGAGCCATGGTCTGAACAAGCGTGTGTGCGGTCAGGCCATTTGCAGCTGCTGCAGGCTGGTGGCCACAGGGCTCCATTTCAAACCCACAGTCATCCTGTCCCTGGTCTCTGGGGGCCTGTGGGTTACATAAGGGGCTCCTGGTCCACTGTTGAGCCACGGTCACTGACCTTTCTGGTTTTCCCTGCTGCATGTACTACGTTCACTGGTGCGCACATGTGAAAGCAGAGGTTGGAATTCAACATAGGGGCCATCCTCAATTGCTTTCCACTTTCTTGGTGGAGGCGAGTGCCTCACTGACAAGCTTGCCACTGTGGCTGGTCTTCTAACCAGCCCACTCTGAGGAGCCCTGTTGACATCTTCCCAGTGCGGGACAAGCACTCCACTCACCACGGTGGGCCCCTGGCCTGACCACCCACCTCTTCCTGGCTTCCTCTAGCTCAGCCTGCACCTTTCCAATTTCAATCTGCAGCCGGGCACGTTCACGGGCTGTCTCATCCAGCACCCGCCGGGCGTCAGCCAGCTCCGATTCGTACAGGGTCTTGATGCCACTCACCTGGGGAGACAGGGCAGGGGGTGACAACAGGAGCACAGGACTATCCTATGTCAACCCTATGACACTGTCTTAGATATGACAGAGGAGTCTGGGCAGTCTTTCTGGAAGGATCCATCTTCCTTTTCCACAACTTAGCCTGCCAGGATGACAAGAGCAGGTCACAGGATCCTCAGACTTGGGTGGGAATGTGTAGCCAAAGCTAGCCCACTTGGTATCATTGGCTCAGGGCCTTATGATTCTCAGCTATGGGACATCCCTGACAATCCACTGCCCTGTGCAGCAGACACCCAGCATCCCACTGCCCAGTCTAGAATTCCTGGTCTAATGTGTTTTCTTTTCTCCAAAGCCCCAGTACTACGATGACAGGTACCCAGTGCCAGGCAAGCACTCTCAGAACTGATGCCACAGGGAGCTTTCCTGGGTCACACTCCTGCCCCTATTATGACAATTTGGAGACCCCCTTTCTGAACTGGCCTTTATTCCTCAGGCCTTCCATATCTGCATCCTACCCCATGTGGGAAAGGGCTGGGAGACCTAGGCCACCTAGGCTACCTCGATGAGACGCTGTGATGGCTATTCCTGGTTGTCATCCTGACTACATCTGGAATGAACTATAATCCAGAAATGGAGGGCACACCTGTGATCCAGATCTTGAGGCATAGTGGCCATGAAAAGCTTAGGCCCAGGCAAGGTGGCACAAGCCTTTAATTCCAGGAAACAGGCAAGCAGATCTCTGAGTTTGAGGCCAGCCTGGGGCAGAGCAAGCTCCAGATCCAGGCCTGGTGGTACACACCTTTAATCAGGGACACACCTTCTGCTAGAGGCCTACACAAGGATATTGGAAGAAGGAAGAGTCACTATTCTCACCTGCTTGCACGTACTTACAGATGCCAGCACATCTGTTGGAGCCTACCTCTTCAGGACTCCAGCTTCTACAAACCAGCTGAGACACCCAGCCTCATGGGACTGATCAACTACTAGACTCTTGGCCTCTTCCCCTCATAGCCCCCATTGTTGGGTCAGCTGGGCTGCAGACTGAACGTCATTCCACAGTTTCCCTTAATCTATAAAGACATCACGGAGGTTCTGTGACTCCAGAACCCTGCCTAATCCAGACACCTGGATCCATGCTCAAAGGCAGGGCCACCCCACATGGTGCCTGGCAAGGGGTCTTCAGGGACACTCAAATAACACACTCGCTTTTGACCTCTCATTGACCCTGCTGGGAAGACAGTTGCCGCCTGCCCCTGGCCAGGCCACACACATGCCAGCTGGGTTGGAGACTCAGGTTTCTCCCGGGCCCTCCTCCCTCCAGTGTGCAGCTATGAGCTTCAAGTGTTTAAAGACAGACACATAGCAACAGATGCAGAGAAACACAGCACTTCACAGCCTGGACGGCAGAGACACAAGCAGGCACAGGTGTGGCCCTTGGTTGTGGTGAGCAAGGTCTCCCGTCACAGGAGCGGGCTGTGGTGTTTCACACTTTACACCCACCTGCAAATCTGTACAGTGTGCACAATGCCAGCTGCCCCAACACCAAGGGGAACAGCCGAGCACTCTCAGCAAATGACGGACGTGTGCTATCTACCATCTGTCCCCTGGCTGGAATATTGCCCAACCCTGAACAGGAGCAGGACTCTGACATGACAGTGTGGAGGGACCTGGAAGACATGGTGCTCAGGGAGACCCAGATGCAAAGGCCACACGGTGTGGGCTCCAGGATGGAAAGGTCCACAATGGGGGAATCCAGACTGGACATAGACTGATGGGTGCTGAGAGGAAGGAGATAGGATGATGGCTCCCAGGAACGCACTCTTTCGGGGACAGAATGTTCTAGAATTGGACAAGGTGAGATTACACAGACCTAATGGAGTCCCTGAACTGCAGTGCCGAGTTGGGGGTGCATAAGAGACACACATCAGGGCTCAGGAACCTGGTGCCTGTCAGCACAGACGGTGGCTGCCCAGCACGGGCCTGGCAGGTCAGTCAAGGCCAGAGTAGAAGGGTGGCTGAGGATCTTCTGCAGGTGGGACTCAGGCTAAGACCACAGTGTGTGCGTGTGTGTGTGTGTGTGTGTGTGTGAGAGAGAGAGAGAGAGAGAGAGAGAGAGAGAGAGAGAGAGAGAGAGAGAGGTAACTGTGTGTGTGTGAGAGAAATACAACACACTGTGTAAGAAATGTGCACACTGTGTGTGAGAGCAATGTGACACACTGTGTGTAAGAGAAATACGACATACTATGTAAAAAATGTGACACACTATGTGTTTGAGAGAAATGTGACACACTATGTGTTTGAGAGAGAAATGTGACACTGTGAGAGAGAAATATGACACACTGTGTGTGTAAGAAATGTGACACAGTGTGTGAGAGCAATTTGACACACTGTGTGAGAGAGAAGTGTGACACACTGTGTGTGTGAGAGAGAGAAGTGTGACACACTGGCGGGGGATGGAGTGGGTAAAGCTCTTATTCCCATTTCACAGACAAACACCTGGAGCAGGCAAAAAGCCTCCTGTAATCCAGCCCAGCATCTGCTACAGGAAAGCAGGGAGAGGTAATAAATCAGGCACTTACTCCTGTCTCTGCCACCACTGCCCTCACCCCAGGACTGCACAGGCCCTAGTGTGGGGCATGCCCTTGACCCTAGGAGGACACGTTGAGATGTAACTCCACTGGGCCTCACACCCCTCATGTTGGTGCCAAATCAACGAAGACCACCAGCCAGCTGGTGCACTCCAGCATTCTGTCACAGTGACAGAAGCTAGCACTGAGGTGTAAAGCAAGATGCATGCATGTGCCCACTCACACACATCATAGACAGACACAACAGATACACACATAGACACCAATAGACATACACACACATACACCACAGACACACCCAGACACCCACATATACAGACAGATATACACACAGATACACACCACAGACACAGATACACACACACTTCCCATCAGCCCCTGCCTGCCAGTCTCTTCCCACAGGATGCTGACTCGCCAGGCCTGGGGTGGACAGGACACAGAACTCCTGAGGAGGAAGACAGGAGGTGACCACAGGACTGCCGGCTACCGGGAGCAATAGGAGGAAGAATGGGTGGATGGGGTGTGTGGTGACAGCATGTATGCCTGCCACCCCAGTCCCTCAGAGGCCCTGACCAGCACATGCTCCTGGATGGGCCCTGGGGCCAAAAGGGTACCGGGGAACGCAGGCTATACTGTGAACCATGGGCCTGCTCCACACCTTGCTCCATTTAGACCCTATGTCTGGGTCAGCCTGATCTATACTCAGGCCTGCAGGCCCGCTGCCACGGCTACCTGGGCCTGCCTGTCTAGAATCGCTTCTGTATTTTTATTTTTTATTTTTTTGACAAAGGATCTCACTATGTAGTCCTGACTAGGCTGGAATTTGTTATGTAGACCAGATTGGCCTTGAACACACAGAAATCCTCTGCCTCCTGAGAACTGGGATTAAAGGTAGTGCCAACACTCACCAATAAAGCTTTATTAGCAGTCTCAAAGTGATGTCATCTCAGGTGGATTTGGTCCAACAACCCCATGTTGTTTAGCCACAGAGACCTTGGCCTCTGGAGGAGGAAACTGTCCCCCTGTTTGGGTGCTGTCAGGCTGCGTGAGCCCTACTCAGCGAGGACAGGTGGCTTCTGACAGTGGTTTCGTAGCACCACTGCACAGTCCAGCCTGAGCACTCATTGGCCAGAGCCTCGGGGCTCACATGTCACACACACAAGCTTGGCTGGAGAGTTTTGCCCCTCCAGGATTCCCTGTCCCCCACACACCAGCCCAGCAACAGGACACCAGGGAAGGAAGTGCTACAGTCACGTTTCCCTGTGGGAATCTTATATCCCAGCCTCAGTGTGCACAGGGAGCCTTCCTGCTGCCCTCCAGTACCATCAAGCCATCCACAACAAACAGCACAGCCTCACAGACAGTGATGTCAGTCTGTGGGGTCAGAAGTCACGCTCGACCCCAGCTCTGAAGGAGAGAATGAAATGAGAGCCAGCACACAGGGCAGGAGGGTGAGGTTACCTCGTATGACCAGCTGGCAACCTAGCCTTCAGTGGTACCTTCAAAGCCTCCCTCATATGCCCCTGCCAATGCCCCAGGTCTCAGCTGCAACAGGATAGCAGATGACCTGGTGATCCCTTATGGCAGGCCACACCCTGCCAGGCGACACCCAGCCACACCTGTCCCTACTCCTTGCCAAGTTGCCCAGAAGGCACTGCTGACAGGTAGAGCATGTGCAGTCTTTGTGGTCACTCCCCCCCACTTCCTGTACCAACTGGCTACCCCGTCAGCTGTCCCCAGACATCTTACAATACTAGATGGAGAAACTAGGCAGGCTGGCTCCCGGAAGGGCAATGAGCCTGCCACCTGCTGCCAGCTGCCCTGGCTCACACTTCAGCCCAAAACCAGCACTGTTCTGACGAGCCTTGCATGGACAGGTGGCGTCTACTAGGGCTCACACTACACATGTTCACAGAGCCCAGAAGCTCCAACTGTCTGTGCGACAAAAGGGGCTACAAAAAGTAGAGTGGCGTGGCATAGGCCTTTAACCCCAGCACCCAGGAGCCAGAGGCAGGTGGATCTCTATGAGTTCAAGGCCAGCCTGGTCTAGAGTTAGTTCCAGGTCAGCCAGGGCTACACAGAGAAACCCTGTCTTGAAAAAACTAAATAAATCTTTAAAAACAAAAATGACTGAGGGAGATACCTAAAGGTGACTCCTGGCTCCCACACGCAAGCACACGCACCAGCCATCCTGATCCCACCCACATGCAAGCACACACCACCAGCCATCCTGATCCACCCAGCCAGGCTAGCATAGGTCCAGGCATGGTAGAACAAGCCTTTAATCCCAGGAAGCAAAGGCAAGCAGATCTCTGAGTTCAAGGCCAGCCTAGAACAGAGCAAGTTCTCGGTGAAGGAAAACTTAAATCCAGGCGTGGAGGACCACACCTTTAATCCCAGAGCTTAGGAGACAGACATGCAGATCTCTGCATTCAAAGTCAGTCTACAGAGCAAGTTCCAGGACAGCCTTAGGAAGTGAAGGAGCTGGAGAGCAGAAAGGATAGTGTGTTAGAACAAAGGGTCCATGTCCCAGCTCCTGCAATCAGCAGAACTCTGCAGCTTTGGCCATGTGGCACTGGCTTTAGAGTCTAGAATAGAAGGGACTACTGGAACATTTGATGCTGGTTAGCTGAAGCTAAGAAATTAGTAGTGATTAAAATGAGACCAGCATCACTGAGGTGAAATCTTCTGGGAAGTGTTTTCTGAGAGCACAAAGAAGCTGTGTTCCAGAGATAGCCAAGGTGGTACCTCGTGCTGCAGGTGTACTTGGTAATGCGTACGGTGGTACTGGTTTTGAAGACATGAAGGGGTCATGAAGAGCAGCTGAGGCTGGGCACTGTGAGAGGCCACGGAAGGCCATTGGTGAAGGTGCAGCCTCACCTGCAGTTGAAGGCCCAGGACTGAAGGGGTCATGCAAAGGATCTGAGGCTTGGCACCATGAAGAGAGCCTGTGAGAGGCTGCTGGTAAAGCCTAGTTGCAGTGGAAGACCCCAGCGTATAGGAGATGCTGATAGCACTCAGAGCCCCCAGATAGCCCATGGATCTTGTACAAGCCCCCACACCTTCATGGCCCCTGGGCTTAGATATTGCCAGGTTCCAGCTCCTCTCCTCCCAGGCAGCCTGCCAACTCCAAGACATGAGAATGGCTTCTCAGACCCTCACTCACCACAGCTCTTGAGCCCCTGGGGCCCATCCAAAGTTCTATGAGAACGAAGAACCTATGATTGAGAGACCCTCCCCAACAAGACCCTTCACCCCTTTTCAAAGGGCTTCCCCCCCAGGAGGGTGGGATACAAACACTCTCCAGATGCCTTTCACTTGGGGGGCGATCCCAATGGCTCCTCCCCCAGGTACCAGCCTCCTGAGACCACACTGTCCTATGTAGTACTTCAAGTCCCACAACAGCTGAGTGGGTGGGTGGCCTACTCTGTGCCGGTCCCTGAGGAGTCACACACTCATTGTTGGTACCTTGGTACCCTTCAGGAGAAGCACCCCAAGATGTCCATGGACCCTACAGTGGGTGGACTTGTAACCTAACCTTGTCCACTGGTGACCCTAAGAACATCACCTTCACAATCTCAAACTAGAACCTGAGTGAGTGTCCCCAGGAGAGTCCCAAAATACACTTCCCACCTGGGTCTCCCAGAACTGTGGGTCCCCAAAAGTCCAGAATTCCTCTGAAGGATGATCCTTGACCAACACCCTTTTCTCAGGGTCGCTAAACACCCCCCCCCCCTTTGCCCATTGCTAGGAAGAAGCAGCTGTGGTTCTGCACCTCTCTTCAGGGGGCCTCAAAATCTCCTCACAGCTCGAATAAGGATCGTCTTGCCTAGGGTGGTGCTGTCCCTCAGGGAGTTCCCAGAACAGTCTGCAGTTCACTCCTCACTGGGGTCCCCAAGCTCTGAATTCCTCAGTGGTTTGCCAAGCTTGGTATTCCTCCCTCAGAGACCCTCAAAGCCCAAGATCCCCAGGACAGCCTCCAGCCAGCACTTCCTTAGGGTCCCCTAGGGTCTCACGAGCCCCTAATTAGGGAGACTGCTCAGTCTCAGTGCAGTATCTCTGGGGTGTCTTAGGAATCAAGCGGGATCCTTTAAACCTATGACCCTGGGTGGGCGGGGCTTTCCTGCCTATCCTTGGAATGTGAAGGGTCCCCCAAGGTCCTAGAAACCAAGATGGCCCGGGTGGGTGGGGTTTAAGGGGGCAGGGACTAACACTGTTTACACCTGTCACCTGTCCCTAAAGTCCCTCAGATGGGAGTGACTTAAACCCATCTGCACTAGTCCCCCTCCCCACCCAGACATTAACAAGTGGCTGGGTTCCTGGTGGGCGGGGCTTACCTGTCTGCACCAGTTCCTGGTTCCCCCCCCCAGTGGGTGGGACCTAGCGGTTTGCACTCGTAAGGCAGGTGTCTCCCCTCACCTTGGGCGGAGCTCAGCGCTATGCAATTGTCTCTGGGGTCTACTGATGGGCAGGGCTCAGGCCTCGCACCCAACTTTAGGGTATCCTGGTGGGCAGAGCTTAGCTGTCGGCGTCTGCCCTAGCGGTTCCCCGGCTAAGCGCTATGCGCCTGTCCTGAGGCTTCCCGGTGGAGAAGTCTCAGTCCTATGCACCTATCTTTTGGGTCCCCGGTAGGCAAGATTTAGCCCTTATACACCAGCCCCGGAGTCCCCGGTGGACAAGGCACAGCTAGTTCTATGCACCAGCCCTGGGAGTCCCCTGTGGGCGGGGCTCTGCTAGCTCTATGCACCAGCCCCCGGGATCCCCGGTGGGCAGGGCTCCGCTCACTTCTCCTATCACCCGGTCGACCCACGTACCTCGCGAGTGGTAACCTCCTCCTTCTCGGAGATCCGGAGCAGTAGCCTATCGTTCTCCAGCTCCAGCGCGCGGACGCGGTCGATGTAGTGTGCCAGGCGGTCGTTGAGCTCCCGCAGCTCCTCCTTCTCCTGCAGCCGAGACAGGCGCGTGGGCGAGAGCAGCGTGGCGGGACCCGCGTGGGGCGGCAGAGACGCCATGGCGGAGGCGGAGGCGGAGGCCGAGGCGGCGGTAGGATCCCCTCCGCTGCCCGGGTGCAGCGCGCTCATTCAATCCGCACCGCGGAAGATGGCGCCTCCGCCCGCAGCGCGCCGGAATTTGTAGTCTCTCTGGCGCGGAGCACGCAGGGAGCGGTAGTCCACAAGGCAGCTTGCGAGGCATGCCAGGAGATGTAGTTTCCAGCTTTCCAGTAAAACCCAGGGTTTGGCACTTACCCTGATTGCGGGTAGTGGAAGAGTTCCGATTTCTACATGTGTACAGATGCACACATGAGCCCACATAAACGCACACACAGAAATCAATTAATAAATTAAACAAATGCAAAACAAATAAGACAGCAAGGATGGGTAAGATGCCTCAGAGGGTAAAAGGCACCTGCTGCCAAAGCTGATGATCGAAGTTGAATCCCTGAGCCCTACATACAAGAAGACAACCAATGCACACAGTTGTCCCCTGGCCACCACACGTGTATCTATAGTGAGAACTTTGGTTTCTTTGAAAAACACAGAAATATGTGAATTTGTGTTTTTGTTTTAATTCAAGGTGTTAGATATGAGGCCGCTTCAGATTGTCCGTAGCAGCTGACTATGATTTGCCTTGTGCTCTAGCAGAGGCGTGGTTTTGCCAACTGCACATAGTTTCTATGATTATGACCTTTGGAATTCTAGGGACTTTTCAGAGGATATACAAATGCTACAGCCCCAAGACTGGTTTTGGTTGGTCTCTGTTGGTCACAGTTTGTTAAGTAGTCCTGTGCAAAGAAGAAACAACAAGAAGAAATTAGATATCCTGACAGCAAAATCAAACTTGCCCCAAGGAACTCAATGCCCCTAACTGGCAGGAAATAGTCTAACAATAATGTCACTCCCTTTCTCCTCTATTCTTTTTTTTCTCCTATCTAGTTAGAAAAGGGTGGAAGAAAAAGATCGCACAAAGTAGCCAAGTTCTACTACAGTGTCCACACACAGGAACACAATAAACAAATGTAATTTAATTTTTTAAAGAGTCATTCAAGGCAAATATCCTCTACTGTCTTCCCAGCACTGGGAAAGCTGAGGCAGGAGGATGGTGAGTTTGAGAATAACATAGCAAAACCACAAGGCTACAAATGTGACTCAATGTATAGAGCGCTTGCCTAGCTGAGGTCCTGGCTTCTATCCCAGCACCACAGACCACAGACTGGATGTGACCTCAGTACCAGGGAGATGGAGGTAGGAGAATCAGAAGCTCAAGGGACAGCCTCAGTGACACAGAGGATGTGATTATTTGGCCATGTGGCTCTGGCTTTAGAGTCCAGAATAGAAGGGACTACTGGTACAATTGATGCTGGTTAGCTGGAGTTAAGAAATTAGTGGTGATTAAGACGAGACCAGCATCACTGAGGTAAAAGCTGGGAAGTGTTTTCTGAGAGCACAAAGAAGCTGTGTTCCAGAGATAGCCAAGGTTGTACCTCGTGCTGCAGCTGTACTTGGTAATGTAAGAGTCACCCAGTGGTACAGGTTTTGAAGACATGAAGGGGTCATGAAGAACAGCTGAGAGAAGCCAGGGAAGGCCATTGGTGAAGGTGCAGCCTCAGTTGCAGTTGATGGCCCAAGACTGAAGGGGTCATGCAAAGGAGTTGAGGCTTGGCACCATGAAGAGAGCCTATGAGAGGCTATTGGTGAAGCCTAGTTGCAGTGGAAGGCCCCAGTGTATTGGAGATGCCAGTACCATGGGATGATCACCAAGAACAGCAGCGGCAGTGGAGTGGATCAACCTGAGCCTAGAGCGCTACAGAGGGCAGAGCTGGAGAAGTGATGTCAGCCCTTTGGAGGAGCCCAGAAGATCATGTGTGGATCCCAGACATTGAAACAAGAAGCTGTGAAGTTGCCTTGGAGACCCCAAGTTATTAAAGATGCTGGAGCCATGGCATACCTGCTGAAGAAAGCTGCTAACAGGGAGTGGAACCAGCCCAGGAGAAATAAGTTTGTTGCAGTTAACAAAGATGAAAAAGGAGATGGAGATCTGGAGACCGCTTTGACATCAGACATGGAGATGCAGAGTTTGTCCAGCTGGTTTCCTGTCTTGCTTTGGGAATTATAGTTAAATGATTGAATGAATCTCAGAAGAGACCTTGAACTTTGGACTTTTAACATTGCTGAGACAGCTATAGACTATGGGGGCTTTGGAAGTTGGACTAAATGTATTTTGCATTATGCTATGTTTAGGTGTGGCCCCCATAGACTCATGTGTTTGAATAAGCCTATGGGGGCCAGGGAGTGGAATGTGAATATTTGTATTTGCTCAGCCCAGGGAATAGCACTATTAGAAGGTGTGGCCCTGTTGGAGTAGGCGTGTCACTGTGGGTGTGGGCTAAGACTCTCACCCTAGCTGCTGGAAAGTGAGTCTTCCAACTAGCAGCCTTTAGATGAAGGTGTAGATCTCTCAGCTCTGCTTGCACCACACCTGCCTGGACGCTGCCATGCTCTGGCCTTGATGATAATGGACTGAACCTCTGAACCTGTAAAGTCAACCCCAATTAAATGTTGTCCTTATAAGACTTGCCTTGGTCATGGTGTCTGTTCACAGCAGTAAAACCCTAACTAATCAGAGGATGTAAGGCAATCTGGGCTGCCTGAGACTCTGTCTCAGAAAACAAACAAATAAACCAAAAAATGGAAAGACAAGGAGAGGAGATGGCTCAGAGGACAAATCTGTTGCTGGGCAAGCAAGAAGACCCACCCAATACAAATCCCATAGACCAACATGAGGCTAGATGTGGGAGAGCACAGGCCTGTAATGTCAACACTCCTGTGGGGAGATGGGGAGCAGAGACAGGAGAGTCCCAGGAGTTCCAGGGGGCAGCTAGCCCCGGGGTCCACAGCAAGGTGAGGGACAGGAAGCCAAAGATCCTCAGCCCTGTGCATGAATACTGTGACACACGTGTCACACACAAGGGGTAATGGGGAAAGAAGGCTACTAACCAGAGCTTGGTTCCCAGCGATGGTTTCTATTTATGTGTCAAGTGCCGGACTATGGACCACTTTTCTCTAACTTTATACAGCAGGTACCTGGGAGGGTCAATTTTTATGGCTGGGAGAGGGCAGCACCCCAGTGCTACACCCACTCCTTGCCGAATAGCCTTCTCCCCTCACATGTCATAACACCAAACTTCTCCAGACAGACTTACTGTCCCCATCAGGTACCTAACCTGTCACTTTGAGGATTCAGCCAGACAACCACTGAAGCCAGAAAGGTAAGAATGACATTAGCATTTGTGTCTCCCTAAAGCTACTTTGTGTCAAAGGATCTGCTACTGTTTTCCATTTTGTTATAATTAGAGCTATTAGTGAAAAAAAAATGTAAACATGGGGGGAGGGCATGGCTCAGGAGCCCCTACTTAGAATTTCCCAGTGAGGGTCTGCAGGCATGGTCAGGGATGCAGCCCAGCTTAGAATCCCCTAGTGGGGTCTGGGGCGCGCCTCAAAAGATGAACACTTACATATCTAAAGAGAAGTAGGTCCTAGGTTCCACCTCTGGCAATGCAAACATTTTTCTTTTCCTTATCTGATTCCCACTGGCTTGCACACATTTGCAAAGGGTCCAAAGGGTATCCCATCATCCCCTAAAAGGGCAGGCCCCCTGATTTGAAATTGAGACTAGGCCCAGCTCAACCTGGACTAAAGGAAGATTTCTGGCACTTAAAAGCCCTCCTGAAGCCTGTTCCCATCTACCAACAGGAGTCGTTTCCCTTGCCTATGTATGGGAGAAGAGGCATTTAGCTCTCCAGTACCTGCCGTGCCTATCAACATATCGAAATCCGAAGTCCACGCTGGTCCCAGGACTTCCCCAGGCCCTTACTCATAAGTACCTGTCAGATATTTCAGAGTTCCTACAATTCCCCCTCAGCGCCCCCCTCCTCAGTTACATATTCTCTTATAAAGAGATTTTTCTCCATTTCGCCTCTCTGCTTTCCCTGGGAGAGAAACTTGGCAGTTGGGAATAAACTTTTCTTTTTCCACAGACACAGCGGCCATTTAGGTTTCTTTACTGTGCCCTCGCATACACCCCTCTTGGCTTTGACTGTCCTCTGTGCCTCAGGGCTTATGGCTGGGGTCGCCCTCTAGGCACACCATTTCTTCTTGCTGTGCCCAGACTTACTCTAGACTTCCCAGCCTCTTCCCTCCGCGCCGGGCGTGGTTCGTGGTGCACCCCACCCCCGCACTTCTGGACTCTAAGTCCCAGAAAACCGCGCGGTACTCTGGATGGGGCGGGACCCTCTTCTCCCCGTGCACTTTTGAGAGACGTCCTGCGATTTTCAAATTTTCGCGCTGAGAGGGTGTGGCGGTGACAGCTGCAGCTGAGGTGTTCCCTCGCTGCCAGAGACTCGCAGGCCTCCCCATCCCCCACGCTCCTAATACAGCGGGTGGAGAGTGGAGGACCCATGGTTCGAGGAAAGAAAACTGAAGCCTGTGACAATCAAGGACTGGCCTGAGCACTCCTCCAACAGCAAGCGTCGGAGCTGGGGTACAGAGTTGATCCCTGTGCCTAGGCCGCTACAGTGGCTGCTTGCTATCTACTTTGGAGGTGCATGGCCGTTGGACAGGAAATCCGGAGCCCTAGACTCTCAGTCCTGGAAGTTCCCTGCTCAGTGTCCATCCTTTCTTCTTCATTCCCCGGAGCCACTGTCTCCGCCCAAGCTGGATTTTGGCGCCAGTTTTAAAAAATAATAATAAATAAACAAATCTCATCCCAAAAGAGTCGCTGGCTTCTGGTCGGAGCACTTGAGTTGAATTAGGAATTCTGGAGCCTGGATTTGAAAGAAGCCGGATTCCGGACCCTGGGTTTCCAGGAGATTTGAGTTCCTGAGTTTGGGTTTCAAATTTTAGACTCTGTATTTCAGGACTCTGGATTTGGGGGAGGCCGATTTTGGAGCATCGGGGTTTGGGGGCTCAAGCTACAATCTATCATAATTTAACAGCCTGGGACTGTGGCTAGGGACAGAGGCAGGAGTCAGGGCCAGCCTAGTCTCCATAGTAAGCTTCAAGCAACCTAGATCTAGGAGACCGTGTCTCAAAACAAAAAAAGCACAAAACTAAAACAACAACACCACTGTTGTGTTTTATAAAAAGATAAAGGGAGAGGGAATATGGTTGGTGGATGTGTAGTCAGGTGTGGGGGAAGGGGGTTCCTCCCCGGGCCCATGCCGAGGCATCCCTTACCCCTTAGGGACCAGTCACACCATGGTACAGTATAGAACAGAGTTTATACAGGGCATGGGGAGGGGAGTTGAGAGGGCAGTAGAGGCAGAGAAAGGCAGAGAGAGGGAGAGAGTAGAGGAGTATAGGCCGGCCATGAGCACGTGGAGAGAGAGGGGGGAGAGGAATGAGGAGAGATAGGGGAAGGGAGAGAGGGAGAGAGAGAGAGAGAGGAGAGAGAGTGCACAGAGGAGAGCAGCACCTTTTATAGTTAGGCAGGCACACCTGGCTGTTGCCAGGTAACTGGGGGTGGAGCTTAGACAAAATGCTAACAATCGTAACAATCGCCAATAACAAAACAAAAACAATACAAAACAAAACCTGGGATCCAGACCAGGAAGTCCCAGGGTCTGGTGAGCACTTCACCGAGCTGATGAGCTCCACTGATGGGGACGTTCTGCTATGAACCTGCCACAGGACACCTACCAGGATGAGCTCTAAGTGGGTTAGACACAGTAGGATACATTGAATCACGTAGATTCAAGCAAGGCAACGGGGTTCAACTTGTGTGCACTGGACAGTTGCCATCTAAATGGAGCGCATGCCTTGCAGAAGGGAGGAAGGCACCCGGCTGAGGTAATGCAGTTCTGGGCCAGCAGAGAGGTCAGGGAAGGAGGAGTCCTACTGGGCAAGCTCAGAAGAATGAGCAAAGCAAATAAGAGAGTAAAATATGTGTGTGTGAATTAGTCAGCTATTACTATATAACAAATACCCCTTAAGATATGTATTTAGGGCCAGTGGATAAGGCATGTGCTGTCAAGCCTGGTGATCGAAGTTACATCCTAGGGACCCAACTGAGACCTGAGGCTTCTGATCCCCACAAATGCAGCAGGTGCACACCCTGCCTACATTCCCGCCACAATAAACAAAAGACAATTATGTACATTTTAATTTAATAGTTAGCATCCATGTTAGTCCCACTGTCAATAAGAAAGACAAAATATTTTGAGACAGACCACATTTGCAAACTTATTAAACTGTATTTTGGGTTCTTAATCATCACTTATGAATTAAACTGACATTTTTGTTAGATTTTAAATTATTATTATTATTATTATTATTATTTTGGTGTTTTCAAGACAGGGTTTCTCTGTATAGCCCTGGCTATCCTGGAACTCACTCTGTAGACCAGGCTGGCCTCGAACTCAGAAATCCACCTGCCTTTGCCTCCCAAGTGCTGGGATTAAAGGTGTGCGCCACCACTGCCCGGCCTTTAAATTATTTTTAATGTTCATGTGTGGTGGTGCACCTGGGCCACAATCAGTATTGGAGGTCAGACTCAGCTCTGCTCACCTTCCACTGTTCAGATACTAAGGACTGAACTCAGATCAGCAGGCTTGGCAGCAAGCCCCTGTGCCTTTTGAACCATATCACCAACCCTAGAAATTAAACTTGATCCAAGCTGCGTATATAAGAAGTGCTTTATAGAAGAGTCAGTGCTCAGTGTAGTCCACAGGGGTCGGGTCGGTCGGGCACAGCCCTCCACTGTAAAGAGCAAGTTCAAGGCTTAACTGTCTTTTTGTTGTCTTAATTTATTTTAATTGTATTTCTCTGTGTGTACACGTGTGCATGCCTGGAGGATGTGTATGCACTGATGACCTTAGAGTAGGTATCAGAGGACAACTTTGTCTCCTTCCACCTTTCAGGGTCCTTCCCAGGGATCAAAAGCAATTTTGTGGGGCTAAGTGGGGCTCCACCCTGACCACGCCCCCAGCCCTCACTGGGGGATCTGGGTGGGGCTCCATCCCTGTGGGACCTTGGGCTTCTAGAAGGACTTTCTACTGCTGATCCACCCACCAATCTCCCTTTTTGAGATAGTGTGTCAGTTTATTACCCAGAAATGCCATGATCTCACTCTACAGTCCAGGCTAACCTAGAACCTGAGCTGCTGAGGCTCAGTAGAATTATACATTTGAACAAGTTTGGTTGGCCTTGGGTGACTGCCCTGCAAGTGCCGACTGTGGGGAAAGTGTGATGAATACCTTTTTGTTGAAAGTCCAGCATGCAGTCACTGGGAAATGATTTTTCCATGCTGACAGACTTGAGAGAGATTAAGCCATCAACTCAAGGACGCACAGCGTGAGTCTAACCAAAGTAAGCAAAACACCAGGGACTGTTGACCTCAAGCACTCAGCCCGCCCATGAGACATAGCGTGGCAAGGAGACACAGTGGCCTCCTTGCCCCCAACTCCCACACCTGCGCTCCCCCCTAAGCCGGTTCCTGTCTTACAAATGTCTGGGTGCTCATAGGACGAGAACATGAGTCACTGCCCTGGAAATTTCTCCTAGGGGATGGTTTCATTGTGTGAGAAAGCATGAAGTCAGAGCCCAGCCCTTCTGACATTCTCACCACAAGCCCATCCAGACCCTCAGTGGCTGATCTCCTTCTCTCTCTCTCTCTCTCTCTCTCTCTCTCTCTCTCTCTCTCTCTCGCAGCTCGCAGGCCTCCATGGCTCTCAGCTTCCTCTAGGTCAAAGCCCAAGTTTTCCCTGAAGCCCCCAGGCCTTGGCCTGTGCCTCCATCTGCATCTGTCCCCTCTGCTCTGGGCACACATGCCTCCTGCACGCTGTTCTGACATGCCAGCCTCTGCCCTGCCCTAGGCCCTTCGAACAGGTGCCCTGCTTCGTGGCCTTTTCATGTTCCAGGCTCAGCTTTGATGCCACCTCCCCAAGAGAGTCCGTGATGATCGCCCTTACAACTCATTGACCGTCTCCTGTTACTTAATTGTGCAGTTCCAGGGCAGTAAGAGACGCTCTGTCTCAAGCAAAATGTGGAAGCTCATGAGCAAACACCCACCCACTCACTATCTTAATGTCTTCTTCTGTGTGTCTGCTGAGACCTTTTTAGTTTTTAGAGACAGAGTCTCACTATGTAGCCCTGCCTGTCCTGTAACTCACTCTGTAGACCAGGCAGGCCTCAAACTCAGAGATCTGCCTGCCTCTGCCTCCACGGTCAGCATCTGCCTGTGCCACCCCTGCCTCATTAGGAGAGTCTTATGTTCTCAGTTCCAGGGAGATAGGGATAGTTTTGGGTCACAGCTCCAGAGAACGGCCCACTATGGCAGGAGGGCTGAGGCAGCAGGCACTTAGGCCCTGGCACACAGGGCTTTGTGCTGCCCCTTTCATCATGCTTATAGTCCAGGGCAGTATAGTGCTTCCCACAGTTGAGATGTGTTCCCCCACATCAATTAACATAAAAGAATCTCCCAAAAGCAAACCAAGAGACCCGTATGTCAGGTGATTCTGCCAAGGTGATCCATAACGCTGGCTGTCACTCACAAGAAAAAAAAGGGGACCCTTTGGCTGGGGTTCGGTAGCTAGGGCTCTGGCCCAGTGTATCCAAGGGCCCAGAGCATGGCATGAACCAGATGTGCTGGCCCATGTAGCTCATGACAACAGGATTGTCAGGAACTCATGGCCATCCTTGGCTTCATAGTGAGGTGAGGCCAGCCTGGGCTACATGAGATTCAGTCTCAAAAAAAAAAAAAAAGAAAGAAAGAAAGAAAGAAAGAAAGAAAGAAAGAAAGAAAGAAAGAAAGAAAGAAAGAAAGGAAGGAAGGAAGGAAGGAAGGAGGGAAGGAAGAAAGAAAGGAAGAAAGGAAAAAGAAATAGGAAAAGGCAGAGGGGACCTTGCAGGGATGCATCTAGAAGTCCAGCCCCCCCCTGGTGGCTGCTGACCACAGCCAGCTCTGCTCCTCCCAGGAGCTCAGGCCTTTGTCCTGGCAGTTTTCATGCCCTGATCCTATTTCCGGTTTTGTTGTGAGAACCCTGTAGTGCCCCGCCCCAACAGACCCTCCCCTCCTCCTGACCTCTAGGAAGCCCAGTGGCCAGGTTTGGTTGTTGTGTGTTTTGATCACCCCTCTTCCTTTGTATGTACACTGGTGTTTTGCCTGCATGCATGTCTGTGTGAGGGTGTCTGTCCCCTGAAACTGGAGTTACAGATGGTTGAGAATTGAACCCTGGTCCTCTGGAAGAGCAGCCAGTGCTCTCAATCTCTGTCCCTGCTGTTTTGGTTTTCGAGACAGGGTCTCACTGTGTAGCCCTGGCTGGTCTGAAACATGCTCTGTAGTCCAGGCTGGCCTGGAACTCACAGAGATCCCCCTGCCTCTGCCTCAAGTGGGTAGGATTAATGGCGTGTGCCACCACCACACCATGCCTTTTCTTTTTGTTTTTGTTTTTCTTTTTAATAACAAAATTATGTGTGGGGGTGGGGGCTGGAGAGATGGCTCAGTGGTTAAAAGCACAGACTGCTCTTCCACAGGTCCTGCGTTTAATTCCAGCAACCACATGGTGGCTCACAGCCATCTGTAATGGGATCAGATGCCCTGGTGTGTCTGAAGAGAGTGACAGTATACTCACATACATAAATTAAATAACATGTAAACAAACAAACAAACAAACCTGTTTGGGTTTTGTTTTTTGTTTTGTTGTTGTTGGTTTGTTTGTTTGTTTTTTCCGAGACAGGGTTTCTCTGTGTAGTCCTGGCTGTCCTGGAACTCACTCTGTAGACCAGGCTGGCCTCGAACTCAGAAATCCACCTGCCTCTGCCTCCCGAGTGCTGGGACTAAAGGCGTGGCCACCACAGCCTGGCTTCTGTTCGAGTTTTGCCTGCAGCTGTCCATGTGCCCTCAGAGGCTGGGAGAGGGTGTTGGATCCCAGAACTGGGCTACACTATTGTGAGCTGCCTGATTTGAGTCTTGGGAATTGAACCCTTGTCCTCTGGAAGAGCAACCAGTGTTCTTAACAGCTGAGACATCTCTTCAGCCCCACCCCCAGGTTTGAAACAAGGTCTCATTTAGCCCAGGCTAGCCTCAAACTCACTACATAGCCTGACCTACTGACTGATCTTCCCTTCCCATACCTTCCTTCCCAGTCCTGGTTCTTGTGGTACAGGGGATCGAAAGCAGTGCCTCACACATGCTCGATGAGCGCTCTGCTCACGGAACCATTGCCACAGACCAGCAGCCAATTTAGATTATTAAAACATACATCTAGTAAAGCTTACTTATTTATGTGTGAGGAGGCAATTCACTTTGGAGTATGTACAGAGATGAGAAGACAATTTGCAGGAGTCAGCTCCCACCTTCCACCTGTGGGTTCTGAGGACTGCTTGTTGGCCAACTCCTTTATCTTCGGAGCTGTCTTGCCCTTCATGTTTGATATTTAAAATACTGTATGTATAGCATATGTCATGTTGGGCTATAACGGTATGTAGATATTGGTGATGAACTTGCCTGGCACCATGAAGTCCTGGATTCATCACCAGCATCGCAAAAAAAAAATTAAAAAAAAAAAATATATACACACACATACACACACACATACACACATTGCAAGTGTTTTCTCTCCCTCCCTTTCTGGAAGCTGCGTGAGCAGAGACCTCATGAGGCCGCCAGGTGTCGCCGCCGCGCCTCTCACGCCAGGGAAATTTCTCATGCGGGGTGGGCGGTACGGAGGAAGCAGGATGCGTCACCAGACCCGGGATAGGGCGATCCGGCGAACCGAGCCGCACAGTCGTGGCCAGGACCCAGGCTAGCAGAGGAGGGGACTTAGGGTGATTCACAGGGAGCCCCCGTGCACCGTGGGAGAATCCTACGCCGGGTCTGTCTGACTCGCTCGTGTCCTTGCCGTCGGCTACCAGCCCTCACGCTGTGGCTCTGAACGCCCTCGGAAGCCTCAGTTTCCACTTTGCATAATGCAGATATTAATTCCTTTGCCTGCCAAATCTTGGAAAGATAAATGACACGCGTGGAAGTAGGGGCCTGTGGTTCATGCTGCGCACTACAAAAATGCCAGGGACATAAAAGCGGCTGCCTTTCAGTCACCTCTCCCAAGCGGCAGCAGGACCCTTCGCGTTTTGCTTAGGCTTCCTCCTCAAGGGTCAGGTGTGGCGACAAGGTCTGAGGATAGACAGCAAGGCAGCCGGCAGGGAGCGGGGCCACTCCCAAGAGCGTCTGGAGAACTCTTCACTGGCGCCTTCCGTGCACACCTGAAACTCTCGGGGTGCCGGGAGGAGGGAGAAGGGGTTCCGGATCTCTCCCCCTGCGATCCCCTAGTGTTCTGCAGCCAGGACCCCTGGGACACCGCCAAGCCACCTACTAGGAAACTTCCTGTATGCCTCTCCTCCCGCGACCCCTCCTGAGAGGGCTGAGCGTTCTCAAAGCACCTTCGTGCTGGCGATGGTGGGGTGCCTTGTTAGTTCTCACTTTAGGGAGAGGATCCCACCGTCCTCAAACTTACCAAGTGTTTACTGTTTACCCTAGACGTTATTTAAACACTCTCCAGCTCTACAAGGCCGGGCTGCAGACTTAGCCTCCTGGCCCATGCACATCCCTTCTTTTAGAGTTTGGGAAAGGCTAGGGACTCTCCGGGGACAGGGAGGGGATTCCAGACAGCCCTCCCCGAAAGTTCAGGCCAGCCTCTCGCGCTGGAAACCCCGCGCGCGGCCTGCGTAGCGCGGCTGCCGGGAAATCAGGAGAGAAACTTCTGTGCTTTTTTTTTTTTTTTTTTTTTTTTTTTTTTGTCTGTGTGTGTGGTTTTTTTTTTTCCTCTCTCGCTTTTCTGGCTGTCGCCGCTGCTGGGGTTCACGCTCCTCCCAGCCCTAACCCCCACGTGGGGCCGCTGGAGCTCCGAGCTCCGCCCATTTCCACCTCCAGCCAATCTCAGCGCGGGCTACTCGGCCCTTTGTGCATCCACCAATGGGTGTGCGGCGCATGCCTCCCGCGGCCACACCTCCACCCGGGAAGTCTTATAAATGGCTCGCAGTGCCGGCGAGCTCACTCCGCAGCAACCCTGGATCCGCGTTTATCTCTGTCTTCTTGGATTAATTTCTAGTGGGATTTTGCAATCTTCTTTTTTCCCCTGCTTTTTTCTTGGGAAGGGAAGTCCCTCAGCCTCCGAAAGGCCTCGGACACTTCTGGTCGCGCGGGAAGGTTTTTGCCTCTTGGGTTCGGGTCTGGACGTGTATTTTGCCCTTGGGGAATCTTCCGTGGGGATTCGCTGTGGACTGCATCATGACCCTGGAAGAGCTGGTGGCGAGCGACAACGCGGTTCAGAAGTGAGTACGACGGAGACCGAGGTCTTCTCGCCCGCCGCCTGAGGTCTGCGGGGTTGTCATTGGCTAAATCTCCCCGTTTGGCCTTTTAGGATGCAGGCGGTGACTGCCGCGGTGGAGCAGCTGCTGGTGGCCGCTCAGCGTCAGGACCGCCTCACCGTGGGGGTGTATGAGGCGGCCAAACTGATGAACGTGTGAGTCAGCGCCCCCCTTTCTTGGGCGTGGGTGGGGGCGCCCCTCTGGCGCACGCGTGCTCCAACATCCCTGTGGGGCTCAGGGCTTTGGGGGACTTTCCCAGCGCTCTCGGTGTTAGGGAGTGGAGGGCGACATTTCTCAGAGAATTTTTTTGAGAGGGGGAAGGAGACTCGCTGCAGAGCCCTGATATTGCAAGTTTGAGGTTTTGTTTTTTGTTTTGACAAAGCAATCACAGTAACTTTGGACTGCGTGCTTCCTCCCCCACCGCCATCAATATTTGCATAGTCGGCCACTCCAGCACCGGTGCAGGACTGGGGTCCTGCACTCCTGGTGCACCGTGGATCTTATCCACCCCTCCCACCTGCGCTTCCCGGAGCTCATACTCTCCCCCGTGCACGTTGACACCCGCTCCTGGCCTGGGGTCCCTCTGACACCCCTTCTCTCCTGCAGGGACCCCGACAGCGTGGTCTTGTGCCTCCTGGCCATAGACGAAGAAGAGGAGGATGATATCGCTCTGCAGATTCACTTCACCCTGATCCAGTCGTTCTGCTGCGACAATGACATTGACATCGTCCGGGTATCGGGCATGCAGAGGCTGGCGCAGCTCCTGGGGGAGCCGGCCGAGACACTGGGCACAACCGAGGCCCGAGACCTGCACTGCCTCCTGGTCACGGTGAGTCTGCCCCCCCTCCCTGCCCCACCCACCCGCCCTGGTCACCTGGGTCCCGTGTTTGTCAGCATAGCTGGGCTGGCTGGTCCAACACCAGCTCACTGCCCAGCCATGCTCGGCATGTCCCGTGGGCTGCCTCGTCACCCTGGCAGCTATTTTGAGCCAGCCTGTTTTTCCCCAATAGGGCCCCTGGCACTGAACAGAGACTCTCCACCGAACTCCTAGAGCTCCCACTAAACCCTTTCTTTTTCTCCTTCCAACAGAACTGTCATACAGATTACTGGAAAAGTCAAGGCTTGGTGGAGGTGGCCAGTTATTGTGAAGAGAGCAGAGGCAATAACCAATGGGTCCCCTATATCTCTCTGGAGGAACGCTGAGGCCCACTCCAAACATCTAAAGCAACTGCTGAGTTGCTGTCCCCTAAAAAATTAAATAAAATACATACTTGACAGCCCCCCTCATCCCCCAGAACAATCCCTCAAAAGCTACCCTACTCGTGATACCTTCCGGGAGGGGCGGAGTCACCGAGACTGAGATGAGGAGAGGGGAGTGTGCGCCCGCCCGCCCCCTGGGCTGTGGAGCCTGGAGCAGCACCACAGGTGGTCGCCAAGACTGGAAGGAGGGGACCTCAGGCAGGAGGAAACGGAGACTTTAGAGCCAAGGCTTGGCAATCCTGCAGCCAGCCTCTTCACGCAGCCGCAGAGGGTCTTGACACCGCCGCAGGGGTGGAGTGAGGCGTCCTCCACCCTGCCGGACAGTGAACTGTGCATAACTCTGCCGAGGGCGGCTACCCTCGCCGCGGGAGCCGGGACTCGAGCCCGGGACTTCGCAGCTACGGCACATCTATTTTATTATTGTGCTGAGCAAGACAGATCGCTTGCATATTTTTAAAAATTTCTACCACAGAGACATTCCAATAAACTCGTTAAGCCTTCATGTTCTCGTGGTATTTTACTCCCTCGCCCACCGGCCCCTTCTGCCAACACTGTGTCGCGCCACGGGCCACTGAGCCTTGTTAGAAACTCGGAGCTCTGCAGCTCTAGACGCTGCTGCTGTCTGTTGTAGGCGCCACCACCTAACTCCAGCTTTATAGCAATTAAGACGCGGGTTTATTACGAAACCTGACGGCCCATCCCCCACTGTTACCCACTGTGCTGGAACCCGGGTCTGGGAACGCGGGGAAGATAATTGCAATCTCCGTCCCCACCCTACAGACCGGCCACCACTCAATGGAAAGACCAGAGTGGTGGTGAGAACCGCTAAGGCCGCTCAGCAGGGGGCCTCTGGGGGAAGATCCCTAACCTCCCCTGGGGACGCACCCTAAGTTTCTTGATCCTGGGATGGGCACAAAGGGTAAAGAATGCTTTTTCATTCTTTCCCCAAGCTTAAAATCAACAGTAGGAAACACCCTGGAAGCCTTGGCACCCGCTGCATCTCGCTCCAAAACGAAACCGCGCGGCCCCTCCCAGGGCTCCCCTGCCTCGCCAGCCTCAGTTTACCAGCGACCTTTCCAACAAACCCCTCGTGGGTGGAAAAAATCCCCGGGGACGCCCTGGGAGTCACGCGCGGGAGGGTGAGCTCCAAGGAGGGGAGTCCCCAGGGGCGGGATGTAGGGTTTGGAGGAGGGGAAGGGTAAATGGGGTGCAGGGGGAGGGGGAGGAGAGGAGCTGGGGTGTTGGGCTTGCTAGAGCACTAGCCATGGGGGCGGGGAGGAGCGAGTGAGGAAGTATTAAGAGTTAGCTTACATACTTCACAGTCTGAGTGAGACCCAGGGGCGAGGGTCACCTTGGGTGGCTGCGCAGAGGCCATAGGATGGGGAAATGAACTGGCTGGAGCCGGAAGGAGTGAGACGATTGGCAGGGTGGGCTTGAGGGGATTGGAGGCACATGGGGCCACTGGTGGTCAAGGTGCGGACTATTGAGAGGAGACTCAGCCTCCGGCTCCCAGTCTCTGCCTGCAGGCAGTGGCCCCAGGCAGTCACCTGCCGTCCCTTTTCTGACCTGGCGGCCTCCTTGAACAACAAGAGACCTAACACTTTTTTGCCTTGTCTCAGTTTCTCCCTCCGATAAATGTCCTCCATTCCAAAGTTCTGAAGTCTTGCTGGCAGAAATAGCTTTGAATACCTGGTTCGCTGACTCAGCCATACCAGCCCAGTGTCTTCCTTCCACACTCAAAACTGCTCCAGCCTCATTTTCCCCCAGAAAGATATCGGAGCTCGGAGCTTGGCTTGCAGTCTGGAATTGTGGGTGGGGGAGGGGAAAACTCTAGTCGGCTGAGGGGAGACTCCATCCAGTCAGCCGGAAGAAGCTGTCCCAGGTCATCTAGCTTCGGTCCTGTCCTGGGCTGCTGCGCCCCTTAAGGACATCATCGTGTGCCAGGAAACGTGGGTGTGTTATTGGACGTTAAGCAGGAAAAACTTGGCAATGCGGACTTCAGGCAGATGGGCGTGGCGCGCACGCATCTGCACGCATGTACACGCAGTCCCCCAGCACTTAGTTGTAGGAAACGAGCTACTTCCGGGTTTTACTCCTGTTCCTCTTGGCCGAGTTGCTCAACCTCTCTGAGCTGAAAACTCTCTGTGACAAACGCAGCCCAGATGAGCACGGGCTTGTACAAACAGCTGTGTGTTCACGCAGGCCCCTAGACTACAACCTTCTTACAGATCCATGGCGGCGGATGGACGCTCTGCCTCAGTAGCACACGAGGTTCTAGCTCGCTCCCTGAACCTCGCTTTTCAGGCACAGATGGTGAAGGCCCTGTGAGCCTGTTCAGCTATACTAAGGGACCAGGATGGGGCAAGCTCAGGGCAGATCAAGTAGGCAGAGATGTTGGGGGGAATCGTATGAGATAGCTGGGAATATTTCACCTCACGTGGTTTGTGGGGTGAGGATACGAGGTGGGGGTGGTGGTAGGGATTGGAGAAAGAAGCATTCAAGGCCTGAAAATGATCTTGGGGGGGGGGCTCCACCCTGACCACGACCCAGCCCCCTCACTGGGGGGTTCTAGGCGGGGCTTCACCACTGACCACACCCCCAGCCCATTTCAATTATTCTACTTTAATTCGCTGACTGTTCAGGACATCCCCAGGAGGTGGACACCATAATTAGTGTCCCTACTTCATAGAGAAACAATCCGAGGAGGTGGAGCCACCTGCCCAAGGTCTCGTGACTGGTGACTGGTCACCTCTACAGGACAGGGCTTCCTAAACTGAGTGGTGTCACAAGACTTGGCTAGTACATAACATGCTTCAGGCTAACGTGAATCCCTGAGGGACAAAACAGTCTGTCCTGAGGCTGGGACACAGAAAGTCACCTATGCATCAAACTCTCCTTAGATGTGACTTGATTCTTTGTGTCACCTGCCTTTATGTAGCTCTGACTGTGTGCCAGGCCTTCTGCTCCTCTGGGAACATTCAGCTAACACAGAGGTCAAGTCACAAGAAGCAACAGAGCTGGCTATGCCATCTTTAGTGTCCAGGAGCTGAGTAGGGGAGGGTCGGAGCTAGGAAGGGGGCGGGCCTTGGCCAAGGGCTTCTGGGTGCAAGTATCAGTGCCAGTAAAACCTGTCTAGAATCTGGTCTGCACGTGCACCATGTGTGTTCCTGGTGCCCTGGTTGTGAGCCACCATGTGGAGCAGTCTCCAGTCCCTTATTCTGTATTTGAGACAGGGTCTCTCTTTGTAGCTCTGGCTGGACTGGAACCCTCTGTGGAGACCAGGCTGGCCTCACACTCAGAGACTCCAGGGCTGGCTTGGAACACGTGTGCTGTCACTGTTAGCTTTTTATTTTTCCTTAAGAAATTTATTTTATTTTATTTATTGCATGTGTAGGTCAGAGGACAACTTGGGGAGGGAGTTGGTTATCTCTAGCATGTGGGTCTTGGGGTTTGAACTCAGGACAGGCTTGGCTGCAAGCCCCTTTCCCTTCTGAACCCTCTCTCCTATCCTGTCTTTCAGTTTTTAATGACTTCAGAAAGGCCTGGAACTCCCTGCAGATCCTGGGATCCCAGGCCCGGGTATCACCAAACCCCAGACAGTTCTGACTTTTCTCCCTGCCCCTCAGCTCTGGAAACGTCGTGCTGGCCCCGCCCAGTCCACAAAGGGGATCCTTTCTCTCCTAGCGCCCCACCACTGGAGGGGCCTCATTGCTCACCCTGTCCCTAGTCCTGAGGGAGGAAGCAGATGAGCTCAGATAGATTTGGACGAATTGGGGTCCCCTCAATCTGGGTGAACCCTCCTCCCAAGCCAAAGTCTTATCACACAGACTCCCTAGAGACTCCAGTAACCCAGCATCACCTCCAAAAACCAACTCCCCTCCTCCCCCCAGCCCATGGCACACAGCCTGAAAGCCACACCTCCACTAGGGGCCAAGGAAACTTGGACTCAACACCCCCAACCAGATCCACATTGTAGAATCCACAGGGGGGTTTCCTTTCTCTGCTGGCCCTGTTCTTTCCCTGCGCGATTCCCACCCCACCCCCTCTCCGGACTCTGCTGTTCCCAGGACCCTGGGAGTGGGTGGAGTGAGAATCTTCCCCAGCAGAAACGAAAGACCCTCGTGTGCTCCCGTGGAGTGTGCGCTCCTGCCTGGACTATACATGCACGCACGCACACACGCACACGGGGGGAGGGGCAAACGAGATCACGAGGGCGCACGAAGACGTTGGAGCGACGTTTACGCCTTCGTGTACACAGCAAGTATGCCATAAATGATTCTCTGCTGGCTTCAAGGCTGGGTGGAAGAGTAGAGCTCAGCCCCCTACAGGAAAAGACGAAGGCCAATGATTGAAGTTAACTCCTGTCTCATGCTGATGGGTTACTAGAGCACAGGGAGCCCAGCCAGCTGTGACTCAGTTTCCCCACCCATAAAAGGGAAAGTGCAAGGGCCCTCCCACCTGGTAAGGTGACCTCCATGTCTTGCAGAGCGCTCAGCAAAAAGCCAGTTGCTTCCAGAACCCTCATTATGACTTCTAGCCACCCCACCCTCTCGCCAGACACTCTGGGGGAGGAGTGGGGCGCTGACCCAGACCCCAGGCGCCTCTCCCATCCTCCCCAGCAGGCAGGAGTCCCAGGTTCCCTGGTCCTTAAATTGGATAATTGGAGACAGAGGCGGTTGCTGGAGTCACAGACAGTGCTAGTGGGCGACTCTGCAGGCGCTTGGGCCTCTCTGGCCCCCCAACCTGGGGTCACACCGACCCACTCTAGGGCCCGTCTCAGGTGTGCCCTGAACGCACACCGCCGACCCCCTCCGGAGCGCACTGGTGCCAGCCTCTCTCTGGTGCCCGCCAGGCCGGGTGTCTGCGGCCCGCGGAGTTTGGGGGTCCGCCCCGGCGGCGGGAGGCGGGGCGTTCGCACAGACCCTCCCTTTGTGAGCGGCGCCTTCCCAGGGCTGCTTGGCGCTCACCGCTGGGCAGAGAGCCAGCTCAGGAACAGCCTCTGGCCGAGCGCTCCAGCCCCAACAGCTTAGCCTTCCCTGGGGCCGTTCGGGGAGCCTACTGTGTGCAGCTCCTGAGCGCGGGCCACGGACAGAACCTACTATGTGCATCCTCTCAGCTTGTGCAGGACGGGCGTGCAGCCCCTGAGCTTGTGCACAACCTACTGTGTGCGGCTCCTAAGGCATCCAAGGTGCAAAATCTACTTGTGCAATCCTAGTGTTCATGCATAAGCTACAGTATGCATGCAGAGTGCAACAATTTACTCTGTGCAGATCCTGAGCAAATGCAAGGCCTACTGAGTGCAGTCCCTGCATGCTTGCAGAACCTGCAGTGCTCAGCTCCTGAAAATTTGTGAAGTGACAAATCATCATAGGTAGAGTTCTTAGAGAGCCTACTGTGCTTCCTGGATTCCTGAGAAAGCCTGTGTATATAGCCTGCTGAGCACTGCAGGACCTACTGTGTGCATCCCTTGAGCACATTCCGAGTCTGCTATGTGCAGCCTTTTCCCACTGTGTATACACTTGCCTGCTGTGTGTTACTGGAGAAGTATGCAGAGCCCACCATGCATAGCTTCTTTGTTGCATGCAAAGTCTATGTGCAGACACCTATATGCCACACTCAACTCCTATTGTGTGCACACACTGACATGCTACACACAGCACCCATTGTGTGCAGGCATCCATGTATACAAACAAACACCAATAGAGGGCATACACACACATTTAGGAGCTCTGTTGGTTGCTGGGCACAGCAGAACTAAACAGTCATCAGCAGAGCCTCATTCATCGGCCTGTCTGGACCAGTACTCATGTATAAAAGCCCCAGTGTATGCACCATGTGCAATAACCAGGACAGAACTGGAGAGGTCTCCAAGTGTAACTCTCTACTCTGGCTGCTGTGTAGCTCAGGAAGCATGCATGTGCTTTGCAGGAGGCCAGCTGGTCCTTGAGCTTAGGGGAAAAAAATAGAAACGAGTATAGATTTTACATTTCCGGCCCCTGTTGTTAGGGGCTCTGCTTTGCATGAGATTGGTTCTAACTTTGAGGGATGCTTCTTACTGTTGGAGATGTGGCTAGGGAGACCTGGGAGGTGGTTTTAGGCATGTTGGGCTGTGGGTGGGGGTTGGGGCTCCAGGGTTCTTCCAGGAAGTGCCAAAGGCAGGTGCAAGGGCAGGCAGTCTCCGTGGGCAGTGTGCCAGTCCTTGGCTTCCCTGAAACTGGGCACAGCAGCTGGGAGAGGTTTCCGGGGCCTGCCCAGCCCCACCTGGCCTGGGGCACTCTCGGGGATGGGCGGGGATGGCAGGCGGGCATCCAAGAGACACCAGGCTCAGGCTGAGCAGGTCTGCACAAGAGATACCGAGGCCGAGCTGAGCATGCACACTTGAGGGGTCTGCTAGGGTGGGGTTGCTGTGCCCTGCACCATAGTACTGATGCTCTCCTATGCCTGCTTCCAACAGCTGTACAGTAGCACAGTTGTGGGTCCCCCGGGTACTGCACACTATCCAGGCAAAGACAGTTGTGTGCTTCGGAGAAACTTGCAGATCCCCAGTTCTGGATGGCTTATTAACACTCAGTAAATATTTGTTTAATGAACTGCTGCAAGAATACACGACATTTCAGTTTGTAAATGTGCAGTAATTATGGACCGGGCACTTGTACATCACAAACAAGGGGGGGGAAGCCCTTGGAATGAACAGTCTGAGCACGTAAGCACTAACTCTCTCACTGGCAGGAACTAAAGCCAGGTGCATGCACCAAGACCTTCCCTGATCAATCCTGCTTATCTTCCTGGATACCCCTTCCCTGGTCTCCTCTCCCAAGGCCACTAAGCACCCAGGGATGGCTTGGAAGGACATTTAGGGTAAGCCCCACACTCCCTGCAAGTATTTTCATGATTTAGATTTCCTTTGCTTGCAGAATACTCCAGAAAACCAACAACAGACATGAATAGGGGTCAGAGCTGGAGAGGGGCAGTGTCTTGGGGAACTGACATCCAGGCCTCCTCAGAAGCCCCCTCTCCTTTCACAGTGGTGAAACTAAGGCCCAGAGAAGGAAGGGAGGACCTCTCTGTCCCAACTTCTGGGGATCCTGCTGGGATGTAGACAGTGAGGACTTGAGGGCGGAGGTGGGGGGCAAGGGGCTGAGCTCTAGAGAGTGGGGATGTAAGGAGTCTGTCTGTAGGATGTGCAGTCCATCCTTACAGGTAAAAGGATGCCTTTTCTTTCTTTCTCCCTTTGCCTTAAAATTGTTTTAAATTTCATTTCTTTCTGGAGAAATGCACAGTGCCACCGCATGCTTGTGGGTGACAGAGGATTACCGTGCAGGAGGCTGTTCTGGCTCTCTCTTCCACCAATGAACAGCGCGCTCCATCCATCTGTCTGCCAGGGACACGCACACAATGATTAGGAGCGCAGATCACTCAGTCATCCCCCACCCTCCAGGACCTACAAAGAAACTCAAGTGACCATACCAAGGTCATCCCAGACCCTGGGATTTTCTTCCCCACAGCCCCGGGAACTGACCCTGCAGGGCTAGGGAGACCCAGACAGGCTGCAGACACACTAGGATGTGTTCATCTTTCCAGCCAGCCTGTCTCACCCTGACAGTAATTAGATCCCAGACTGGTGGGGAGACAGAGGACAGCCCAACCCACCAGTCATCACGGCGGCCCCGCCCACAGTCCACCACAGTCCGCCCACAGCCCACGAGTCATCACAGCGGCCTCATGCCCACAGGACTGAGGCACCTGCAGGGCGTGTGTGTGTGTGTGTGTGTGTGTGTGTGTGTGTGTGTGTGTGTGTGTGTGTGTGTGCGCGCGCGCGCGCGCGCGTGCGTGTGTGTCCAGTCAGGAAAGAGGATACTTTGGGGAACCCTCTCGATTCTTGCCTCCTCAGATCTTGAAAATTGAGACTAGGGCTTGGAAGGATCTCATGTAGCCCAGGCTGGCCTCAAACTCATTGTACAGTTTAGGATGACCTTGAACTCCTCCCACCTCCATTACCCATGTGCTGGGATGACAAGCACGCACCAGGCTCAGTATACGTGGCACTCAGGGATTAGTATCCACTGAGCCGGAGTCTCAGGTCCCTCAGCCCTCGCACAGCCTGCGGGTGCACAGACCCTAATCTCACACATGCATATCAAGCTGGATCATTCCGGGATACCACGAAGTCACAAGTGCTTGCACGCACTGGGGCATGCAGACCGGCAGGCAGCAGCACACTGGATTTGCCTTGTAGAGGACGAGGCCACGCCCAGGCTGGAGGCCACGCCCACCGCTCCTGGAGCCGGAAGACCTGCGCTGGCGTCACGGGTTTCCGCCCGCGCCGGGATTCCCTGGCCGAGATCACCCGTGACGATGATGCCGTCCTGCGTGGGCCACACTGGAGCCGGGCTCGGATGACATCAGCCCTACGTTTGATTCTGCGCAGGCCAAGCACATGGACAAAGAAATAAAATATGTCCGTGGATTTTCTTTTGTGTTTTAGCGTGTGCGTTTGTAGAGAGTGCTTAGGATGGGGCTGGGCACGGTCTTGAACTATGTGACCCTCATTTCACACATGGAGAAACTGAAGCTGCCTTACCAGCTCATGTCTGTGGCCACAGGGTCGCAGGCTGGGGTCTCAGCACCTGATCCAGGCTTAATTAGGGCTGAAAGTATCTTAATCCCTAGCCCATAGTACTGGGGCCAGTCGCTGTGCGTCTGGGTTGAAGGAGCTCTGAGTTCTATCCCCAGCACAGCTTAAACCTGATGGCATAGTGATACATGTCTCTCACTGCACTGCTCAGGAGGCTGAGGCAGGATTGCTGTGAGCTTGAAGCCACTCGGGCTACATACAAACCCTCATCTCCAAAATACAAACAAACAAACACCTCCACCCACACCCCCAAGGACTGAGATTGTAGTTCAGTGCACAGGGCCCTGGCTCCCTTCCTAGCACCACATCCCCCGGGCGGAGTGGCACAGACCTGCCATCAGCACTTGGGAGAGGCAGGAGGGTTAGGAGTTCAAGATCATCCTCAGCTGCATAGTGAGTGAGAGTCAGTCTGTTCCCAAAAGACCACAGCAAAGCTCTGTGCAAGGCTGCCCTCTTGCCTCTGGTCACCCTCAGTCCCTAGGGCACAAGTTGGCTCAGGGAGGGTCTTTGGGTGACATAGCTACACGCAGCACAACAGGCATCAAACCTGTAGCCAAGTGTTCAGTGTTTGGCATCCCTGGCCTCTGCTGTGGCCTGAGGCCGTACCCACATGGGAGCCAGCGCACCCGGGCAGGCCTAGTCGGTTGGGGTGTGTCCACTGGCTCCTGCTGACTCCAAGTCAGACAACACTCTAAATATAGCCTGGGAGGAGGTGAGAACTATTTTTAGCCTGGGTGGCTTGGGCCCTCCCAGTTCTCAGGTCAGCAATCTTGAGGCCAGCCAGGACCTGGGGGAAAGGGAGGAGGTTTGCTTCATTTTCTGAGGTCCCTACACTCTGTGCAACCTAGATGACAGATGGCCCTGGGGAGGACAGGAGAAAGGAGAGGGTGAGGGAGATCTTGGTGGAAGGGTCCAGGGGGCACCTCTCTGACCCTCTGCTCTCTACAGCCTGCCTGGCCTTCTCCTGGGCCAAACTGGCTGCTTTCTACGGGAGACAAGTCGGACTTTCCGTGGTTATATTTAGCTGCTTTGGGGATCCCTCCACCCAGCCTGGCAAGACGGCTCCTCCTTCTCCTCTTCCTCCTCTGCCTCCTCCTCCTCCTCCTCCTCCTCCTCCTCCTCCTCCTCCTCCTCCCCCTCCTCTTCCTCCTCCTCCTCCTCCTCCCCCTCCTCTTCCTCCTCCTCCTCCTTCTCTTCCTCTGTGGTCCTCCTCCTCCTCCTCTTCTCCCTAACTGGCTGACCCAGGGCTTGTCTCACCCATCACACAGAGTGGGCATTGCCCCCCTGATCTGCCACCAGCCTCAGTGTAGGGACATCCCCCTGGTCTCTGACAGGGGGTGGGGGTGGGGAATGGCATGTCCAGGATCTCAGTGAGCAAGGCCTTCCAGCCTCCAGGAATCTGTGACACCCCACACCTAAAATCTGCCTCCAGGACAGGGCAGGCTCCCCTGGCTGTAACTTTTCACCTCATCTTGGGGTTGTCAAGAATGCCTAACACCTCCTTTGCCTGGGGAGAATACCTTGTCCCCACAGGTGACACATGCAGGGTGAGGGTAAACTGAGGCATAGAAGATGCTTGGGGTCAAGGGAACATGATCTTATTTCAGTCCATACTACGTCTAAGTGCTGGGCCACCTAGGGACAGTTTCTTTACCTCTCTGGGCCTCCTTTCAGGATATGACCTGGGAATCACAATGTCATACAGGATTTGTGAAGGAATGTGTTAGAGAACTTAGAGTGGGATTTACCCAAAGCACTGAGCCAGGTCTCAGGAAGGAGGCAGGTTCATTCACCTAAGTTCGAGTACCTGAGTACTAGTACTTAGCAATCTAGCACTTAGTACTCTATCAGGTGTCAACGCCTAAGCACCCAAGCCGGCTGAGGGGCTCCTTCTGGTGTCCCTGGCCTTACATCCAATGAGGCCCAGACCTTCTGTTCTGGGAGCTTGATGGGGAAGAACCTAGATTACAGCACAGGAAACTGAGGCCATGGATGAGACTTGCAGGGTCTCATGATTGGTGACACACAAGCCAGCACATGCTCCTAGCTTGCCATTGGTGGGGATCTAAGCCTTATGCCAGGCTGCCTTGGTCATTGTGTAGTGGACTTACAGAGTCCTGCAGTGGACTTACGGAGGCCTGTGACTGCTGGCATACTGGGCAGTAGGTGGTTTCAGACCCCTCCTCAGTGTTCTCACTCAGAATAACAGAATCTTGTTCTGTTTTTTTGTTTTGTTTTGTTTTTTGGGTTTTTTTTTTTTTTTTTTTTTTGGTTTTTTTTCGAGACAGGATTTCTCTGTGTAGCCCTGGCTGTCCTGGAACTCACTCTGTAGACCAGGCTGGCCTCGAACTCAGAAATCCACCTGCCTCTGCCTCCCAAGTGCTGGGACTAAAGGCGTGCGCCACCACTGCCCGGCTCTTGTTCTGTTTTAAGACAGTCTTGCTATATAGCCCTGGCTGATGTGGAAAATATTGTGTATACTCTGCTGGCCTGCAACTTGTGGCAATCCTCCTGCCTCTACCTCCAGAGTGCTTGGATAACAGGTGTGCCACCATGACCTCATTAAGATATCTGAATTTGGGGGCTAGAGAGATGGCTTGGCGGTTAAAAGCACTGACTGCTCTTCCAGAGGTCCTGAGTTCAGTTCCTAGCAACCACATGGTGGCTCACAACCATCTGTAATGGGATTCAATGCCGTCTTCTGGTGTGTCTGAAGACAGCTACAGTGTACTCATATACATACAACAAATAAATCTTAAAAAAAAAAAAATCTCAGTCAAGCATAGTGATACACACCTTTAATCTCATCACTCAGGAGGCAGAGGCAGGTGGATATCTGAGTTCAAGACCAGCCTGGTCTACAGAGTGAGTCCAGGGCAGCCCAGGCTACACAGAGAAACCCTGTCTGGGCTACAGAAAAACCCCGTCTGGAAGAACCAAATTAATAGTAGTAGTAGTAGTAATTTGGGCACAGCCAATGATATGGCTGAGTTGGCAAAGAAATTGCTATGGAAGACCCATGGCACCTACATAAAAAGCAAGGTGCAGCAGCACAGGGGGATCCCCGAACCCCAGGTTCAGCCAGCAAAGTCTAATCTGCTCAGCCTTCTGAGACTATCCCTGGGCCAGGTCACCCTGACCCCTGAACTTGTCCCTCAGTTGCTCTGAGCCTGGCGTCCTCCCAGAAACAGGATCAGGCAGGTGCTGAGGCCCAGTCAGACTCCTTCAGAGAAAAGAGCTGGATCCCCCGCCCTGGGCCCTGGCTTGGGGGGGTGGGGGGTGGGAGCGGCACCTTGCACAGCCTGTTAGGGCAGGACACAGGGGCATCTTCAGAGAAAACGGCCGGAAGTGCAGAGGAAGCTGCTGGCCAGATGGGGAAGTCAGGGTCTTACCTCACCCGAGCTCCCTCAGACTCACTAGGAAGCCTAGGAAGACCTGGCTAGGTTTGGGGCATTAGAAGGGAGCGGGGTGGGGAAAGGTGGAAGACAGTGGGGTTTACTGCCAGAGCCAGGAAACAATTACCTCATGTTTGATCTTGTATATGAAATCTAAATGTGAAAATATTGTGTGTGGGGTGGTTCAGAAGGGCAAAGGAGTCAGAACCTGGGGATAAGAACAGGCAAGAAGGAAAGGACACAGGCCTTGATAAAGAAGCCCTGCAAAGCTCATGACTTGTGCCAGTTACATATGGAGCAACAAAAGGAATGGGGGAGGAGCTAAAAGAGGGTTCAGCAGTGAACCTCACTTGTCACTACAAGAACTTGGTTTTGATTTCAAGCATCCAGACTAGCTCCAGGAAATCCACCATCTCTGGCCTCAGAGGGCAACTACCCAGAGGTGTAGCCTGCCTAGACTCCCCCAGTGGGGGGCTGGGGCATGGCCAGGGGTGGGGCCCCGCCTACAAGCCCCCAGTGAGGAGTTAGGAGCATGGGTAGGCCCCATACTTTGCATGCAAAAGGCCTTGGGCTTCATCCCTTGAAGTACAGAAAAACACCTTGGGTGTGAAGAAAGGTCATGGTGACTGAGGCCTGTAAGGAGCCGACCGATGGCTTCCGATCCTGGACGCCTGTTGGTTGGCTCAGCCCCCACACCCCACTGGCTGGCCTGCTGTAGTCTCACATGAATAAGAGCAAGTTGCTTTCTCACCTTGAGCTTCGAGTTCTTCCCAGAATGATAAATTCCGGTGAAACTGAGTGGGGCTTTCTTAGGCTGTCAGCCAGTACAACATTCCACCACCCTTTCCACAGTAAACCCGACTGGTTTCGAGGTTAGGGTCCCATGTGTCCTGGAGAGAGCTGAGCTTGTTCCGGGACACACACACACACACACACACACACACACACACACACGCACGCACGCACACGCACGCACACACACACACACACACGCACACACACACACACGCACACTGTGCTCCTTCCTTCATGACCTTCCCTTCACAGGGAGGCTTTTTTCCTCAACTCTTTGGATCTTCATCATCAGGCAGCCTGTATCCTTAGGTAGTGTGTTAATTCTATTTCTACTGCAGTGATAAATGACCCTGAGAAAAAGCAACAAAGAGAGTTTATTTGATTCTGGGTTCTGGTCTGTCACTGAAGTTGTCAAGGCAACAGGAAGTTGAAGCAACCATCAAGTCAGAGAAGGGCACATGACAGTCAGTCCTCCACTCAGTTTCTCCTTTTTCATACGGTTCAGGGCCAAGCCACATAGGGAATGGTGCCACCCACGGTGGGCCGGGGTCTCTCCACATCCATTAATTTTATCAAGAGGATCCATCACTGACACACCCACAGACCAGCCTGATCCAGACAACCCCAGATGACTGTACATTGTGTCAAGTTGATGAAGAAAACTGACCAGGTCTTTGTCAGAGTCATCTGGATCTGTACTGACTGTTGGAAGCCTATTTCCTTAAAAGTACTTTTATTACATTTATTTATTTGTAAAAAAAAATGTTTATTAGTGGCTTCAAACCCAGCTCTTGGGAGACATAAGCAGGCAGATCTCTGTGAGATCAAGCCATGTTAGTCTATATAGTGAGCTTAGCATCAGCCAGCAAAACAGAGGGAGACCTTGCTTCAAAGTTTTTTTAAAATTATTTCTTTTTCATGTATTTATTTGTGTGTGAAACAAATGAGCTTATTGGGGCTGCTTAGAGGAGCAAGGGTGATTTAGGAGCTGGTTACCTGACAGCCCGCCAGGACATGAGTGAGAACTCCCCAGAGCTCTGTTGCTGGGGTGTGGGTGTGCCCTCCTCTCCTCTGGCTCTTCAGTTGTTTCTTGCTCACAGAAGTCCTGAGCCTGAACTTTGTAAATGTCTTGCAAGCCGCATGAGCTTGAAATGAGTAATTTCCTTAATGTCCCCTGCCGAGAGGAAGCATGCGTGGCTAGGGACAGGACCACAGGAGTACCACCTCTGTCCTTCCCAACCTTCCAAGTGGGAACTTGACAACTAATAGGTCTTGTTGGGGGGGGGGGGCGCTTATGATTATTCTGGGGTGCCTTACTTCAATCCTGTTGTGGGAGCTGTCATACCCTCCACGTGTGTTAGGGACCATGGATCTGCAGAGGTGGGGCTGGCCGTCTGAGTGGCACCCAGCATGGCTCATAGCTCAGCCTTGCCTTGGTGTGCTTGTGTATGGTGGCCAGAGTGTCTTCTGCAATCTCTCTCCTCACTGTTTATTGACACAGGACCTTTCACAGAACCCAGAGCTTGCCAATTGGGCTAGATTGGCTAGCCAGTGAGCCCCAGGATTTACTCCTACCCACCCCCAGTACTGTGAGTCGTCATGTGCGGTTTTCAACTTGAGTGCTGAGGATTTGAACTCACGCCTTTATACTTGCATACAAGCACTTAATCCATTGAGGTCTTGTGAGGATAATTACCTGTGGGGTGTCTCTTTCAGCACTCTTGATGTATGGGGTGCCAGAGTTCACAGGAGGTATACTATTGCCTTGAGGTTAGGAACTCGGGTGGCACAACTGTCCAAGAGATGGCCATCATGCCACTAGAGGCGGGGATCCCCAGTGGGGAGGCTGCCTAAGTGGTCTATGCTCCTGTAAGAAACCTCAAGAAACTCCCTGGACCGTGCCAGGTGTGGTGATGTGTGCTTGCTGTTCCTGCACCACAGGCAGGAAAAACACTGCAGGCAGAGCTACACTGTGAGTCCCAGTACAGCCAGGGCTAGACAGAGAAAAACAAATAAAATAGCTTCAGAAAATTATTAATAAGAATCAATAATAGGGGGGTGGGAGGTGGAATTCCCTCCTAGAGGTGGGTTGGGGAGGGGACCGGGGGTATCCAAAGAGGAGACTCAGAAAAGGGGAAACATTGGAAATGTACATAAAGTATCAAAAATAAAAAAGGAAAAAAAAAAGAAAAAAAAGAATTAATAATAATAATAATAATAATAATAATAATAATAATAATAGAGCGTCACTGGCTTATGAAGCCATGCTGAATAGAGCCTGTCTCCGGTCTGTCTGTGCCCTGTCTGGGGTAATAGACAACACCTCCCTGCTTTCTCCTTCTTTATCTCTCTCCCTCCGTTTAACATGTGTGGGTGTTTGCCTGCATGTGTGTATATGAACCTTGTGCATGCAGCGCCTGAGGAGGCCAGAAGAGGACGTTGGATTCCCTGGGAACGGAGCCACCAGGTGGGTGCTGGGCCAGGAACCCAAGTCCTCTGGAAGAGCAGTGGTGCTCTGGTGCTCTAACTGTTGAGCCATCACTCCAGCCGTGAGTACAGTCTATGCACTCTGTAGCCAGAAAAAGAACCAATATGCCTGTCATGCTATGTCACCCTCCATCTTACTCCTTTGAGACAGTGTCTCTCTCAGAGCCCAGAGCTAGGATGGCAGCCAGCGAGCCCTGGAGAGCCACCTGTCCCTACTGCACAATGCTGGGTTACAAGTGTACATGCCACAAGCTGCTATTCACATGGGAGTTCAGGATTTGGCTCAGGCCCTCGTTATTGTGGCAAGTTCCTTTACCCCAGACATCTTCATAGCACTTGCCTATTGTGGTTTTTATTTATTTATTCATTAAAAACATTATTACATTTATTTATTTGTGGGAGCTAGGTACACACACCATGGTTCTACGGGTGGAGGTCAGAGGTCAACTTGCAGACGTCATCCCCTCCTTCTACTATGTGGGTCCCAGGGATCGAATTCAGGTCGTTAGGCTTGGCAGCAAGTGCCTGCATCCCCTTGGCTGTCCCTTTGGCCCTGTTTGCTTATTTAATTGTTTTTAATTTAATTTCATTTGTACGTGTGTCTGTGAACACGCCTATGGGTGCCTTTGGAGTCCAGAAGGGCACATCATCACATCCCCTGCCGGTGGAGTTGCATGTGGGCTCTGGGAACCTAATTTGGGTCCTCTGCAAGAGCAGCCAATACTCTCAACCTCTGAGCCAGCTCTCTAGCTGCCTCTGCCCCGTTTTTGTTTCTGTTTTTTGCAGCCTTAAACTCACAGCAATCCTCTTGCCTCCACCCCCTGAGCGCGGAGATGACAGGCATAAGCCCCCACACCTGTCCAATAGACATTTGCTTACATTTCCCCAGCAAAAGCTGTGGTGACCGAGAAGACTCAGAACCCTCCCGCCAGGTTTTTTGCTCCTATATAAGTGGACCAAGCCCGAGGCTCTTCTACTTAGATGTGGGTGTGTTTGGGGCTTTCGTCCTGATGACCACAGCCCTCATCCAAGGGTCACCTGTTGTCCATGGTCTCCCATTGTTCTCCTCTGTGCAAAGCTTGCTTCACTCAGCGTAGTGTTGGCGAGTCACCCCATGCTAGCGCCATGTTCCTTCCCATGACTGAGTCCTTTGGTATGCGGTTTCCTTTCTTGTTCACCTGTGGCTGAATGCCTGAGATGCTTCCAGCTTTTGTTTCTAGTACCAGAGCCACTCAGAACATTCCTTTAAAAGAAACATTTATCTTGCTTTTAGTTTTTTGTCCTACGTTTGCAGTACCCTCAGAGGCCAGAAGGGGCGTCATATTCCCCTGGAGCTAGAATCACAGGAGGTTGTGAGCCCCCATGTGGTCGCTGGGAATTGAAGCTGGGACACCTCGCCAGCACTAGGGTCCCATTCGGTAGCACAGGCTAGCCTGGCACTCCAGATCCTCCTGCCTCACCCCCCCCCACCATGTGCTGCCCCTGTGTCTCTGTCTTGTGGCTGTGATCTGCCTCTGTCACGGGAGAGCTTACACAGAGCCCTTTAGGACCTTTGGGGTCCCTTAGAAGCTGTTCTGGAGGGTGTGTGGGACTGCAGAGCTTTGTGGCCTGTGATTCACTCAAATTAGCTTAGTTCGGGGATGTGGCTGCCATTGTCTCACACACACCAGACACTTCTGGAAACCTGCCCTGTTCTTTTCTTTCTCCTGAGCCTTCACTGTCCTGGGAAGACTGGCTCTATATGAGGGAGTGGGTTGTCACTGGTGTCTCACAGTGTGACCTCTTTTCTTTTCTTTTCTTTTTTTTTTTTGGTTTTTCGAGACAGGGTTTCTCTGTGTAGCCCTGGCTGTCCTGGAACTCACTCTGTAGACCAGGCTAGCCTCGAACTCAGAAATCCACCTGTCTCTGCCTCCCAGGTGCTGGGATTAAAGGCGTGTGCCACCACTGCCCGGCCAGTGTGACCTCTTATACAGGAGAGCCTTCCACTTATAGAGCAGATGGAACTCCTGTGCAAAGTGGAGCCTGGGAATCTACCCTCCCCTCCTCCTGTCCTGGAACCCCAGATCTAGATGGCTTCCCAGGTGAGTTTGTAAGGCCATGGTCAGCAGATGCAGCCACAGGCCACAGTAAGTGGTGGCCAAGTCAATAGCACACCCTTTCTAGCTGACTCTCCCTCCCTCCTCACTGTTCACCCTGAACCTCAGGTCAGATAAATGTCTGCCTCAAATTCAGGCTCCATGGGAGCCAGGTATCTGCACCCTCAGATCTGTGACGTGTCATCTCTCAGAGCAGAGAAACGTTGCAAGAGGGTCAAACTGAGAATCCTGAACTGGGGACTGTCCTGGATTATCCAGGACTTGCTGTAATCAGTCTGGTCCTCAGAAGGAGGCAGACAGACGAGGAGATACTGCAGTGACAGCCAAGCCAAGGGATGCAGGGCCTCTGGCTACTGTGAGGGAATAGCTGTAGGCACTTCCTGGAACTTCCCTGCAGGCCTGGATTACAGTCGAGGGACGTCTGTGTGGACCATCTGATCGCACAAGTGTTTAGGAGTAAAAGGTCTTCTACCTTTTATAGTGCTGGGATTGAACCCAGGGCCATCACACATGTGATGTGAATTTTCTTTCACTTAGCCATGTTCTGAGCCCCTTACTGGGCGACTCTAGGCAGGTATACAGTGTGCCTGTCTCGAAACAAAACAAAAGGCCAGGGAGGAGCACAGTGGGTGGAGCACTCACCCAGTATGAACAAAACCCTGGCTTCCACCCCTAGCACTGCAAGGACCCAGCCATGCTGGTCACACCTGTCATCCTGTACTCAGGAGTTAGAGGCCTGAAGGTCAGGCTAGCCCGTGATGTACAATGAGTTCGAGGCCAGCCTGGAATACGTGAAGTACTACAATCCACCTGGTCTGAGCCTCACTCCCCCCCCCCCCCCCAGTGTCCTATGGAGCCCCTGAAGGAAGGGGGTGTGGACGGCTGGCCACTGTCCCTCACATTATCTGAGCCATCCTGGCCAGGGCGAGCAAAAGACTTTGGAGTCGAGGCAAAAGAAAAAGCGAGGCTTTTATTATGGAGGATTCGCCCTCCTGTGACCTCATTTCCACACAATTGTAACACTGGGAGAGTGGGCGTGGCACATGGAATTTTTTTTAAAAATCAGAAATAAAAACCAACCAACTTCACAAAGCCGAGGGAAGGGGGAGGAGCCAGCCCTGGCGTGGGGGCGGAAATGGAAAGTGCCACGTGTATGCCCCGTGGCCGGTGTATGGCTTCTGTGTAGGGTGCACCCCCATGCCCACATCCTTCTCCTTAGGTTGGAAGTCCATCTTGGGTGGTTCAAGCTGCAGCAGGTCTGACAGTTTTTTTGTTTTGTTTTTAGATGTGTCTAACCCTGGCTGCCCTGGAACTCACTCTGTAGACCAGGAGGGCATTGAACTCACAGAGATCCCCTTGCCTCTGCCTCCCCAGTGCTGGGATTGAAGGCGTGGGCCACCAGTCTTGGCTCCTGATTGCTCTGTTGTGTTCTGGTTCCCCTAAGTGTCTCTAAGCTGAGGCAGGGCTCCAGTGGTTAGGAGGGTACACAGGGACTATTGGGGCCCAAGGTCCATCCTGGATACATCAGCCAAGCATGTCTACCTTCCCTGGGAACAAGAGGTCACTTTGTTCTTGGCCTGTGAGTCGCTGGGGAGGGGGCAGGTTGTGGGCAGAGATGCAGATTTGAGTTTTTGTCCCAGAGGTGAGAAACAAAAAGCTGCGACCAAATACAGGCTGGCATCTGCGGCTGGCAGCCTCCCGAGGGAAGCAGGTGTGTTGGGAATGTGAGAGAGTACACTGAATTTTCTGTCTTTGAGACGTGGTCTCATGTAGCCCAGGCTAGCCCTGAGCCCATTATGTAGCTGAGGAAGACCCTGAAGTCCTGATCTTCCTGCCTCCACATCCCCACTGCCCATGACTGGTTTCTGTGAGCTTGGGGTGGAACCCAAGTTTCTAGCATGCTGGCTGGGTGTTCTGCAGCCCTGGTCCCCAGAACGTGCTTTCCTCTCTCCTTGCCAGTGCAGTCGGGGACACACATCCTGGAACCTGGTTCCTAGCCTAATGAAAGGTGGCTGTAGTTTGGGGGGGGACACTGGCTTTTCTGATTCAACCACAAGTTCTGAGAGTCAGGCTCACTAAAGTTTTTGGCCCTCTCTGATGCACAGAAGGAGCCTGACCCTTTATTGTGCTCTCTGGGACCCAGCCCATGGAGAGGAAAATGGGGGTCCCCTCTTAGCACCTGCAATGTCTCCCCGTAGTTACACCCCAGACTTCTTTCCCTGTTTCCATCAAATGGATTTGGGGGAGCCTGCCACCTTACCTAGGCTGTAGGTTGTGCCTAACAGGCTAGCAGATGAGCCGGATGTGCTAACTCCATTCACTTTCCCCATGGGCAAGTTGGGCCACTGTCCAGGGATCAGCCTGGCACAGGCTTTTGGAAGCAGATTTCCACCAGAGCTATAGGGAATAACTGGACTGGCTTCATTTCTGTTATTTGCCTCCACACTGACCTGGCAGGAGAATGAGGCAGCTGGAGTCTCTCAAATGCTTAGGATGCCTCTGTATGTGGCTGCAGACCACACTGACACACCCAAGCCGCGTCCTCCCTATACCTGTGGCTGCCATTGTCATAGACAAATAGTATGTCATCTTCAGTCCAATTCTATGCCAGGCATGCAAGCACAGGCCTGTCATGGTACTCTGGAGACAGGCAGGAAGATCTCCAGTTCCAGGCCAGCCTGGACTCTAGGGCTTTGCTCACAAAATAGAAAGAGAAGAGACCTGGCTCAGGGATGGAGCTCTGCCTTGAATCTACCAGTAAGGGTCTGGGGGCGTGGTCAGGATGGAGTCCCACCTAGAATCCACCAATGAGGGGGCTGGGGGCGTGGTCAGGGATGGAGCCCTGCCTAGAATCTTCCAGTGTGGGGCTGGGGCGTGGTCAGGGTGGAGCCCCGTCTAGAATCCACCAATGAGGGGCTAGGGGCGTAGCCATGGATGGAGTCCTGCCTAGAAACCCCCAGTGAGGGAGTGCATATAAGGGTCACAGTGCCTACACTGAGGGGCTTGGGTTCTAGCTAGTTAAAAAATAGTTTGATTCAGGAAGGAGGAAGGGGGATCTGGAGCCACAGTCACGATGTGGGATGGAGAACCCCATCACTCCTTCTCAGTCACCTCAAGATAATTAAATCTGCATTTCTGTCCTCACAACCACCTGGGTAACTGGGAGTAAACGGGGAGCCGCCAATGACCACATGGATCTCAGGCATAGGAGACAAAATTTACACACTCAGCCATACTAGCAAGTATGGAGACCCAGATGCCTGTTTCTGGAATGAGCCATGTCTCTGGAGAAAGGGCGTCACTGCGCACATGACAGGCCACTTGGGAAGGACACTAGGCAGCACAGGGTGCATTGTGTGTGCAGTGTATGGAGCTGAGGTCAAGGCTGGGTGTCCTCCTCTGTTTTGTGTTTTGAGGCAGGGTCCCTCACTGTCTGGAGTTTACTGACAGATAGGATGGCAGTCCCTCAAGCCCTGGGGATCCTTCCGTCTCAGCCTTCCGAGTGCTGGAATACAGCCTGTGACACTGTACCTGCATGCTTTATGTGGAACCTGAGGATTGCAACTAGGGTCCTCACACTTGCAAGACATTCACCAACCGAGCCCTTTCCCAGGCCAACTAAGTGGAGCTTTAGAAACCGGTGATTCTTGATGGGAGCAGGTGGGGCGTTGAGGCTAACTTCTCAGTTAGGCCAGGCAGTCGGAGCCCCGCCAGGGGTCACACAGCTAGGTCAGGAGGATCCGGGCATTCACAATGGTTTCTGTTCCTTAGAATTCAAAGTAGGGGGGATTCAAATATGTCTTCTTACAGGAAAAATTGGACAATACCTTTGGGGTGGGGAGAAAGAGAGGGAGGAAGAGAGAGAAAGAGAAAGAGAGAGAACTAGAGAATTATGCAAGGCTTTTTGTCTTTGAATGGATTCTCAGAGGCTGGCACACCAACCAGCAAGGGATCGTTCCGGGCATGCTGCTCACAGTAGTTCATCAGTTCTGACGAGGCCTTGGAGACCTGTGTAGCACAAGGAGAAAGGAAAGGTCAGATGGTACAGATATCCACAGCAGCCACAAGGCAGGGAGAGCCCTAGAGGAGGCCACACACACTCTGTGGTACACATGCTGTGGAATATTACACAGCTATGATAAGGAATGAAACTCTGACACAGACTACAACATAAAGGGATTTTGAGGAACTTGTTTTCAGTGAGAGAATCAAACACAGAAACCACATAGTGTATACTTACTCCATGATAAGATATTTCTAGAATGAATGAATCCAGAGATAGGAAGTAGATAAATGGCTGCTAAGGAACGGGGTGAGGTGATGGCTTCGTTAATAGACCTTTGCGTGGGCTTATGGCCCTGAAAGTAGACCATGAGGATGTCTAACAAGCATTGTGAACACACAAAGTATCACCCACAAGGCCTGGGGGCATGGTCTGGGTGGAGCCCCGCCTGGAATCCCCTAGTGAGGGGGCTGGGGGTGTGGCTTAGAGTACAAATGTTACCTGTTCAGGTGACCCTCTGGGCTCCCCGGAGGATTCTAGGTGGGGCCCTGCCATGACCACACCCTCAGCCCCTTTTCCTTTATTTACTACACAGATTAAACAGTTTTCATTTGATTTCATTTTTTAAAAAATGAAATGTTTTGCCGGGCAGTGCTGGCGCATGCCTTTAATCCCAGCACCTGAGAGGCAGAGGCAGATGGACTTCTGAGTTCGAGGCCAGCCTGGTCTGCAGAGTGAGTTCCAGGACAGCCAGGGCTACATAGAGAAACCCTGTCTCGAAAAACCAAAAAAAAAAAAAAAAGAAAGAAAAAGTTTTGTTTCATTTTCTTTTCATTGCAAGAACTGAAAACCTTGCCAAACTGTGGAAGCAGCTAGACCATTCCTCTGTGTATATCCCCTGCTCACATTTGTGGTAACCAGAGGAAGACAAGGAACTGTGACAAGAGGGTGACCTTAGTCGCCTGTAGTGCCAGCTTGATGTGGAAGGTCACCTTCACCCCAACAGAACACAAGCGGCTGTGGCTCGCTCTCGGGGCCCAAGTGCGTGTCCCTGGCTACACAGCCAGAACCTATGGCTGCGGACAGACGCCCACTCACGGGGCGTCCCCTCTCATCTCCTGACGCAGCTCACCTTGATGCGTTCGACTCCAGCTTCGATGCGCAGCTGCTCCACCAGCTTCCGGGCCTGGGCGACGTTGTTAGTACCTGACATCATCAGCCATGAGCATGGACCTGGCGTCTAGAGAGCTGGAGGGCACGGATGGCATGGCGTGAACCTGCTGCTTAGACCTTGTGAACCCTGACCCCTGGCCCCGCTGGCCTCTCAGAGTAAGGGAACCCAGCTCTTGCCACTCTCCATCCCTGCAGGTGGGGCTGCAAGAGGCAGCAGCCACCGGCCTACCCAGGGCCATCCCAGCCTCGCCCCGGGTCCCACCCTTAGCCTCAGTCAATCACGCATTCGCTCATCAAACCAGTCTAGAGAGTTGTGACCCCAAGACCCAGGCCCGGGATCTGATGATAATTCAACTAGAGGATTCAAGCAGAGGCCCCCCTGTCCCCAGATGGCAGCAGAACCAGTGGCCAGGGTATGGGCTGGGCGACCTGGGGCTGGGGAAGCCACCGCTGGAGGGACTCTTCAGACAGCCCAGATGGTGGAGGGGGCTCCTAAGTGACTCCCTCTTGTGCCACACCCATCCCCTCTTTGACATTTATGTATTTATGTTGTGTGTGTGGGGGTGGTGGCGTTGGATCTCGTGTGGAAGTCAGAGGACGGTCTGTGGTATTCGGCTCTCTCCAGGGACTGAACCGAACTCCTTAGGCTTGGCAGCAAGTGCTTTACCGACTGAGTCCTCTCAGTGGTCCTAACATTTTATTGTTTAAAAATATCTGTGCATGCATGCCTGTTTGCATGTCATGTGTGTGAGTGTGCGTGTCTGTGAGTGTGTGTGCACACACATTTGCACGTATTACGCCCGTGCAGAGGTGAGAGGACAAGTGTTGGAGTCCGCTACCTTCTTCCATGAGGTCGTCAGTCTTTGCTGCAATCACCTTTTCCAGCTGAGCCCTCTTGCCAGCCCTTGCCTGTAGTTTATCAAATGACACATTAAGTAATGCTCAGTGGAATCACTTTATATTTTTTGTTGCAGCTTGTCATGAGCTGACAGCGAATTTTGTTTTGTTTTGTTTTGAGACAGAGTCTCCCTGTGTAGCTCAGGCTGGCCCTTCTCCTGCCTCAGCTTCTCAAGGTCTGGGATGACAGGCATAAGCCACCACATCTAGTCTAACAATGCTCCTAGTCAGTTTTCAATTAATGACCATAACAAAACTCCTTTGGCCTGCCCAGCTCCCCGGCATGCGGGCAGACACCCAGCACCCCTCCCTCCCGGGGACAGAGAAGCCGGAGCCTCAGTGTGGGCTGCAGAGAATCGTTCATCAGGGCTTCCAGGCAGGACACGGAAACCGCATGGACTCCAGCCGGAGATTTCTCTTGAACTAAATATAGTTGGGTAGAGAGAACAGGGGCCAGGCCTCCGCACGTTTCCTGGGAAGCTGGGGAGTGAAGGGTGGGGGATGGGTCTGCTCAGTACTTGTGTGTGTGTGTGTGTGTGTGTGTGTGCACACGCGCGCGTGTGTATCCACGTAAGGATGCATCTGAGTGCAGGTGTGTGTGCAGAGATCAGCGTTCACAGACACAAGCGGGAGTGCGTGAGAGTATCTTCAGGTATGTGCTGTGTGTGCACAAGGATCTCTGCAGACGTGCACAAGGATCTCTGCAGACGGGCACAGAGCATGGACATTGTGTGTGTGTGTGTGTGTGTGTGTGTGTGTGCGTGTGTGCATTGTGTGTGTGGCTATGTGCATGCTAAGCCAGGGCTTTCCTCAGGAGTCGAGCCTCAAGCCCCTCACTAGGGAATTTTGGGCCAGTACTTAATCATGTACACACACACACACACACACACACACACACACACACACACACACACACACCTCTGCATATCATCAATGTGGACATGGCTGCATATGTCCACATATGTGTCTGGACATGTTTCTATCTTCCATGATTTTCCTGGTGTGCAGTTTTGGCTTTTCATTGTGTCTGCTGACCCTGAGCTATGATACTGCAGGCTGTTCCCTGCTGTCCAGGCAGAGAGTTGTGTCACCAGCCAGTTCCTGACTCATGCTCCAGCCATGCCCCTCCCCCCACAGGTAGTAAGGGACTCAACAGCAGCCAAAACCTTGAGCTGTGAGTCAGCTAGGCTCATTTCTCACAGGCAGTTCGCCATGAGGCTCGGCACGTGGCAGCCCTGGGGGAAAGACTTGTGGGTGGAGTGGGCCTGCAGAGCTCCTGGCAGTGTCCACCGTGACCACAGCCTGGTCTCTGGGCAGCACAGAACTCAGGGCATTGGCAGTGATGACTTGGGATGATAGCCTCTCAGAATAGCCCTTGCTCTTGGAGGGGCTCTGAGCATTTTGCTGGAGTTGGAAGCCAGGGCTGGAATTTAGCTCCCCACATGGGGAGATATAGAATTACACTTCCCGTGTGCTGAGGAAGACGGAGATGGCCACCCAAGGACCGAGCATGGAGGAGACAGAGTAGAAGTAACATAGAACTAAGAAACGCAGGGAATGTGGAGGAATTCACGTAGTTACCCAGGATGCTCTGGGTGGTGCCTGCCTCCATCACTCCAGCCAGGAGCTCCTCCTATGGCAGCCACACAAGTCTCTGGGGCCTGAGAGGCCCTGGCATTCTCTTTTTGCTTCCACCAATCCCAAGAGACCCTGCAACCTGGTCACCAGCCCAACTGAGGCCATGGAACCCTACGTGCTGAGAGAGGAGGGATAGAAGATGTCCCAGAAGCTGGAGTCGCCTGGGTGGATGTCTTTGGGGGTCTAGTGGGGCAGAGAAGCAGGCAGGTGTACTCAAGCTCTGTGGATGGTTCTGGATGGTTCTCTATGCAACTGAGCAGTGTCCACAGCTTTATACAACCTATTCCGACAACACTGGGGAGGCAGAGGCCAGCCTGGTCTACATGGCAAGTTCTAGGCTAACCATGACTACACAATGAGATCCTGTCTCAAAACCCAGATATAAATAAGTAAACAACGAGGCCCAGGGAGAGCTAACCTTCTTGGACTCTGTTTGATGACAAGGTTTCCATTAATGGTGAAACTCTTTTAGGTTTACAGTGGACAGAATTTTAGAAGGACACATGGCCATGTAACCAGCCACCAGGACACAGGCCATTTCTGTCGCCCTGGCTACTGCACTGCACTGTGTCATGGCAGCTGACCTCAATGACCTTGGATCTAGTCTTCATTTCCTTGTAGGTTGAAAGTCCTGGAATCTCACACTACCAAGGGCCTGGCCTCTTTCTCCCAGCATGACATCACTGCTGCGATTCACACACTCACATGCTTTGGTCTTTCTTGTGAGTAAGTAACAGTCATCAGAGACAGAAGGCACAGGCCAGAGACTCAGCAGGTAATGGTGCCACTGCCAAGCCTGAGAACCTGAGTTCAAGCCCTGGGACCCACAGAGTGGACAGGGAGGATGGATTTCCTGAAGTTATCTGAGCTCTGTACATACACTGTGGCACACACACGTGCGCACGCGCGCACATATACATACACACACATATATGCACACACACACATATATACATACACACATACACACACATACACACATATACACACACACACATCTCTTTAACACCTGCTTTGTTTTTTTGTGGTAGTCTCATGTCACCTGGGCTGTCCCCATTGTGTGCACATAGCTGAGGAAGACCAGATCCCCTGCCTCCGCTGTGCAGTGCAGGGGTGACTGGCGTGTGCTTGTTGGAAGGTTTTACTTTGGCAGTTAGAAGTTCACAGGCCTGGGTATATGGGACACATGCCCTAGACAACAGCCAACCCCGACCTACAGCACCATGGCCTCCTGCCCAATACCCTCCACCTCCCCTGGGCCGGCGAACATGGTAACAGGCTCACTGGTGGAACCAACAGGGCATCGGGGTACAGGGGTCCCTCGTGTGCAGAGCATGCTGGCCTGACTCCTGAGTTCTACCCACTGTTGTAACAAAGGTGGCATGTGGCCTGGGGCAAAGTCTGGGTTTGGAGGACTCCCAGATCAGAGAAACACTGACCCCAACAGCTCTGTAGGTGAAGAGGAGACAAAGTGAACTCTGGTGACTTCACAGCACCAAGAGCCTGATGGGTCAGAGCCACCTCCAAAGGCCCTCTGCTAATAGTGCCTGCAGTTCAGCTGACACAGCTTGCTCATAGTACAATTGGTAAGGTGCCTGTAGCTTAGTCAGCAAGGTGCTTGTAGCTCAGTCAATACAGTACTTGTAGCCCAGTCAGTAAGGTGCTTGCAGCTCAGTTGGTAGAGTGTTTGTTGAATACACAAGAGGCCCTGTGTTCCATCAGATCACCCCACAAACAGGGTAGAGCATACCCAGCAGAGGATCAGGAGTTCAAGACCATTCTCAGCTACATAGCCAGTTTGAAACGAGCCTGTGCTACATGAGACCTAGTCACCACAAAAATAAATAATGAAATATATACAAAGTCCCTGTGTGGGTATAAGGGAAGACACGGAGGAAGGAAGATGGAAGACAGAGGCCACAGGCAGGGCAGAATGCTGGCAGGGAGAGTCTTCATCTCTGAACATCTTGTGGGAAATCTCCAGGTCCCTGATCCAGGGGAAAGGCAACATGAGCAGCCACAGCCACCACAGAGAAAGGTGTGCTGTCTAGATCCAGGTCAGAAGTCAGGCAGCACAGCCTGGAGCAGAGGTGGCTGCTGACTGACAGCTAGGTGACCAGTGCTTCCTGCAAATGTGGCCAGGCCAGTTTGATGCTTTCTATTGAGAAACCATGTGCAGGGTAAGGCCTCTCCTCTGATCTGTCCAGGGGCTGTGTGGAGAAGTCACGACCAGCCAGCTGAGTCCAGGGGGGCCTGAGAACAGTCAGGGCCCAGAATGAGCCCAGTGGGCAGGGTGCTTGCAGCTCTTTTGGTAGAGTGCTTTAAGCTCAGTTGCTATAGTGCTTGTGGCTCTGTGCTTGTTTTGATGAATGAAATCTTCGGTGCCAGGCCCAGCACTGCATATACCTGGTGTGGTAGCATACCTGCCATCCCAGAACTGGGGAGCTGGAGGCAGGAGCATCAGGAGTTCAAGGGCACCCCGGGTTACAAGTTCTTTCTGTGAGCCAGTGGTACTGAGTCGCTGCAGACTGCTTATAAATTGATAGAAATGTCTCCCCCTGAACTCCCATTGCATAACATTATGGCAGAGTACACAGGATGGCCAGGTCCCTGGGCATGAAGAGGTCACCACCAGGGACCTGGCTTTGTCACAGGTCCATGAAGACACAGGTTTGGATAATATTCTGAAATCCCCCTTTTCCCATGCCCCATATTCGAAATGTGCCTTTCCTAACCGGAAAACAGTGGCTTTGAGATAGGGCGACGGGGCCACGCTTGTCTTTCTGTACCCAAGACAGGGACCCCGCATCCATGACCTCTTTCTAAAGCATGTGGACTTTGAAGAAAATATCTGCAGGTCATCACCCTTGCACAATCTGGTCAGACGATGAGCTCAGGTCACCTGTTTGTGGACAGAGAATGAAAACATGTTTTGGAGTGTGCTGGGGTGGGCAAACAATATGGTGAGAAGTTCACAGCCAGAGACATGGGAAGGGCAACTCAGCTAGCAGGGTGCTTGTAGCTCAGTGGGCAGAGTGCTTGCCTAGCATGCTGAAGCCCTGGGTTCCGTTTCTAGCATGGGGCATAGGGTTGCAGAGTTGTCATTCAAGTACTTGGGAGGCAAAGGCAGAAGGATCAGGAGTTCAAGGTTATCCTTGTCCACATAGGATGTTCGAGGCCAGCCTTGGCTACATGAGACTCTGGCTCAAGCAATAAAAACAACAACAACAACAACAACAAAATCCTGGCTCAAGTAACAACAACAACAATAACAATAATGAAGAGACATTCTAGGGTGGTGAAAATTTCTGTGCCCTAGTTGGTCTCAAACTTCTGCATTGAAGTAATCCTTCTTGCTTGACACTATCACCAGCTCATTTGTGTGTGTTTGTGGAGACAGCCTCGCTCTGGAGCCCAGCAGACCTGGCACTCTTGGCGTGTGTACACGTGTGGAAGTGGAGGGGCATCTCTCGGGAGCCTGTTGTCGCCTTCCAATAAGTGGGTCCTGAGGAGGACTGAACTCTGGCCATCAAGCTTGGCAGCAAGTACCTTCACCACTGAGCTGTCTCACCGGCCCTCTTTCCTCTCCTTGCCAGGCGGGGTCTCATGTAGCCCAGGCTGGCTTGAAATTCCCTTTGTAGTTGAGGATAGCCTTGAACTCCTGACATGCTAGGATAGACTGAGGGCTTCAGAATGCCAAGCAAGTGCTCTGTACTGAGTCCAGCACCAGACATGAGTAACTCCATTCACTCTCTGCAGTACCTGTCTACCCAAATCCGGAGGCTGAGGCAGGATTGTCACAACTTTGAGGCCAGCCTGGAATAATCAGTGAGACCAAGGTCAAAAGAAAAACAAAACTGGAATTAAATCAAGGTGCTGAGTGAACTCAGGCTGCGAATGTTGACCTAGCTCTGGAGATTGAGCTCAGGTCCCTTACCCACAAGGCTGTCTTCCAAGCCCTGCACTTCACAGCATTAATTGATTGATTGAGACGAGGGTTTAGTAGGTAGCAGGTTGGCCTTGAACTCACAGAGATCCTCTCGCCTCTAAGGAGGTTAAAGGCATGGTTCACACCATGCTAAATTTTGTTTATGCAGTACAGTTGGCGGAAAACTCGTGACAATCCTACTGCCTCGATCTCCAAGACCTTGTGTACTTCCAAGAGCGTCCAGAAGGGGGCGTCGAGTCCCCTGGGACTGGAGTCACGGAGGGGTGTGAACCCCATGCGGGTACTAGGAACCGAACCTGAGTCCTCTACTGGAGCAAACAGTGCAGTAACCACTGAGCTATCTCCCCAGGCTACAGTGCCTCTAAAGTAGAGCTGAGGGACCATTACCGGCCCTACCCTCATCCACTTTAGGAAACAATGACATTCAGACCCAAAAATGTTGGGTAACCTGTGGATGCCGGGCATAGCTCTCCTAGCTGGGATACTGCCACTCCCACAGGCCGGGAAAACACTGCCGCCCCTCCCCTCCCGCAGTCTTCTCTGCTGCTGAGAAAGTCCCAGGCCAGCTTGGAATCCTGTTGTCAGGGGACCGGAATGTGGGGAATGCGGCGGGGGGGGGGGGGGGGGGGGGGGGGCGAAGGGAGGGGGGGACAGGGTCCCGCCAGGTTGGGGAAGGAAGCCAACCCTGGTGAGGTCTCAGCTGGGAAGATACCGGCCTCCCTCCCCGCAGGGCCTGGATCAGGGAACAGGAGGGAACTGGGCTGTGTGTCTGCCTGTCGCTTTCCAATGTAGGAGTCCAGAAACCGGCAAACGAAAGGATTCTTTAAGATCACAGCCTCGGGCTGGTGTAGTCCCAGGGGCTCCCTGGTGTCCCCTGTGCCAGTCCCACCCTGCCCTCGCGTGTTCATGAAGGGATGAGATGGAAGTGGCTGGGGCCCAGATGGCAAGGACTCCATCCTTTGCACCACAGAAACTGAGCTTGGTGGCCAGCTTCTGCAGGCAGAGGCAGGAGGATGGAATCCAGGGTCACCCAGAATGAGTGTGACGCCAGCCTGGGCTACATGAGACTCTGTATGTGTGTGTGTGTGTGTGTGTGTGTGTGTGTGTGTGTGTGTGTGTGTGTGTGTGTTTAAAGATTGGATTGGAAATGAACTCTGTCTAATTCAGGAAGAAAAATTAACGTCCAGACCACCAATTGGGTGAAGGTTGAAGGCCGGACCTGGGGATTCTAGGCTGGATCTAGGGTGGAAGGAGTTGATCCTATCCTTGGCCACCCCCTCAGCCCCTCACTGGGGATTCCAGGCAGGACTCCTTCCTGACCACGCCCCCTTTTACTGTTTATTCTGAGACAGGGCATCCCTAAACTGCCCACTCTGGCCTTGAACTCCGTTTTTCTCCTCAGCCTCCTAGAGCACCATGTCTCACTCCTGTCTTCCTGTCAACATCCAGGAATCTGGCTCACTTTTCCCTCCCTGTTTTCTCATCCTGCCTGCCAAAAAAAAAGTTAAGAAATAAGTGGAAAATAAACACAAAACACAACAAAACCAGGAGGTCGGATGAGCCGGAGGCAGCCGCAGGATGTCTGTTCACTTCCAGCACACGGTGTTCAGAAAGGAGCTGTGTTTACAGAGTCCAGATCAGAAGCCAAACTAACCATGCGGACATGCTGCGGCTGTGGGTGCGCATAGCCTGGTTGTAGCCCCTGCACCTGCGCAGCCTAACACACACCACTGTATACAAAAGTAGTCTCAGCCGTGATTGCACACCAGTTCTGAATACAAGGTCTCCGCAAAGACTTCATACCACCGTATATACAAGTGTCTTGAACACAATTGCATGCCAGCTGTATACACTGGAACCTTGGTGATGATTACACGTCTCTGGGGCATGTACACAGGAAGGAGCCCAGGATTGGGGAGGTGGGGGGGGAGGGATTTCAACGTGCTAGGTCACGTGATTGATCGTGCTTGGTTTGGCTTTTTTTCCCCCCCCAGAAATTGCCAAACTGCTTTCTATGGCAGCTGTAACATCTCCTCTCCACCTGTGCACCCTAGTTTATTTCCCAATTGCTTGCATGCTCTCCTGGCCAGTGTTCATCCAGTGAGTCCTGGCCTAGGGGCTCCCATATGACACTTGGGGAACCCCTGGTATGGAGTGGCTGCAGGCCCTGTAGAGAATGCTAGAGAACAATGTGCCTTGCACCCAGCCAGGGGAATCTCAGCTTGGCTTAGATCTCCATAGAGAAGGTGATGGTCATAGAGTAGATGCTGGCCTTGGCCTTGAGCAAGCCCCTAAAGGACTGCTCCTTTGTGCTTCCCCTGGCAGCTGAGATGGGGACCCTCACTGCATCCCCTGACCTAGCAGGCGCTCCTGTCACAGAGGACACTAGAGAGGGCCGAGAGCCATGGACAGAGGTTGACACCCTCTGTCTAGCCATAGGAATGCATGCATGTTGGGATTCCCTGGCGAGCCCTCCCTAGGATGGATGGGCCGAGCCTGTGGCTTCTCAGGGTCATGGTGTGGGGTTGGCCACGTGAGGACAGTGTGTGACCTCACAACAGGACTTGGGGGAGGGGGTGTATTTCCGAGGGAAACCAGTGACCCAGATGAAAAACATCATCTTGTGACTCTCTGTCAGCTGTGGCCCCTTTGTTCACAGAGTAAATGGGTCCCTGTGTAGCTATATTTAGAAAAGGACCAAAGAATAGCTATGAGTAAAATGTCCGAGAGAGGCAAAAACAGATTCTCTGGGCAGGCCCCTGCTCCCAGCACAGAGCCCCCAGAACGAACTGACAGTGATGGGGCTCTCACCTTAGTGACAGGAACTGGAGAGAAAGGACCACTGTTTACCCATCTGGGGGCAGTGGGTGGCGGCCTTTGAGTGTGTGTGTAGAGGGTGGCCATGATCATGTGAGAGTTTGTAACCTTGGGAATGGGGGCTAGGCCAGGACAAGCAGCCCCGTGGCTCCTGCCACCCACTCTCGGCTTCCCAGTCTTAAGGAAATGCTGTCACCCTGGATCCATGCCAGGGCACAGGGCAGCCAGGGTCTCCTGAGCCTGTAGCTCCTGGGCTGAAGGGCGGGAGGGTCGGGTTGGAGAGAGGAGAGGGCTGGGCACTCAGTAACTCCTACACATGCCACTAAACCCTGTCTCTCCACGGCCTCTTGGATATCACTTTCCCACAATCACTGTGTAACCCCTTCAAGAAATCTTGACAAAGTACTTGGCTCGGTAGTGCTGGGTGCCAGAGCATGCACAGCTTCCTGGCCACCAGCCCCAGATGGAAAATATAAGGCAGCCCCCCCCCAGGGGCTCCTGCCTATGCCAGTATCTACAGGCCTCCTATCCCTTGGCCTGTGGCCCCTTCCTGTCTCCTGAGAGCCATCAGCACGGACCTTCCTGCTCTCTCTGCCTCTGACCCCTTGTCTTGCTTTGAGGAGGACCACGCAGACATTATGGCCTGGATGAAGCCGGATGGTCCCCAGCTCAGTTCGAATCTACCTGTTATGGGAGGGGACATGCAGTCCCAGGCCGCAGATTTCATGTGGAGATGTTTACAGAGCAACCTCCCCCAACACGTTCCAGAAGCTGGTATCCAGAGCTGGCACCAGACAGAGGACAAATGTCCCCAACTGCACTGACAAGGCGGCTTCACTGAGCTGATTCTGTCCCTAGGTCCATTGTCCATCCCAGGACTGGGGCTCCCATGGCCAGGCAGCCTGGGATGGAGCACGCGTCACACTTGGAGTTCAGTGGGTGCACACTCATGGCCTTGACTTGTCTGCGTGGGAGGCGACAGCCCAGCCAGAGAACGGAACACCTTGCGGAGGTACTGGCCTGTGGTGGCTGCTCCCATTCTGTGGGAACATGGAAGTCCCCACTGCCCTCCAGGGCTGGGATCTGTTCCCTCAGGGGAGGAACTGTAAAAGTCTCGGGAACACTCTGGGCTGTGGCTCAGGGAGGTTTGCCTAGCATGACCGAGGCCGTAGGTTCAATTTCTAATAATAAATACAAAATAAGTAAAGGACTGGAGAAACACTAGGGGATAAAATGCTAACTGTGTGGGTAGGGCAGCTACAGGTTCAAACCCACATAAACATCCAGGCCATGTAGGCAGACCTGGGATCTGTGCTGGGGGACAGAGACAGGAGGATGTCTGGAGTAGTCTCCTGAGTCACCCCGCCTCAGAAAACATGGGTCTCCAGTTTGTGAATCCATCCATCCATGTATGCACATTCACATAATAGCAAACGTATTTTAAGAGTGGACAGGGCTGGAGAGACGGCCCTGTGTCTATGACCACTGGCTGCTCCCACATAGGACCCGGGTTCAGTTCTCAGCACCCACATGGGGTTCACAACCGTCTGTGACTCCAGCTCTGGAGAACCTGACGCCCCCTTCTGGCCTTTTCAGGTACTGCACTCAGGTTTAGAGAATAACAAGAAGGCAAAATACACATAAAATTAATTTTATGAGACTGACACGCTACCTACTGTGCTAAAGAGGCTCCTTCCATAAAATAATCTTATAAAAAACATAAGTGGTATATCTGTATACTATTAAGTTAAACAGTTGGCCTAAAAGACAAAATATCAGTTATTTTAAAAAGGCAAACTACTGAATCAGACATGACTCATAAAAGGGAGAGAGAGAAAGAGAGAAAGAGAGAGAGAGAGAGAGAGAGAGAGAGAGAGAGAGAGAGAGAGAGAGAGGGAGGGAGAGTTATTTTACTTTTTGTGTATTTGAGTGTTTCCTACATGTCTGTATGCACCCTGGAGCTGGAGTGACAGACTGTTGTGAGCCACCACCCTGTGGGTGCTGGGGACAGAGCTGGGTCCTCTGCAGGAACAACCAGGGCTGTAACTGCTGAGCCAGGCGTCCAGCCTTTGCTGCTGCCTTGGCCACATTCTTACACAGTAGAGAGGACAGGACCTACCTGCACAGGGCAGAGCTGACCCACGCGGATCTGGATTTGAACTTCTAGCTATGCGCCTATTCTGGGATGACAAGAGGCTCCTCGTTGGTCTGTAGCTTCTGTCCCAGTGATGCAAACCAAACAAATAACTCACTGGCTCCATTTTTCCTTTTCTTTTCCTGTCTGTCTGTCTGTTTGTTTTGGTTTTTAGGGACAGGATTTCTCAGTGTAGACTTGGTTGGCCTGGAAGTCAAAAGATCTGTCTGCCTCTGCCTCCCAAATGCTGAGACTAATGGCGTGCACTTCCACTGTCCTGCTCTAATGCCACCCAGGCCTCAACGGTTGAGGCAGGAGAGTCATGAATTGCAGTCAAGCCTTGGCTGCCTGAAACGCTGTCATAAACAAAGAAAGCAAAACAAAGGAATGAATGAGTGAAGTTAGAGAGAGACCGCCTTCCTCCACAGAGGGACACACTTATGTTCTCATTTTTGTCTTCCAATTTGTATTATTCCACATCCGTCCCTGGAGCCTCCCGGCCAAGGTCAAAGTGCACAGAGGCATATGCAACAGCGGAAGGAAAACAAAATTCCAGGGGCCTGCTTGTGCACAGGGCATCAGGGAGGGTTGCCGCCTGCGGCCGCTTTGATGTGAGCCACTTGTGGGAGGGTGGGGAACCAGAAGTTAGGTTAAAACCTGGGACCTGGGGCCCACAGCTGACAGGTGACTGGGACTAGAGGGCCAGGCTGGCTGCCAGGGAAGTGGGACACTTTAGGGAGCGCTGACTGTGGGCCATCCATCTGGCAAGCTGTGGTGTATGTGCACACCACACACATACACAAACACCACATTAACACACACAGGAACATGAGCACACGCACGCACACACACACACACACACACCACATGAACACACATGTGAACATGCACACACACATGCACACACAAGCACACATATGGACATGCACTTATGCACATACATGACAATACACGTACACACACTCGAACACACACACAACACATACACACACATGAACATGCACACACACATATACACACAGGGTCTTACTGTGTTTTATGTACACATGCATGTGGAAGCCAAAGGAAAACCCGGTGTCATTCCTCGGGTGCTGTCCACCTTGTTTACTGAGACAGTGGGCTAGGCTGAGCAGCCCTGCAAGCTTCAGGGTCCGGCTGCCCCGTCGCCCTGGCAGCCCCGTCGCCCTGGCAGCCCCGTCGCCCTGGCTGCCCCGTCACCCTGGCTGGGGTCACGTGGGCATTAGGGATCTGAGCTTGGGCCCCCATTTTTGCACAGCAAGCTCTTTACCAACTTAGATGTCTCCCCAGCTCCAAGGCCTTGGACTTGGGCTTAAGGGCTGCCCCTCACTCTCTGCAGGACGCTGAGGCTGAGTGGAGCTGAGTTGGAGAGGTCCTTCAGCTCCTGTCCTGGCCTTAGTTGGCAGATTCCTGGGGCCTGACTCAAGCTGAGGTCCCTGGTGAGACTAGGCAGTTAGTGGCTGGTCATCACTCCTGGGGGATTACCCTCTTTGAGGCTGCTTCTGCTTCTGTAGACCAGGCTGGCCTCAAACTCACGGAGATTCGCCTGCCTCTGCCTCCAGAGTGCTGGGTCTAAAGGTGTGCACCACCATGCCCCCACCATCCATTTGCACACCTTTTTATTTTGAAGTGCAAATTCACAGAAGCTATTCTTTTGATGGATAATATCATACATTTTAAAAGCACACACACCTGTGTCCTGGTCACCCTCAGTAAGATGTGGTTCAGTGGGTAAGATCCTGTGCTTTGCAAGCATGAAGACCCAAGTTTGAGTCCCCAGGGCTGGCTGTGTGGATCTGTAAACCAGAGCTATTTGAGGTATAGAGAGGAAAGCCTCACAGGCAATGAGCCCAGCGCCTGGTCCAGGGAGAGGCCCCGCCTCAAGATGACAGAACTTGCCGGGCAGTGGTGGCGCACGCCTTTAATCCCAGCACTCAGGAGGCAGAGGCAGGCCAATTTCTGAGTTCGAGGCCAGCCTGGTCTACAGAGTGAGTTCCAGGACAGCCAGGTCTACACAGAGAAACCCTGTCTCAAAAAACCGAAAGAAAAAAAAAAAAAAAAAAAAAGATGACAGAACTTGACTTTCTCTGACCTCCGCACGTGTGCATCTGCACAGGTGTGTGCATGCCACACTAGTACATATGCACTCACACAGCACCTGCCCCTTCTCTCAGCATGCACCAGGACACTAATGTTGGGATCCCCAAAACAGTAGCACCTCTTCAGTGCCTGAGGACACATCCCAAGACCTTTAGCAATAATGAAAAAGGAAACAGAGCCAGACATTATAACCACCAATAAGAGACACAAAGTTCACTACAATCGCAACAAAATTACCACAGCACTATCAATTAGCGTTCAGCACTGAGCTTCCTGCCTACCATTCCCTTGCTCAGGAAGCTGAGGCAGTGGGATGGCCATGAATTTGAAACCAGCCTGGGCTGCAGAATAAAGCTATCCTACTGAAGAAAAGCAGGCAAGCAAGAAAGAGAAAGGGAGAACCATCTGCTGTGAGGGCAGCAGATCCCAAGGGGAACCCTGAGCAGAAAGACCCTTGGTCGGAGCGAGTAGATCGTAGCAACTCCTACCAACGCCTTCAAGGATACCGAGCCTGCTTGTGGTCTGAGACAAGGTCTTGTTGTGGGGCCCTCCTCCCATGACCCGTGTGCAGCCATGGCAGATGGGCACCATGGTGCCAGGCTCCTCGATCCTCTTTAAATAGTAGGCAGGGCAACCCAGAGTCTTCAGATGTTCTCTGGCTTTCTTACATGAAGATTCTGCTTGGGATGCAGGGCAGACAGAGGTGCTTGCTTGTGTGACCGAGTGAGGGGCGACAGTACCCACTCTCTCCTTAAGCTAAGACAGGGATTCATGCTCTGACCCAAGCAGCATGGTTAAAATCTGGGGGCTTGGTGTGTGTGTACACACGCGTGTGCACATGTATATATGTGTATGTGTGTTGTGAATGTGTGTGCATGCATGTGTGAGCATGTGTGTGAGCATGTGTGTACATATACAGATGTGTGTGTGCACACATGTGGCAGTCACACGGGGGGGGGGGGGAGAGAGCTCCTGGCTTGGAGTGGGTGGAAGCAGGCACTCAGCTCAGACCCACAGGCCCAGGTGCCTCTAGTGGGCCGGCTTCCTGGGTGACATTTCCAGGTTGCCTGTGCCTGCTCCCCTCCCAGTCCTCACCTCAAAGTCTCCAAGAGCCCAGACTCTGAAATGTCACCCTGCCGCCTCCTGGAAGGATCTGAAAACAAAGAGTTCCTACTTCTCTTTTTTCTGCCCCTCAGAAGCAACCAAGGAAGCCAGCTGGGGTCTCAGCAGCTCAGCAAGGGCATGGGAAACCCCCAAGTCTTTCCCTGCGTCTTCTCAGGAGAGAAAGCCCAGAGACCCTGAGGGCATCTGAGACCCTGAGACCCTGGGAGCTGGGCATCTGAGTCTCCTGGGAGCCAGGGCAGCTGAGGCTTCCACCTTTCGTGGACAAAGTCTCATGTAGCCCAGGCTGGCCTGGAACTCTGTGTAGCTGAGGATCTGCTTCCACCTCAGGAATGCTGGGATGGTAGGTGCCACTCACAGGCTTGGTTTCTGGGTACTGGGAATGAAACCCAGGACCTTGTGCATGCTGGGCAAGTGCCCTGCCCACTGAGCCCCAGAAATGGAACCATTTTACATAAGAGAAGGCAAATTCATTTATGCAGAATTTGCATCCCCTTCAGCCTGTCTTCCCAGCTGCCGCTGAGTGCGTTAGCATCCTGCCAGGGCTGAACAATGTTTGACTACACTAATTCCAGAACATTCCATCACCATAGAACAGGCCTTATTTCCATAAGCTGTTCCAACTAAACCAGGTGTGATAGCATATACCTGTCATCCCAGCACTGAGAAGGCTGAGGCAGGGGGATTACTGTGAGGGCAGGCTAGCCTGGACTATAGAGTAAGTTCAAAGTTAGCTCAGGCTGAAGAGTGAGGCAGCTTCAATACAGAAACGAATAATGAAATAAACATAAATAAACAGGCTCGACTTTCAAGTGGCCAGGTTGACAAGAGCCATTGCGTTCCTGTATGGCTGAACACGCTTTGGCACAAACCTTCAAGCTTTACTTCCTCTGGGGCCTGCAAGATGGCTGACTGGTAGACCTGAATCCTATTCCCAGGTCTACATGGTGAAAGGAGAGACCTGCAGTCTGTCCTTTGACCTCCATGCGTGCCCTGGCTCGTGCCCACACACAAAAGAGATAAATGAAATGAAAAATTTAAAGCAAAATCTTCAGTTCTTGCTTGGGCTGCATGGCAGAATATTGTGCAGCTGTGAAAAAGGTCAAGGGCAGATGAAGCTCTGGGAGGGGCCACGCTGGGTCAGGAGAAAGGAGCGACATGTGGGGAGGGGTGGGGAGGGGTGGGGAGGGGTGGGGAGGGGCAGGCTGCTTTCAAGGAAGCCAGTGGAAGATAGGGACTCACCGACCCCACCCTGGATCGGCTTCGAATCCGGGTAGACTCTGTGTCCTTGAGGAGAATGATCTGAACGTGACCTCTGCCCGCAGGGGTGGGTTGCAATATGGCACAGTCTGGAAAGGACTAGAAAGTTCCACAGAGATCCAACAGATGTAGACCACAGCTTGGGCTCCTGCGGCCTCAAGGCCCAGCGCGTGCCTATTTCCCAGATGCTGGGCAGAGACAGTCTTCTCTTTTCTCAGGGTCCCGAGCTCTTTGGGGCATGTGGGGCCCTGTGCTGGGGTTACGGATTGGTCGGTACAGCAATTGCCTCACAAGTGGGAAGCCTTGAGTTCTTCCCCAGTGATAAAGTGTGGGCTCTCACTCTATCATTCAGCTTGCCTCAAATTCATGGCCATCCTCCTGCACCAGCCTCCAGAGTATTGGGATGACAAGCATGAACTGCAATGCTCAGTTCAGAAAAATTAGCTTTGTGTTTTGAGACAGGGTCTCATGTAGCCCAGGGTAGTCTAGAACTCACTATGTAGCTGAGTATGTCCTTGAACTCCTGATCCTCCTGCCTCTGAATCCTCAGTGCAGGGGTGACAGGTGTGAACCTATGTCACAGAGCATGTGTCCTCAAGGGTCATCTATGTTGGAGCAAACAGCAGAATGCCCTTCTCTCTCTCTCTCTCTCTCTTTTTTTTTTTAAAGATTTATTTTATGTATGATCACTCTGTAGCTGTCTTCAGACACACCAGAAAGGGCATCAGATCCCATTACAGATGGTTGTGAGCCACCATGTGGTTGCTGGGAATTGAACTCAGGACCTCTGGATGAGCAGTCAGTGCTCTTAACCACTGAGCCATCTCTCCAGCTCCGCCCTTCACTTTTTTATGGCTGAGTGATATTCCACTGTATGGACATACCACTCTATGCGTGGATGTTGTTTCCACTTTTCAGTTGTGAAGACACATGTGCAAACACACACGTCTCCCACCCTGGCTTTTGACTCTTCTGAGGGTACAGCAGGGTGGAGTGGGGTGGAATCCTACAGTCACTCCCTTTTAACAGCCAGTGTCCCTTGTGAAGCTGGGCTGTTTTCTCAACTCCAGAAAACCCCATGCTCTCCTCAGCCCTGCACCCTCCTCTGCTAAAGGGGCTTAGGGCCCGTGAGCCCTTGGAGTGGGCTGGGGTAGGGGTGCTCTGCTGCCTCTGCACAAATGGCTCAAGCTTGCTGAAGTAGGACAAAGGTCACTGCGAGCCTTCAGGCGGGAAAGAAAAGCAGGCGGTAACTTTGATTTATTTTTATTTGGCCTTGCTCCGGGATGCATCTGGAAGGCTTCTGGGAAACCAACTGCCCAGGAGAAACAGAGCCAGCCCGAGACGTGTGCATGCAAAGAAGCCACACTCAGTCACGCGCGGCTACCCACGTCTGTGTTTCACCCATACGTGCTCTCTGCTCTCGCTGCCCTGTGCAGACAGAGCCCCAGCCCACAGACTCTGATGACGTGCCGCAGGGCTAGCCAGGGACAGTCAGTCAGGTCACTTTCTGACGCACATGGGACACCATAGGCCACATATCTGCACAGCATGAGTGAAATTCACATATTCCTAATTGTAGAAAATCCCGAAAGCCCGGGTGTCACCTTGCAGGTGGGAAGCCTTAGGACAGGTCAGCTGGGTGTTTTTTACTGTTAGTGACAGGGATGAAAGTCATAGTCTTGACCAGCTAAGGAATCTACCCCCGGCCACGCCCACTTCGGACCCTCTTTTTAAGTCTCATTAATGTAGACCAGGCTGTCCTGGAAATTACTGTGTAGACCAGGCTGGCTTGAAACTAAGAGACCCGCCTGCCTTGCCCTCCGAGGGTTTCACTCCAAATAGCTCACAGCTGTTCTCAGGAACTCGCTGAGGATCTGGGCTGGCCTTGAACTTACAATCCTACATCATCCTCCAAAATGCTGGTGTGTCACCCTTGCGTTGACTGTCGGAGGCAACCGGCAGTTTTCTGTCTGGGCCACAGCCTGAGGTCAATAGGTCCAGTCAGGAGCCCTCCTCCCACCCCCTGCACACACCAGGTTCCTGGCTCAGGTTTATACAACTGCCATAGACACACACACACACACACACACGGGCCTGGCACCCTGGGGACATTGGTTGGGGTTATTCTCTATGGGGTGCCCTGGGCCCTGCAGACCCATGCCAGGAACTCCACCATCTTTATGCATTGGGGTGGTGATCCCGCTCTAAGAGATTTTGGTCATACAGCTGGGAAGGGCGACCAGGGTCTCCAGCCTTTGTCTACTGGCTGTGGTGGGGAGGCTTCGCACCTTGGACGGACTCCCACACATGAGAAACCCCAGGCTGGCACAGAGCCAATGTCCCTGGCCTGGCTGCTGCTTGTCTGCCTGAAGTCAGGAACCGGCTGGAGATGCAGCAACTGTTAGGGAAAAGCATCTCAAGAATGCAAATCCCCTCTGCCGCCTGGCTCCTGAGACATGGCGCTCTGGACGGCGCTCTGGACGGCGCCCTGGGTTCCCAGCCACAGCCAGGCCCGGTCATGCCCGGACAGGCTCCAGTGACAGCAGAGGCCCTTGTGGCCCATGAGCGCTGGCCCCAGCAGGGTCACCTCCTGGGGAGCCTGGCTGTGAACAGCTTGCTTCACCTGAGGCACGTGGGCGGGTCTGACCTCCTCACCCGGCATCAGGCTGGACCTTGAAACAGCACGAACAGGAAGTGGCAGGTGGGAGAGCGAGCGTGCATGGAAACAAAGTGTACAACATACACGCATGGACACACACACATGTGCACACACACATACACACATACACAAACCATGCACACACCATGGACACACACACATGCACACAAATCATGCACACCTGGGCTGCAGACGCCCTGATATCCTAACGCTTCTGTCCATGGGGGTCACAGCTTCACATGGCCTGAGGTGTCCCCCACCTGAACACCTTCTTCACAGTCTTTTCAAAACAAAAGACTCCCAGGGCCCATGTGACCACTGCTCACTTGTAAAAGACTGAGGCAGCTTCCTGGGAGAGGGAGAGAAACACCTGAGTTCTCACACAGCAGGATTGTGAGCCCAGGGGAGGGGTGGCGTATGGAGACGCAGCCAATCAGTCAGGAGATCTGAGCTCCAAGCCAAGCTGCCAGCCACTGTGGAGTCCTTATACAGAGTCCTATAGCCTCGTGTACAGGATCATGGAGTCACCTGGCAGGACCCCTCTGCTCCAATCTGAATCATGGTGTGACCATCCTGACACAGAAGAAGGTGTGTACCTTCTTGGGCTACCAAGATGGCTCAGCAGACAAAAGGGCTTGCTGCCAAGCCTGGCTGCCTGAGCTTCATCCTTGGATCCACATAGTGGAGAGAGATCCATCTCCCACAAAAGTTGTCTTCTCCCCTCCACAGGTACACACACACACCTACACACACCACACAGCACACACCACACAGCACACACAGCACACACGCACACACACAGCACATACAACACACACGCACACACAGCACACACAGCACACACACACACACACATAGCACAGCACATACCACACACACACACACCACACAGCACACACAGCACACACGCACACACAGCACATACCACACACACACAGCACACACACACACACACACACACATAGCACAGCACATACCACACACACACACACACCACACAGCACACACAGCACACACGCACACACACAGCACACATGCACACACAGCACATACCACATACACACAGCACACACACACACACAGCACACACACACACAGCACAGCACATACCACACACACATACCACACACACAGCACAGCACATACCACACACACATACCACACACACAGCACACACACAGCACACACACACACAGCACAGCACATACCACACACACATACCACACACACAGCACACACACACACAGCACAGCACATACCACACACACATACCACACACATAGCACACACACAGCACACACACACACATACCAGACACACACATACCACACACACACACACACATACCACACACACACACCACATACCACACACACACAGCACATACCACACACACACAGCACACACACTCTTAGTCACAATCATCTTGTACAATCAAATGAAATCTTGCCACTCTGCCCTTTCTACACTTGCGACAGACAGTGAGAGTGTCTGGGAGGGAAGGGAAGGACTCCCCACCAGTGTCCGTGTCCAGCTGGGTCCCTCGGGCTCATTCATAAACCAGCAGGGAGGGTAAGGCGGGGGTAGCGTAGCCGGGCTACTTAGAGAAGCTGTGTCAAAAGGAAATCACACAGCCAGGCGGTGATGGCACAGGCCTTTAATCCCAGCAGAGACAGAGGCAGGCAGATCTCTGTGAGTTTGAGGCCAGCCTGGTCTACAGAGGAAGTTACAGAACAGCCAGGGCTACACAGAGAAACCCTGTCTTAAAAAAAAAAAGAAAGAAATCAAATAAAAGAATCATGCTATTAAAAAAAAAGACAGCAGACCCACTGACATATGCTACAGCCTCGTCCGTCCACAGCTCACGGCTGCACCAAAGCAAACGTTATGGCCAAAGATTCGGCTTTCCTGCGAAAAGTTACATGCACATGAGGGTCCACGTAGACATCTTACAGTGCACATGACTGGGAAAACGGTAAGTAGCTAAGTTTCCCTAGAACTACTTCAAGGCTGGCACAGGAGACAGTTGCCAGACAGTTACAGAGCTCAGAAGTATGGCAACGCTGGGGGTGTGGTCAGGGTGGAGCCCCACCCAAATCCCCCAGTGAGGGGGCTGGGGGCGTGGTCAGGGTGGAGCCCCACCCAAATCCCCCAGTGAGGGGGCTGGGGGCGTGGTCAGGGGTTGCACTCTGTTTTAGCATGAGAGATGACAGGTTCCTCTCCCATCACTGCATATAATAGCGAAAACAAGCTAGGAGGTAACTCCATACACATTGGAGACAATTAGAGTATTAACGTCATGCAAACGTCTACACATCTGAGCATGAGTGAAGGAAAGGACGTAGGCTTTCCCTGCAGCAGATGGCTAGGGGGAGCTTCTAGAAGGAAATCGAAATTAGGAAATCATGAACGGATTGTAGCAGTAGCAAGGTCAGTCCCCGGAGCCCACTTGTGTGCTCAGAGTGTCTCACACTGGTTACTGACTGACACAGCAAGGGGAAGCTCATGTGTCTCTGTACCCTGGAACACAGGGCAGCAGGAACTGCTGACACTGCGCATGCGCACAGCGAGCTGCACTTTGCAGGGGCGCAGCACCCAAACATAGACCCTCCAGACCGTCCTGGGAGACATTAGAAAACTCCTAATTGGTGTGTGGGGGAACCTTCTTGTCTCCAGTGAGTGGTTCTTCCCCAAGAGAAGGCTGGAATCAAGAATGACCATGTGAAGGGGCCAAGGAGACGGCTCAGTGGGTCCGTGCATTTTTACAGACATGAGGACCTGAGTTCAAATCCACAGCAGCCGCAGAACTTTAGGCATGGGGCTGCGCATGCTTGAACGTCACTCACTGCGTGGGAGAGGCAGGAGGATAGCTGGGCTGCTGACCCCTGCCCAGCTCCGTGAGTGAGACTTTGCCTCATGGGAATAAGGTGAACAGCGACAGAGCAGGAAAGTGATGTCATCGTCTGGCCTCTGTGCACACACATGGACGCTTGCAGCCGCACACGCAAGCGCACACACATACAGTGGTGTGTGCCTGTTTCCTGAGCACTCAGAGGTGAAGGCAGGAGGATCTTGTTTCGGATCAGCTTGGAGTACAGATTGGTAGAAAATCTATCAAAAAAATTAAAAGAGAAAAAGAAAGAAATTGCCCCTTCGCGGGGGCAGCGGCATATCAACTGGGTGCTGTGCAGACCTGGGCTGGGTGAGACCCTAGAGGTGTTCACACATCTCCAGTAGGTGGGACAAGCAAGATGACTTCCCTGTCTGCTCCCTGTAAACAGAGGCCAGAATGACAAGGAGGTCAACACCAGTCCCAGCCCCCACAATCAGTGGCCAAGGGCAGCTGGGACAGATTCTCACCAAGAAAAGGCAATAAGGGTCAGTGAGAAGGCTCACTGGGTAAAGGGCTTGTGGCTAACCTGATCACCTAAGGACCCAGGCTCCTCCTCCACCTCCATTAGGTCTGGAAGTGCCAGCTGACGTACCAGGACAAGAGGGGGGACACAAGCTAGGCAAATGGGAACACAAGAAGTAAAGGCTGCTCGCTTGCTCGGTAATGGCCTCCTGGAAGCTGAGGTCTGTGATACAGCAGAGTTCCAGCTGCCATGCACTGCAAGACATCTGGTTGGCCTGCATCAGGGCCTCAGAAGGCTGGCTGGGAGGCAGCCGGCCTCAGTGCAGTAGTTTTGCATATTAATTAGATCCCTTGAGAAGAGAGGACCTCAGATTAGAATGTCACACACATCCCGAGGCTGGCAGATTTCTGAGTTCAAGGCCAGCCTGGTCTACAGAGGGAGCTCCAGGACAGCCAGTTGCTACACAGAGACACCCTGTCTCAAGAACTAAACTAAACAAAAGAAAGAAAGAAAGAAAGAAAGAAAGAAAGAAAGAAAGAAAGAAAGAAAGAAGAAAAGTCACATAGAAATCAAGATAAATGGGCTTTGTGGAGGGCACAGGTATTTATGGGTTGTTTTCCTTCAAAACCGACAGCTGGAGACTTGCATGGAGCTGGACTGGGGTGGTCAAAGGGCCTGCTCCCTCTGCTGAGAAAAGGGACCAGAGCCCAGGGAGACCAGGCTGGGTGCTGTCCCTATGGCACTTTCTCAAGTCAGAGACCATATTTCTTCTCCACCCTCCACTGACCTTCGCTCCTCTGAAGCCGTAACTCTCCTTGGCCTCTCTGTGGGAACTTGAGTTCACAGTGGCCGGCCCACATGGTGGCCTGGGTGACGCACCCAGTTGGGCTCTCCATGTTCTTCAGCCTAGCTTGGTTGTTGGCACCATGCATTGTAGCACATGTCACCTTCCCGGAGAACCTAGGTTCTAGTCCATAACCACCCTCCGGCCCAGTTTTCTGATTGGTTGATTAGTTGATTGATTGATTGGTCTGTTTGCTCTGGTGTGAGGAGGATGCCACCCCTGAGATCTCAGGTTCCTGCATCTTCTCAGATTTCTCCAGCCTCATATTTGGATTGGGCTCCTCCACCTTTATGTGGGGCCTGGGACAAGGATGGGGGGGCCCTGATGCCACCTCAGTCACTCTGGGTGTCACCCACAGTGTGGAGGGGTTCTTGCGGACATCTGGGTCAGCAACACAAGGGCCACGCTATGTGGACTCCAGGGCAGGAACGCTGAGACAGGAAGTAGCTTTTGGGGTGCTGGGATGGAAGTGGCCCGGGGACAAAGCGGGAACTTTGGGCTGGCTTAATGTTCTGGAAATAGACAGCAAGCATGATTGCATGAATGTACAAACGTATAAAGCCTTTATCTTAATAAAGCTGCTAGAAGCAGACTTGGTGGCACTGCCTTCAACCCCAGTCCTCGGGTACAGAGCGGGCAGGTCTGAGTTCTACAGAGCAAGTGCCATTAGCAACAGCCACACAGTGAGAACCTGTCTATAAAAACAAGACACACCCACTCGAGGGTTCCTATTCACTCTTCCTCAAGAGCTTGGATCGTCCTACCTCAGCCTTCTGACTGCTGACCCAGGTGCCCTGGCTGTTTCTTGGGAACTCTTGGCTACACAAAGGAATCTGAAGACCTGAATTTAATCCCTGAACCCTATGCCAGGTGTCCTCTGACCTGGACATCCACCCTTCTACCATCTGTCCATCCATCTGTGTGTCCGTGCACCCACATCATCCTTCAATCAATCATCCACCCACCCATCCATCCATCCATCCACCCACATATCTGTCCATCCATTCACACTTGCACACATGAACAGAGGCACCCCACTTGTGTAGCACTGATTCTTGTTTCTGGGCTTTGATCCCTAGTTTTTCTTTCTGAGCTGAGTGAAATCACAAGGAACTCTGATGCCTTCAGTCACCTAGCAACCACACATGTCCTGAGAAAAGACAGGAAGCGTCTCGAACAAAGTGTAACTCACACTCAAAGCCAAGGCAAAGAGAAGATAAAAACCAACCTTTCCTCTATCTGGTTGAGTCTCCTCCACCCTGTCCCCTCCTGCCAGGACAGGCTGAAAAGTGACTGGCAGGTTCAGGACCTCACCCTGCAGGCTGCATGGCAGGGTGTAGGACTGGGGATCTGCGGGTTACAGGAAGCTATGACTTCAGCATCTCTGAGGACCACTGAGGTAGCATTGTGTCAGGGCCAACTTGACCTCTGTGTCACTTTAAAAAGTCATGACTCCTGGGTGGCTCTGAGCTGCTCTGAGGATTTCCCAGTGTGTCCTTGCTCTAGTGCCTGGGGAGAAGTTTGGAACTTTTTCCCTTTTAAATTAGCCCGGTGTGACAGCCATGCTGGTAATCCCAGCACTCAGGGAAGCAGAGGCAGGAGGACCACCACAAGTTGTGAGCCAGTCAGGACTATATGTGAGACCATCTCAAAAATACCTCTGTGTGTATGTGTGTGTGTGTGCTCACGCATGTGAATGCATGTGTGCATGTGTGTGCACGTGTGTGTCCATGCCTGTATATGCGCACACTCGAGAGTGCATGCGCTTGTGTGTGTGTGTGTGTGTGTGTGCGCATGGTTGTGTGCAGTGTGCACGTGCTTTTGTGTGCACTTACGGAGGTTAGAAGATGACAGAGTCATAGCTGCCCTTCCACAGGCGCTGATCTCAGGGGCCTAGCATGGGGAAGCTTCCATCTACTGAACTGTCCCTGTTACCATTTCTCACAAAAGTCATTATTTTTTCAGGGAGAAACTGTGCAGAACCAAAACGATGATCTTGAGTTTGTCTCTCTCCCTCGACTCCTTGCTAAGGATTTCCATCTAAAGAAGCAATGAAGGGGAACCTTCTATCTCCAGGCTTCAAACAGGAGAGGGCACAGATGAGCAAGACCAGTAAAAAGCTAGAAGAAAACCATCAATCACAGTGTCATATGTAAAAATCACAGCAAATCAATAACAAAATCCTAAAGAAATATATTTATCGAAGTTCTTAGGAAATATGACGAGGCAGTCAGGTATGGCGGACACACTGCTGTCATCCCAGCACTCTGGAGGTAGAGGCTGGAGGATTAGAAGTGCAGGTTCATTCACCAGATACACAGTAATTTTAGAGGCCAGCCTGGGCTACATGAGACACTGTCACAAAAAACTCAAAAATAAAATAAAATCACTTAAATAAAACTAAAGGAAGAAGCCAGTGACTCGCTTCTGTGATAATTGTTTCTGAGGCTGGCCTAGGCAGACCCAGGTTAGCCCACCCCTATGCCTACCACATAGGTCATCCACAATACGCACATGCAAGCGTGGCTGCAGAGTCACGGCATGGGACCTTAGTCCTTGGACTATAGGGTTTTTTAGGGGTATGACCCGGCTGGAGGGACCCTGACATTTATTTATGTACACACCAACGTATGATATATGAGAAAGGGTCGTTGAAGCAGAAGGTTCTAGAAGCTGAGCAGGATGTCATCCTAGCACTGAAGACGCTGAGGAGTGAGCGCCACGTTTGCTCCAGATTGGGGTGTATAGCAAGACCCTGCCTGCCCTAGGAACACAAATCTAGGGGCTGGGGTGATGGCTTCACGGAACCCTGCCCTGCAAGCATGAGGAGCTGTTAGGGCCACCAACCTTAATTTTAAAAGCTGGGTTTGGGGTCGTTGAGGTGGCTCTAGCAGGCCAAGGCTCACAACTCTGTGCATTGGGACCCACGTGGTGGGACGCCAATAGGTTGTCCTCCGACCTCCATAACACATTAAAAAATCATAGTGTAATTTAGGGTGGTTTTTTGTTTGTTTGTTTAGTTTTTGTGTATATATGTTTGTGTCTCTGTGCACACGAGTGTGACAACCCAGCCCCCACAGAGGTTGGATCCCATGAAGCTGGAGTCACAGGCAGTTCTCAGTCCCCAACCCCGGACCTGGGTGCTGGGAACTGAACTCAGGTACTCTGCAAGCAAGGCTCGCTCAACCGCTGAGGGGGAACTTTAGCAGGAGGTGACAGAGGGCTGCGCGGGTGGACCGCTCGCCCAGTTATGGGGCACTTCTTCCCTTTAAATGTCAGCTTCAAGCTGTTAGAGCAAGGGCCCTCAGGCCCAGCACGAAGGGGCCCGGTGCAGCCCCAGGCTCTAGGAGCTGCAGCCGGTGTCTACTCTCATTTGGGGAGAGGTGGTGGGTACAGGCTCTGCGGTGCAGGGGAGGCGGGGAACATAACAGGCTGGCGGAGCCTTCCCGCTGCCACCGGTGACAAGCACCTGGCAGGAAGGCTTCGGTTTTGAAATCTGTAAAAGGGCAAATAGGTTCTCAGGTGCCCGGAGGTGGAGCCTGAGTTGGGAAAAACCCGGAGTCCCCAGTGACTCAGCACATCACGATCCGCATCCCAACCGGGTCAGGTGACTCCCCCACTCCGCTCTTCCCCGCGGGATCTGGCATCTGGGGCCACGGCGAGGCTTCCCGGTGCTCACGAACCCGGGACCCCGACAGTCCCGGAGCGTCCAGTTACTCTCCCCCTGCGTGACGCAGGTGCTTAATCCAGCAGCAGCCGGCTCACGTGTCCCCGAGCAGGTGCACCTGTGACAGCTTTGAAGCTGTCCCCACGCTAACTCATGGGACAAGGGACACCCGCAGGGCTGGACGCTGCCGCCCCAGGGAGGGTCAGAGACTCAGGGTCCCTGCGGGCTGCAGTGGGTCCCTGCAGGGACTCAGCCAACCCAGGCTCATAATCTCAGGTGCCACCCTCAGGGCCTGAACAGTTACTTCTGTGAGTTTTTTGTTTCGGTTTTGGTTTAAGTTTGCACAAAAGGAACCATTCGTAAGCGCACGAGCGAGCCAGTGGTATTTAAATACATTCCCGACATTGCGCAAGCTCCAGTCCTAGAATATCTGCCCTCAAAAACCTTCCTCCTGGCATTCACTCCGCCGCCCCATCCAGTCCCCCCAACCCCAGCACCCAGCAATCCACTTTGTCTCTAAATTCCCCTGTTCTGGATATTTCCTGTCACAGAGTCTCACACTGTGTGGTTTTGGTGTCTTGAGCACTGTGTCCTTAAGGTCCCGCCACACTGTGCTGGTATCAGAGCATCGTTCCTGTTTATGGCTGCATAACACTGCATGATGTGCATGCTGCATCTGTGCACTCGGCTTTCCCACTTTTGCCTGTTGTGAATCTCTGTGTGAGCACACAGGCTGGGTTGAGCCTCCCAGGACTCTGACCCTCCCAGAGAGGCAGAGAGTCTCCAGATAGACCAAGCGGACCCCTGCGACACTAAGGGAAATGTATCTTATTGAAGTCTGCTGTTATTTTATTACATTTGTTGTTGTTGTTGTTTTTGTTGTTGATGTTATTTCATGGACCCATGTAACCCAGGCTGACCTCAAAGTTCCCACATAGCTAAGGCTGTCCCTGAGCTCCTGATCCTCCTGCCTGTGTATTTTCATTGCTAAAACCACAAGTATGCACCTGCTTGCCTGGCTCCCACTGAACATGACTAGGAAGGACAGGGAAGCAGGGTGACCCCTTGAAGAATTTCTGACCTTGCAGTTTTCCCATGAAGCTTTGGGAGCCTGCTAAGGCCTCCTTAGGACACCATCAGCTTTGGAGACAGCACCGGTGAGCACTTCCTTTGCCCCACCTGGCCAAGGGCCACAGCAAGTCCAGCTGCCTCTGTGACCTGGGCTGTGTCTGCCCTGTACCTCCCTGTCTGGGGTCAGAAGGAGAGCACAGGGCTTGGGCTCAGGCTAGAGGCTGAAGTCTCTCACATATGAATGCTCTGACAATTAGGTCCTTAGGATGTGGTGCAAAGGGAAGACAGGTATGAGTACCCAAGCTCTCTGAAGGCCGAGGGAGCAGAACATCCAAGTTCCCAGTGGGCTACAAAGTAAGACTTTGTCTCCCCTGTGGTGGTGGTGCACACCTTTAATCTCAGCACTACGGGGGTAGAGTTAGGTGGATCTCTGTGAGTTTCAGGCCAGCCTCATCTACAGATGAGAGTTCCAGGATAGATAGGGCTACACAGAGAAACCCTGACTCAAAAAATAAGATAAAATAAAATAAAATGAAATAAAATACCATCTCAAAAAGTAAAGAGGAATGGAGAGATGGCTCGGTGGTTACGAGTGCTGTCCTGAGTTCAATTCCCGCAAGCACCTGGTGGCTCACAACCATCTAGAAAGGGGTCTGATGCCCTTTTCTGTCTGATGTTCTTGTCTGCCATGCAGGCATACGGGCAAATAGAGTTTCATATACATAAATAAATGAGTCTTTAAAAAAATATAAAGTAAAAAGAGGACTGGGGGCATGGTCAGCAGTATTGGGCTATCCTAATGCAAGGTCCTATTCATCTCCAGGGTCACCAAAGGAAAGTGTCCCTTTCCCTTTCTTTCATTGTTTTGGATTTCAAGGCACTGTGGTTGGAAACCAGAGCCTCCCCGCACAAGGCAGCAGTCACTAGGAAGCCACATTACAGCCCTACCAAACCTTTTCCTATTTGCATGGCCCAGATCCCAAGGTTGCTGTGAGATTTGTCTCCCAGGCTTGGTTTCTGTCTGGCTAGGACGCCCACAAACACCTGCTTCTAAACTGTAAACCTGAAGTCAGGACAGAAACTCAGCCTGTCCCCAGCCCTGTGGCCAGTGAGGGAACCTGAGAGTCCACCTGATCCCCTCATCCAGGGACCTCTTGGTCCTCCTGTAGCACAGGAACTTGCAGAAGGTGGGGCACCCTTGTCCTGAAGTCTCCCCAAGGGTTCCCCAGCCCTCCTGAGCCTATGCATGGCCAGGCAGCAGGCTGGGGAGGAATGACAGGTCTGACTTCAGGGGAGAGGAATTCCGCCCAGCCAGCGTCTAGACTGTGGGACTCAGGCTGCAGGGACCCAGCGGGAACAAGGCCAGCGGCGGGGCGTGCTGCCCCCTGGTGGCCACATCCACGCACCACCTTCGGATTCAACACTGATCTCAATCAGGGGTCCCAGGCTGTGCAGAGCCCACGGAGAGTACCAAAAGAGAAAAACCACGTATTTCACAATTTAATGATGCAATTTGAGAACGATATTTTGGGGCTGCTTCGTGGGTGGAACGCGGGCTCGTCCAGAGCTCAAGAAGCCCTCAGTTCCACCCCCAGCATCGCATAAACCAGGAGTGGCAGGGCACACGCCAGTCATCCCAGCATCCCAGATCCTCAGATAGGAGAATAAGGAGTTCAAGGTCAGCAGGATGCTAAGCCCAGTCTCTGATGTCTACCCATTTCATGCAAAGAGCTCCTGAGTGGGACAGCCACACATGTCCCCAGACATCACTCACAATCCCCCCAAAACTAAATCAACCCTTTGGCTGGAGGATTCCATTCACCCTAAGAGAATCTGTGGCACACAGTCACCTCACATACCTCCTAAAGATCAAGCCACGCTTCTCTGGGTAGGATTGGTCAGGACCATACCTAACCCTTCTGAGATCTCAGAACCCATGGGTCTGCAAACCAAGGCCTGTCTGCCTGTCTGTCTCCTCCTCCTCCCCCTCCCCCTCCTCCTCCTCCTCCTCCTCCTCCTCCTCCTCCTCCTCCTTGACCAGGCTAGACTTGAATGCAGAGAACTGCCTCCCTCTGTCTCTCAAGTGCTGGTACTAAAGGTGTGTGCCACTACTGCCCAATTCATTTGTGCACTTCTGATACAGGGTCTCATGTAGCTGAGGCTAACCTTCCTGCCTCCAACCTCCCAAGTGCTGGAACAACAGGTGTGTCCTACTACACCCAGTTTACATGGCTCTGGGGACAGAACCCAGGGCCTCGAGCACACTAGGGGAGCACTCTGCCTACTGAGATGGAGGAGGGGGAGAGAAACCAGGAGTCAGGCTTGGGGTTACCTAAAGGTACAGATGCAGCCAGGAAGTTGCCAAGTTTCAGCAAGGAAATCTGCCGTGCACACAGCCAGCTGCTGCAGTGGGGAGCCTGGGCCCCTTGCTCAGCACTGGGCTCTGGGTGGCTGTCTACACAGACTAAGTCCAGCTGCTGTGGGGACCTCTGTCCATATGGCTTTCTTTTGAGACAGGGTCTCATGTGGCCCAGGCTGGATTTGAACTCCCCATTCAGCTGAGGATGACTCTGAGCTGTCCTTCTCAGTGCCCTGATTCTTGTGGCGATGAAGGTGAAGCCCAGGCCCCCTGCCAGCCTGCCTGGCAGTGCTCTGCCCTCCGAGCCCCGCCCACATCTCTCTAATTTGCATAATTTTCTCAACTGCCCTTTTTTTTTTTTTTGACATCCTGTTGATCTGGTGGCTCCAATAGCTCCCACAGCCAAGGCTGTCCTGATGTGGGCTGAGGCTGGCTCAGGTCTGTGGTCACAGAGCATCCACAGAGTGGGGACACACCGGGCACAGAGATGGGATGGGGGATGAAGTTCTGTAGGAACCGTGCCCAGAGATTGGGTTTCATTTCCTTAAAATCACTTTATTGATCTTTAATATCACACATCATAAAGTGAACTCACAGTGGGTGCATCATTTAGCGGAGTCAGACCCATTTCTCCCAAGACCACATTCTGCCTGGGGCTGTGCTCTGTGGGAGAGGCTGCTCCAGCACTCATATGGCCCTGGGTTCCACCCCAAGTGCTTGTCATCCCAACACTTGGGAAGTGGAGGCAGGAGGATCAAGAGTTCAACCTCATCTGTGCCAGAGAGAGAGAGAGAGAGAGAGAGAGAGAGAGAGAGAGAGAGAGAGAGTTAGTTGAGCATACGGAACCAAACATACTTTGGTTTCCCAGTGGATTCTGGGAAGGGGAGCCGAGAGTCGGGCGTGTGGCTGTGAGGGCGACTAGGTCCCTGGTTCCACGTGCATCCAAGGCTTCACAGGCCAGGTGCAGCTACTGAAGTGTGAAGTTCACTGCTCTTAACACAGCTGTGGGGGCCGGCGGGGGTGGCAAGCGGCAGCTTGGTTTACCGATGTATTCTCAGGCTCAGCCACCCCCACACAGGGTCTGGGGACGCAGGTATCGAGATGAGTGAGGGATGGTGTTCAGCAAGGGCCCTGGGGACAGGGGCTTGCACAGACCATTGCGTCTCCATAGCAACGTGGTTCCTGGAAGCCAGAAACCAGACCCAAAAGTGTCCATCAACAGACACAGTTCATCCCCACAGGACTCCTTGGTCATGAGAAAAACGCCACGTGACACTTGTTCATGGAGGGACCTCAAGGACACAAAGCTCAGTAGCAGGAGCCGAACACATAGCAACACACATGGGATCCACTCCCAGGATGTCCCCGGAGTCCGCAGACCCCGGGACAAGACCGGAGAGAAGATGGAGTTACGTGAGATGAGGGCAGGGCTTCAGAGCCGGGGAAATGGGAAGTTCCAGATACGGCGGTGGGGGCAGATACAGACTTATGGATGAGCTTTATGCTCCTGAGCTAAGGCATGGTGTACATGAGAAATGTTATGCGTTGTATGTATTACCATGGATTTAAAAAGAGAAACACTGGGCTGGAGAGATGGCCCAGAGATGGCTCAGAGGTTAAGAGCACTGGTTACTCTTCCAGAGGTCCTGAGTTCAACTCCCAGCAACCACCTATAATGAGATCTGGTGCCCTCTTCTGGCCTACAGACCGGTGTATATTGTATACATAATAAATAAATCTTTTAAAAAACATTTATAAAGAGAAATATGAAGCCCTGTGGTGCTGATACACACCTTTAATCCCAACACATGGGAGGCAGAGGCAGGGGGATCTCTGTGAGTTCGAGGTTGCCTGGTCTGAAGCTAGTTCCAGGATGCCAGGGCTATACAAAGAAACCGTCTTGAAAAAATAAAAAATAAAAAATAAAAAGAGAAATATGGATCCTGGCTGCTGACTAAGCACCCCCATCCCTTACCTCATCACGTTACCCAGCAAGCGTAGCCAACACCTGTGGGTTCAAGGTGACGCAATGTACCTACAGGTCAGGGGTAAAGGAGGGTGTGTTCTGTCCCCAGTAATCTGAGGACCTAGGACAAGGACACCCTTTAACCACTCTGAGCCTTTGTTTCCTGGTTTTTCAGTCAAGAATGTTAGATTTCTCTCATCATAAGACTAGAATCTTCTATGGTTCCCAACTGCCCCAATCAGGACCAGAATATTAATGTCACTTCCTCTAGGAAAGTCACCTTGAAGCTCTGGGGTATGACCCAGGTTGACTCTGCCTACCAGGGGACTCCAGATGGACTTCTAGGGACACTGTGGCTGACACTAAGGAGTCACCGTGCCTCCGGCATGGCGTGCCAGGATAGAGCCCCCATAGTTGCATCTCTTCCCACCTTCCTCTGAGCAAAGCCAAAGTCTCTGACTTCAAGGCCCCATGTCTACCCCCACCCCGTTCTCTGTCCCTCCTGCTGCTGCTGCTGGACTCCTGGGCTCCCCGGGGTCATGGAGGCTGCGCCCAGCACAGTTCTGACTCAGCACAATGTGTCAGGGTGACAGGGACAGCATGTGGCAAACCAGGAGGCTCACAGCTGACTCGGCCGGGGAAGCTGCATGAGATCCTTACTCCTCCTTGGGGCATGACAGGCATGCTGCCCAGAGGCTCCATTCATTGTCCTGTCTAGGGCCACAGGAAGCTCCTCAGTCTCTCCCCTTCACCTCAGCTGTCAACTTCAAGTTGCTTCTTGAGACAGGGTCTTAGCAAACCTGAGGCTCATCTGTTAAGCTGGACTGTCTGGCCGGGATCCCAGGCATTCTCCTGCCTCCACCTCTTCAGCTCTGGCTGGGACCACCACAGGCTCTAGCTGCAGTCAGCTTTTTACTTTCATGCTGGAGATTTGAACTCAAGTCTTCATACTAGCCCAGTCAGCAAAGACTCCACACACTGAGCCACCCCCCCCCCTTCCCAGCTAGCAACGAGAATTCCTCTCTCATGGGTAACATGGGATAAAAATCAGGTAACTGGGGGGCAGAGGCCCAGCACATATATGGCCCCAAACACACACAAGTACATGCATGGACACGCATACACACACACACATGCACACACACACACTGGGATGGAACAGACAGGCTGCAGGCTGCGGCTGCAGGCTGGGCTGTCTGTGCTCAGCTGCCTAGAGTTAGGGTGTCCGAGTCATGGGGCAATGAGGGGAGGGTAAGAAGGTGGTGGCTTATCAGGATGGATCCAACCAGGTGTGCTATCCAGGTGGGGACCCAGTAGCCGCTGTGAACTAAATCCAAGAACACAGAGGAGGCAGTAATGTAAGACGCCAAAGCAGGAGGTCCTGGCGGGGAGAAAGAAGGCTGAAGGAGTAAGAGCCCTGACTGCTCTTGCAGAGGTTCCCACATGACCACTCACAACTACCTGTGGCACCAGCTCCAGGGGACCCGACACCCTTTCTGGCCGCTGTCAGTACCCTCCCACACACAAGTAAGAATAACCTTAAATCAAGACAAGGGGCCAGCTCTGCAGACACTGGCATGGACCTGGGGTGTTGTGGGATGTCTTCCACACACTGCAGGAGAACTGTGTCTAGCCTCTGCTGGTTCCCATGTGTCCCTACCACCCCTGACACATCATCACACATGACCGTCACCCCCATGTGCACTGAGTCAACAGAGGCTGGGGCCCAGCCGATCTAGGAATGACCTATTCCTGCATCAGCACCACTCTGGGGGAAGCAGATGCTTCAGGTAGTCGCTTAGCAACAGCATCCGCTGCAGAGGAAACTTCTAGCTCTTTCTGTGCAGACTTCTCTGGGTCTTAATTTTCAAATGGTAAATTGGGTGCATGGGGTTTCAAGGAGTGAGCTGCTTCCTGGGTCTTGGAAGGGGACCAGAGTGCATTGCAGAAAAAAAAAAATGCTTCTGAGATGGGAGTGCAGCTCAGTCAATAGGGTGCTTGTAGCTTGGTTGGTGAGGTACTTGTAGCTCAGATGCCTGGCATTTATGAAGCCCTGGGCTCTGTCCCTAGCATGTGGTGGCACACACCTGTCACATAGCACTCAGGAGGTGCAGACAGGAGGATCAGGAGCCCGGTGTCATTATTAGCTACATAAAGAGTATCTGAAGCTAGCCTAGACCGAGTCTCAACAAAGAGGCTTCCTCTATGGCTAGGTGGGGTTTCTTTACAATAGGGGAAGCCCCAGAACTGTGGGTGTCTGGGGCAGGGTCATTCATGGTCAGGGTCTTCCTTAGCCACTCTGTGTCTATGCAATAGTCTCCACCAATTCTGATGGGCTAAAGGGGTAGCCTGTCCTCAGCACAGATGCTCTGGCTCAGGGGTTCCCAGGGACCCTGGGGACTCTGTGTCATCCAGCCACCTGCTCCCATTGAGACCCTGCTCCCATGGAAACCCACACACTAAGCCACGAGGGAAAAGAGGCCCCCGCCGTGATGGATTCCTACCCAGCCAGTGTTTAAGCATCAGAATCCCTGGCTGTGAGAGACACTGCTCAAAGTTGTTCTCCGTGGGATATCCTTGACCCTACAGCAGCTTCCACAGCCTCCACCCCCAGGCCAGAAGCACCCCCAGAGTGACAGCTGCACATGTCCCTAGGATCCCCTGCAGCATGGAGTAGGATCACGCTAACACATCTTGCTGGCTGAGAGTAAATGCCACACTTTAAGTCCTCAAATGCTCTGAGAAGTTTCTGGAATTCTGTGCTGCAGACTGTGCAAGGAGAAGGTTCTAGGCGCCATGCGCCACATCAGGGGACACTCCTGGTGAGTCACAGTGTGAACTGTGACACAGCACTGGCTGTGTTTGGTGTTCTGGCAGCTGCTGTGACCTTGTGAGCCAAGCACTACAGACCTGTATCTCAGTATCTTGTTCCCAGGACAGCCTGTCCACAGAGACCTGATAACAGCACAATTTTAACACACCTGGGACAGACCAGGAGGGTGACCAGCCAAGGGTGTGTGTGTGGAAGCCAGCTGTAGATGGAAGCCAGAGATTGAGCCACCTGCACCAGGGCAGCTCCTGACAAAAGGCACCAGTGATGTTCCCAGCAGAAATGTCCCCCAAATTGCAAAAAAAAAACCCAGGAACTTGAAGAAAAGCACCGTGTGCTGGGGCGGCTCCCGGGCTCCGAGCTCACATGTTATCCCCTGAGCATGAAGGGTTTTTCCCATGAGGCTCTTTGGAGTGGCCATGCCATTTTCTCCTGCCACCCCGGCCCTGCAGGGTGCTGAGATGACTGTGCCCGCTGACTTTGTGACAGGCTTCCTACCCACCCCCTGTTGCTTTGAGTGGCCACATGTTCTCTAGCTTTCTTTTGTTCCTGGGGTTGGGGGGTCTCATGGAGTGGTGATTGTCACCTCCACCTTTCCTAAGCTTTGTCTGAGGTACACTCATTGATGCCTCCCGGGCTACCGCGGTGCAGAAACGCACGGATCTCTCCTGCCTCCTAGTAGTCACATGTGGTGACAGCAGGCATTGTTTGCTATCCCTGCCAAACTTGCACAAAATGACAAGGGAGATGGCTCAGCAATAAATATGCTGACCACCAAGCTTGAAGACCTAAGTTCGACTCCCAACGGGAAAGGAGAGGCCCGGCTCCCATAAATTGTCCCATAATTTTCCATATATGCTCCAGGACATGCTTACGTGCCCAAATAAGTACGTGTAGTTATTTTTTAAAGTGCCCATTCTGGACAGAACTGACAGCTCAGTGGTTAGAGCACCAGCTGCTCTTACAGTGTATCTTGGTTAGTTCCCAGTACCCACATGACAGCTCACAAACACCCATTAACCCAGTTCCAGGGGACCAGACACCATCATTCAGACACAAATGTAGGCAAAACAGCAATGTACATCAAATTAAAAATTTTAAAAAATGTAAAGATGCTGGGTATGGTTGTGCACATCTTAATCCCAGCACCAGGAAGGCAGAGGCAGGCAGATCTCTGAATTGAGAGGCCAGCCTTGTCTACAGAGCAAGTTTCAGGACAGCCAGGACTACAGAGAAACCCTGTCTTAAAAAATCAAACAGACAGAAAGAAAGAATTAAAAACAAAACAAAACACACACACACACACACACACACACACACACACACACACACACACACAAATTCGGGAGTTCTCTTGCAGCCCACTCTGCAGGGAGCTCCTGAGAGAAAGACTGCTTCTTCTGTAACAGAAAGTCCTCATGTTGGGCCCTCCGATAGGTCCTCAAGGGCAGGGCCTCAGATCTGGAGACTTCTCTGTGAGGCACACTGAACCCTGAGTGCCCACAGTCTCATGTCTGCCCCACATCAGTGGCTCCCCAGTCATGCCCGCCACGATGTGCCCTGATGTCACACAGGGTCCCCAGACAACATAAAAGCCAAATTTAATGTTTTGGGGTTTTTGAGATAGGATCTCACTGTGTAGCCCAGGCTGGCCTCAAAGTCATAGAGATAGATAGATCCTTTTGCCTCTGCCTCCCAGGTGCTGGGGCTAAAGCTTTGTGCCACCACGCTGGGCTGACCTTTTAAATTTTACTTTATTTTTTAGAGAGAAGGGTGGTCCAGGCTGGTCTCAAATTCAAATTCACTTTGTAGCTTCAGATGACCTTGAATTCCTGATCCTCCTTCTTCTACTTCCAGGTGTTGGGAGACAGGAGCACCTGATTGTGCCCAATGCCAAGCCTTGTGTGGTTACGTTCTGGTCATGTGAGCTGTACAATCAAGTACTTCAGACATGGCTTCTAATACACTTTTAACATTTGGAAAGATATACGGACTTAAATATACTTATAATTTATTATATCTTCAATGGTACACGTGTCCGTGCATGTGCATGCAGTACCCGCAGTACCCAGCGGGGGCTGTGGGGGTTTCCTCCAGAACTGGAGTCATAGACAGTTGGGATCCCCTATGTGGGTGCTGGGACTTGAACCTGGATCCTCTGCGGGCACAGCTGGTGCTGTAGCCACTAAGCCATTTCTCCAGCCCTGTGGTGGGCATTTGTTTAATCCCAGCACTCAAAGGTCTCCAAGAGAGAATTTGTGGTCCCAGATCGAGGAAGGCTGTGCCGGGTGGTGGGACATGCCCTAGTACTCAAGAGGCAGAGGCAGGAGGATTTTTGCAAGTTTCAGGCCAGCCTGGACTACATAGTGAGATACTCTCAAAACAAAACAATAAAAGGCCAGGCCTGGTTTCAGTCTGTTGCCATGTGATCTTTCCAACACAACACACTGCCCTCCCTCTGAACCTTGCTTCTAGAACTGAGAGGTAGAACAAATGTTTTCTTTATAATGGCTCCAGCCTTAGGTAGTTTTTAACAGTCACAGGAATCAGACTAAGACAACGCATCATCTCATACGCGAACCTTTGATGCTTTGACACAGGCACAGAAACAGACTAACCCGGCACTGTGGACTGTTAGTCAGAAAGAAACCTTCTTTTTTACAAAGTATCAGTCTTGGATGTTTCCTCACAGGCGCAGAAAACAAAGCCAGATCTCAGACCCACATCACGACCCAACACATCCAGCTCTTAGTTAGGTCTAAGAAGGAGCCTCAACCCGTGAGTTCAGGAAATGGGGTGCAGGAAACAGAGGATGCCCAAAACAGGTTGTGGGAAACAGGATGTGGGACCAAAGCATCTTGGGGTGGAGCCAAGGTAGCTGAGAGGCCAACTGCATGGCTGTGACCTTTACACCCTGACCCTGTCTGAGTCACCCCACACAGCACCATGGCCTTCCTCAGAACATCCATCCCCTGTTGCCAGGTATCAAGACTCCATCCTGCCTCTTCCCTGTCTCTGCATGATCCTGGACATCTCAATGCCCCCACAGCCACCTTGATGCCCCTCTCCCACCTAGTCTTCAAAGCCGCGAGCAAAGCACCGAGCACAGCACCTACCTGCACCGAGTCCCACCGTCCCAGCACTGAAGTTCCAATAGGAAGGCTTCACACCCTGGAAGAGAAACACCGTCCATTAATTTGGCACCGCAGAGTGCCAGGCTGGTGTCTGTGTGTGTGAGGACAGGTCACGCCCGGCCTAGGCAGCGACAGGAGCCCTCAGCCAACTGCTCTGGAGGCCCCGACAAACTGTGGGCTTCGGTGCCCGCGTGGGCGGCTTGATGGGAACAGCAATTTGCCAAAAGGATGAGGCGGAATTCATAATTAATCTCCCGCGCATTTGAAAGGGAAATCGCGGGTGGGAGTGGGCGAGTATGAGACATTTATCTGCAGAACTGGAGAGAGGATCAAGAGAACAGAAGCAGGGAACTGCCCATCCTACGGCTGGAGGCTGAGCCCTTGGCCTCTGCTGGTTGCTCAGGTTCATGGTGTGCCACTCCTGCCACTGCTGTGGGGATACGGGGGAAGAGTCCCGGCCATGGGCGTGCACAGCACTCACGGCTGAGGGTTAAACCAGGTCATTTCTACAACGCAGTTTGTATACAGTGGGAGTTCAATAGATGCTGGGCTTGCGCAGCGTGATTCATAGGGAAAACACTGATGTGTTTATTTCTCCAGACCCTTGTGTCTCCAAGACTGTTTTGTGGGTTTGTTTGTTTTTTTGTACATTTATCTGTCTGCCTGTCTGTCTGTCTATCTATCTATCTATCTATCTATTGAGAGAGGGGTGGTGGTTCTGGGACTCAAACTCATGACCTCAGGCTTGGCAGCAAGACCTTTTCATCTGCTGAACCCTCTAGCCACTCCTTATTTTATTTTATTGACACAAGGTTTCACTATGTAGCCATGACTGGTCTCAGATTTACAATCCCCCTGCCTCAGCTTCTTCGGTGATGAGCTCTCATGCTGGTCTATGCACTTGCACCTTTTTTTTTGTTTTTGTTTTTGTTTTGTCCTCACTAGGCTGCTTCTGTGGTGCTGGGGCTTCCCGGGGCCTGGTACATTCTGGGAGAGCTCTCTACCCAAACACCACCTTTCCTGAGTTTTTTGCATGGTGTCACAGGCAGCTGTGATCTCTGTCGCCTGTAGGTGGCAGCGTCGCTGCAGAAAGCGGCCGGAACCTTGCAGGCGCCTAGGCTAGCCCACGCAGCGACTGGATGGGTGATGAAAATCGAGCCAGAGCCAGAGCAACATGCCCCCAGTGGTCAGAGGTTCAGATTACTGAGATAAAGTGGTTTTCGATGGTGGCATCAATAAAATAACACTACGGAGGGGCCCTGAGTGCCTGTCATCCAGCTGAGACTTCAGGAAACTGAACACGTGCTCAGACACAGACTGGACAGCGTCATCTAGGAGGAGTTGGGGTGTGGAGAGGGAGTTTATCTCAGAAGTTGGGGTCCCCGGAGCGACCCCACCTGTGCACATGGGCTGTGTGCTGGGGGCCTATACTGAGCAGAGGAAATTTTCCTAAATAATTAATTCGTGGTCCCCCTTATGCGCCTTGGTCTCGGCCACGTTCCCTGTGAGGCATGGAGCAGCGTCCACTCTGCCAAGAACTCCCGCGTGTCCCCAGATACCGCTGCTGGTCGCAGGGTCGCAGAGCTGCCCTGGTGCCCTGGATCCCTTGCCTCCGCCCTCTTCTAGAACTTTCGGGCGTCTCCCTTGCCCGCGCTCGTTCTCATTAGTCTCAGACGACTCCAGGTCCCCTTGGCCTCCCTGCGAATGACACCGGACTGACAACCATACTTGTTCCCTGGGAGCTGACTTGTGACCCCTTCCCGCCCTTGTCTGCAGTGGGCAGGAGAGTATCGCCTTGGAGAATGAGGGCTGCTGGAGGGGGGCATGAGAAGACATCCCGCAAGGACACTGAGACACTACCTTTAGCCCTCCATCCTCCAGAGAGCATCCCCAGGGTGGGCACTCTGGCCGCAGTATCCGGGACTTTCACCCACTCCACACCTAGGGTAACAGCCACGCGTGTCCCCGACATCAGCCAGGGTCCCGTCGTGGAGACTGAGCGGGCACAGTCATGAGGAAGTGACCATGAGAAAGCTTCTTAAACACACATGCTCTCGCACAGCCGTGCGCAGATATTGGCCAAGTGCATGCAGCGCCCTCAAAGTCCAGAAGGGGGCATCGGAGCCCCGGGGAATGACGTCACAGACGTCAGGGATCCTTTTGGGAGCCAGGCACCGAACCAGTTCAGAAGCAAGAACATGTGCTCTTAAACACTGCGCATTGTCACCAATCCCAGTCAGACCCATTAAAAATTTTTAAGTACATTTTTTTTTAGCTGATTTAAGTCTCAACAGCCATGACCCCAAATTTCATCTTCCCAACAACCGACTGTGATACCTAAAAGGACAAGGTACTTGAAAGACTCGAACCAGTCAGGTGGCGGCAGTGGCGGCGGTGCACGCCTTTAATCCCAGCACTAAGGATGAAGAGGCAGGAGGATCTCTGGTCTACAGAGACCAGCCTGGTCTACAGAGCATGTTCCAGGACCACCAGGGCTACCAGAGAAACCCTTTCTGAAAACAACAAAAAGCCCTGCCCAGTGTACCCTGGAAATAGGCTGTCTTAGAGAATTTTACGTAACTGTTCATTCGTAAGAAGGCCCATCGATCACGCATCTGTTGGTTTATTGGAACCGGGGTCCTACTATGCAGTCCAGGCTGGCCTCGAACTCAGTTATCTTCCTGTCTCAGTGTGATCTTGGTGTTAATCTTCACTGTCACCTTGACAGTGGCAGTGAATCAACAAGGAGACAAGCCCATCTGAGAGGAAATCTACACCTGGTTAACTGATGTGGGACCCACCTTGACTGTGGTGGCACCATCACACAGGTTGGGGTCCTGGGCTGAGGAGGAAGGGACCACAAGCTGAACCTAAGTGGTCCCCTCTCTCTGCTTCCTGACTGAGAACCCCGCCCACCTCCCGCTGCCACGCCCACCTCCTGCCGCCACGTCCTCCCCGCCAGGATGGACATCAGAACTGTGGCCAGAGTAAACCCCTCCCTCCCTTAAGTTGCTTGTGTCACAGCGACAACTGGAGCTGAAATTAGGACTCTCAGCTTCCCAAATGATTAGCCCAGGGGCGCTGTGCACACGGTCCTGGGTCATCTTCAGCGGGTGCTCCGGGCCTTGAAGATGCTCAACAGAAGCCCCCACCTCCCTACATGCCAGGCGCTTCTTGAGCTGGGGCAGCCACGTGTCCCCTGGAACAGTCACCCTCAGGTGAGACCGTTCTTCCCTGCACATCTCTCAAGGTGACAGGCACACCTCTGCAGCAGGTCGCAGCTCCTCCACAGGGAGCGAGTGGGTGGGATGGGCTGTCTGAGCCCCCTTCTCTTCCCACGCTGACATGGGCACGTGGCTCAGGCACTGGTCTCCTGCAGGCTCGATATAGCAAAGCGGGGCCCTTCTTTTGTGCCACATGAAGCTGTCAACATCATCACCATAGCAACCATCTAAATATGTCACCCAGGAACACTGATTGCCAAGGCAGGGAGCAGAGGGTGACGGTTCCATTCTGGAGGGGGTGCGGGGTGCAGGCAAGAGAGCACTGAAGCACCAGGGACCAGGGTGTCAGGAGATGGGGGACTCACAGCTGGCTGTGTCACCACCCTGAGTGGTCAGGGCAGAATGACCGCTGAACTTAAGGACACTGTGGTCAGGTTGAGATGGAATCCTCCTGCCTCAGCTCCCAGAGTGCCAGAATGACATGTCCATGGTGCCCAGCTTCCTATGTGTTCTTGAACATTCCTGCCCCCGCCTTCCAGCCCGTGGCAGGACCCTTGGCAGGACCCCAAGCTGTCTCCACTTGGCTGGGGGGCAATGGAATCCTACACACAGTCAAGATGGGGTCTCCCTGGGGTACTAGGCACCCGCAAGTGCTCAGCAAGTCCCTGGCTTCCACTAACTGCATGCCAGGAGCTCCCCTGGTGTGTGACATGGCCCAGGATCCAGAAGGAAGAGTCACCCCGCAGTGACTGGTGTGTGGAGGCAGACACCTTGACGGTGGCTTGGGGTCGCCAAGCCTGATAGGTGACCCAGTTCAATCTCTGGGACCCACATGATGGAGAGAGAATCGACCCCCATGAGTCAGCCTACACATGACACACACACCACATGACACACACACAGGACACACACAGGACACACACCACACCACACACCCCACCACAGCACACAAACACACACACACGACACACATATCACACACACACACACCACACACACATGACACACACCACACCATACACCACACCACACACACACTCACACACCACACACACCACACATGACACACATATATGACACACACACCACATAAACATGACATACACATACCACATGACACATACACGACACATATACATGACACACACCACACCAACATACACAAACCACACACATGACACACACATCCTACACACACCATACACACACCACATAGGGCACACACCACACACACCACACACACACAGGACACACACCACACACACCGCACACACATGACACACACATATGACACACACACCCAACGCACATCACACACAGGACATACACACATGACACACACACCACACACATCATACACACCACACACACACACCACACACAACACACACAACACATACACATGACACACACACAACACACACACATGACACACACATGCATGACACACACAACACACACACATGACACACACACCCCCATACATATACAGCACACACACATCACTTACACACACACCACACATATACCCCACATACACACATGACACGCATCACACACATACACACATGATACACACACACCCCAGCTTATCATCAGGGCGGCTGTGGCTGTGGGCTTTCATCAATTCCAGTTTCCTTTGTGTTCCATTGTGGTGCTGGGGTTGAACTAACCCCACACACAGCAGAACTCACAGTTGGGCGGGGACCCAGCCCCTCACTAGGGGACTCAGGGTGGAGGTCTCTTGGGACAAGATCAATAATGGAGAATACTGGGCAGCTCCCAGAGAGCAGACATTTCTGAAACCTCTACTCAGGCCTCCTTAGCACACGCCCCAGGCTATGACCTTGGATCAGGCCGACATCAAAGACTGTCAAAGAGTTGCTAAGAGAGGGGCTCATCAGACCCCGATTCCACTTTACTGTCCAAGGGGCCAGGGCCATCCTAAGACCTGAGTCACAAAGACACCTTTGCCCTGGGCTCCTCAATTAGCTTATTCTCAATCTATCCCAAAATGTAAAATTCATTTAAAAAGAAATGGAGAAAGAAGACGTGCAATTAGCTTCCAGAGGAGACTTTGAAACGGGAGCTTTCAGTTCCCATGACAGCCTCCTAATGACACGATTATATAAAATTCAGAGAAGATGCTAAAAACAGAATATGCAAATTAAAGGGGGGGTCCAGGGAGGGGACAGGGAGGGGAGATGGTCCCCCATGCAAGGGGCTGTGCTGGAGGAAGCTTCCAGAACACTGGGGGTAGATCAGGGCAGCATGGTGCCCTCACACATGAGCCTGACACTCCTGGGCCTTGTACAGGGTGCAGCTGAGGCTGGACTGAAAGACAACAGCAGCTTTACGGGTGGGAAGAACTTGAAAACCAGAGTCAATCAGAATTACTGAAAGAAAGAAGCTTCTGGAATGGTGGCCATGCAAGCCTATAATCTTAGCATGGAGGAGTGGGAATCTGAGGCAGGAGGATTGCTGTGAATATGAGGTCAGCTTGGGCAATATAGCGAGACTCTGTTTTTAAAAAACAAAGCTAGCAACAATGAATAAGCCCAATGATGCAGACTGGAAACCCCAGTTTCTTAAATAAGACGGTGACAAACCCAAGGCTAGCCTCAGCACAGAACGAGTTCAGAACCAGCATTTGTGTCAGAAATAAAAAGTGGAAGGAGGCCAGCGAGAGGGCTCAGTACATAAAGGAGCTTGCTGCCAAATCTGATGAATAAAGTTCAATTCAGTCTCGGAGACAAGGTTTCACTCTGTAGCCCTGGCTGTCCTAGAACTTGCTATGTAGACCAGGTTGGACTCCAACTCACAGAGATCCTCCTGCCTCTGTCTCTGTCTCCTGAGGTGGGAGTGCTTGCCTGGCATGCAAGAGGCCCTGGGTTCAAACCCTAGCATTGGGAACAAACAGAAACAGGTCGGGGCCACTGTAGTCAACAGTGCAGACCTGATCAGAACTCAGAGCCCAAAGGCCACATGTGGCCTTCGGTTTGCTCCTGTCATAGTCCCCAAGGCACGTTGACACTTGGTCCTTCACTGCTGTCTCAGGAAGGTGTGGACAGCATCAGGAGAGCTGAGAAGCAGGAACTTTGCCACCAAAGCCACGAGTGTCTCCTCTGAGACACTGCAGAGTACACAGCCTGGCCTCCTTGGAAGTTCAGAGCCCCTGACCGACGGAAAACTCATGTTTTATCAAAGGAGCAGGAACTCACTCAGTGAGAGCACTCAGCTCATGAAACACAAATCCGGGATCTGTCTGCAGCACATAAACCCGGTATGACGGCGTGCGCCTGCCTGTCACACCTACACTCAGGATGATGCAGAAATTTGGGGACAGCCTGTGCTACATGGTGAGTTTGAGGCCAGCCTGGGCTATGTGACACCCTGTCTCAAATATCCAAAATGGACTCTGCTTGGTCTCAGACAAGTAGATCCACCATGAGCTCCTGTCCTCCACTGTATAGCCCCTCACAGTCTCTCATCCAGTCCAGGGGGGCTGATGACCTGTGCCTGCACTGGGGACCCACAGGACTGATTCTGCAAGGTCACCCACTGAACCTGCTGAGCTATTGGCCCTGGCTCTGCGTGGTTGGTTTTCCACAAAAGGCTTTCTCATGGCAGAGTCACTGTCCCTTGGTGTCCCTCCTCCTTGTGAACTCTGCAGGGTGCTGAGCACAGGTCCTGGCCCCCACTTAGCTCAGGCCAATGGCACCTGCCCCATCCCCCATTGTGGCAATCCGAGTCTGTCTGTGTCTGAGGTTTCAACACTCAGCATTATGTTACCAAGACTTCCGGGGTTTGACATACGACGCAGTGCTGTTGGCCACCTTGATTTCTGGAGTGGGGAAGGGCTGCCAAGCCTCTCCTGTCACCCCAGAGGCTGAGGGCTCCAACCTTGAGCAGCAGGGAGTGCATGTGTGCCTGTACATGCCTTTCACATCCAGCCTGCAAGTTGACTGCAGGCCCCACTATCTAGCACTCCTCTGAGGTCTAGAAGACGCTACTGGAGGGATGTTTCTCTGGCAAGGACAGAGTGACCTGGCCTCAGGGCCATGAACTTGAGATTAGCCCCAAGCAGAGCTGGATGGGTGACTCAGTGGTCCAGGGCACCGATTGCTCCTGAAGAGGACCCAGTTCAGCTCCCAGCACCAACACATCTCTAACAACTGACTGTAACTCAGTTCCAGGGGACCCGATGCCTCCTGGCCGCTATAGGTACTGTACGCAGCATGGCACACAGACAGACATGCAGGCAAACACCCATGCACAGGAAATAAAAAGAAATGTATATTACCTCTACATGTACATATACATATGTATGTAAATACATATTTAATGTTAAAGAAGCTCTGGGGCTGGGGCTCAGTAGGTAGAACACTCACTTAGCACATGTGTCGCCTGGGGTTCCAGTCCCCACATGGGGACCAAAGCTCCTCTTTCTTTTCTCATAGAAGATTTAGGGTTCAGGGATGTTGTGGGCTCACCATCCAAGTGGCTGTCCTATCTGACAACATCCCATCCCCGTCCCTCCCTCTGCTCCAGAGCACAGGTAATTGGAGGTAAGAGACACAGAGTGTACATGCATCCACCACCCAGCACCCAGGGGGATCAGAAGATCAAGGCCAGCCTACAAGAGACTCTATCCCGACTTCTATATGCCCACCCCCAAAGCCAGTAGAGTTCAATAAATTAACCAGTTAACTTCCCTCTAAATAGTCACTTTGAGCAACTCTTTCCTTTCCTTTCTTTTCTTTTTTTTCTTTTTTTCTTTTTTTTGGATTTTTGATTTTTCAAGACAGGGTTTCTCTGTGTAGCCCTGGCTGTCCTGGAACTCACTCTGTAGACCAGGCTGGCCTGGAACTCAGAAATCCGCCTGCCTCTGCCTCCCAAGGACTGGGATTAAAGGCGTGCGCCACCACTGCCTGGCTAACTCTTTCTAAGTGAAACACTATCGTGTGATGTTTCTGGAGGCATCAGAGGACACTGGTCACACACAATAGTCCAGTTGTGCAGCCCAGCATCAGTGGGCACCTGAAGAAGAACTGATAGTGAAGTCTAAATCCAGGTCTTTCAAAAAAGTTTTCAGATCTGTGTTTTGAAAGGGTAGATTTGGCTCTGGGCTTGTGTGCGTCAGCTAACACTCTGTAACATGTAGCACCAATGCTGTGGATTGAGAGGGCTTGCTGTCTGTTAGGGTGGGACTCTTCTGGTGGTCCCGGGTTACAAGGCCATAGCCTCTCCAGTGATTCCCCCTAGACGTCCATGACATCTCCACAGCCTAAGAAAGAGCCCAAACAGAAGATCTGCTACACTGTACCTGGAGTCCTAACCCAGGAGAACATGGTACAGTAAGCAACTAATGTTTTAAATGTGGAAGCTGATGCTGCTTGTTAGCGCAGTGCTGGCTGACTGATAGTCTCTGAGATTCAGGTCCACCCTTGTGAGGCTCCAATCCTTAATGGCAGTCCAAAATGCACAAAGAGCTGCTCACATGTCCTTTCTTAGTGTCCTCATTCTTCAGAGAGTTTCTCTACTTACCAGGCTTGAAAATTGAGCATTTTTGAGAATTCTTTTGGCTAGAAAATGACACCATGCTGTTATATATATTGTGACACTCCTCTTAAAACAGAAGTATGCTAACACCTCCCCATCTGGTTGAGATGAGAATAGGCTTTTTAAAAATCTGGAGTTTTACACACTCGAGGACAGTCACACTATCACACATAGTGCTATAGAGATGATGTCAGACTGTGCGCAGCTGCAAACCATCTACACAGTCTTCAATGAACCATTCTCAGACAGACATTCTCCACAAGCACGGAGGAAATACATCCCTCCCTCCCCCAGAATACAACCAACGTGGCCATTCCCTTCTGGAACAGAACACGCCCAATTTAGCTGTGCCATCATCCATTCAAGCAGCAAGCGCCGGGGCTGTGCGAACCTGGCTGTGTGCAATCACTGAGCTCAAGAAAACACTAGCGGGGCTGGAGAGATGGCTCAGTGGCTAAGAGCACTAACTGCTCTTCCAGAGATCCTAAGTTCAATTCCCAGCAACCACATGGTGGCTCACAGTCATCTGTATGGGATCTGATGTGTCTGAAGACAGCTACAGTGTACTCATATACATTAAATAAATAATATTTTAAAAAAAGAGAAAATACTAGCAAGGGACCCCAAGTCCAAGTGGGTCTCATGTAGCTCAGGCTGGCCTCAAGCTAGCTATGTAGCTGAGGATGACCTCGAACTTCTGATCCTCCTGCCTCCATGCCCCACGTGCTGAAATGACAGATGTACACCACCAAACCCAACCACAAAGAACAACTTGGAACAGTGTAGTTTCTACAGTGCCCAGGGCAGAGACACTGGTTAATTTAAGTGTTAAATATTCTGAGAGACATCTCAGAGGTTGGCAGGTTGGAAAAAGGCTCTTCATATACTCAAGAGGTAAGAGGGCATCATGGTAGATTAGGAAGAGCCCTAAACTAACTGGCAGCAATCTGAGTAACAAGACAGACAGGACTGACGCGCAGGAACGGTAGCAGAAGCTGTGACTGAAGAACAGCCTGGAGCCCACAAATAGAAATGATAGTAGCCATAATATGAAGACCCTGAGGCATGCTAGGCCAGTGCTTCACCCTAACCACGCCCCCAGAACACTGAGGGACTCTGGGCAAGGTCTCCACCCTCTGACCACTCCCCCAGCTCCTCACTGGGGGATTCTAAGCTGGGGCTCCACCCCGACCACGCCCCTCAGCTCCTCACTGGGGGATTCTAAGCTGGGGCTCCACCCCGACCACTCCCCCAGCTCCTCACTGGGGGATTCTAAGCTGGGGCTCCACCCCGACCACTCCCCCAGCTTCTCACTGGGGGATTCTAAGCTGGGGCTCCACCCCGACCACGCCCTCAGCTCCTCACTGGGGGATTCTAAGTTGGGGCTCCACCCCTTATCAATCTATCAGCCCTGGCCTTTCAAACTGAGGAAATATATTTCTGCAGTTTTGAGTGCCCTCAGACTGTGCTCCTGCATAGGGCATCACACCATGGTTTGGAGATGCAGCTTCCCCTCACCCACTGAGCTCATGTGTGGATGGCTTGTTCTCAAACTTATGGCGCTGAGGGCAGGTAACGGGATCATGGCAGCGCGGATTTCATCCATGGGTGAACCCATCAATCAATCATAGCGGAATAGGCTGTCAGGAGGCGGAGCCTGGATGGAGGGAGTGGGCTGTGAAGGAAGTATCTGCCTTGCCTTTCACTCCATTACAATAGAAGCCAACGGACAAATCCTGGAGCCACGAGGAAACCCCCTAGCTGTCGGTCTCAGGCTTGGCACGTGACTAATCCATACTAAGCACTCTGTATAGCCCCTCCATCCACGGCCTTTCCTGGTGCCCCTCCTGGGTAGATTCCCACAGCCCCCACAGCTCGGGGTGAGGGGTGCGCAGAGCGCTGGCGGTACTGATCCTGCATTTCCGAGCTCCAGGCTCTGCAGCTGGAGGGGGTGATTTTCGCGAGGGACACTAGGGAGACACAGTCAGACATAGAGATCTCACACTGATGTCCCCAAAGCACCCCAAGTCTCTCACTCTCAAGTCACTGTCAGTTCTGAAGGGAGGGACAGATCTGTGTCACTGCCCCAGAGCAAACAGGGCCACTTAATTACTCTTCTAACCGTGCTCCACGTCCCCAGTGGGGGCGCACCTGACCTGAGTTCAAGTCTGTGCAGGTCTGCCTTCTGGGTCAAGGATGAGCCTGTCCCTATAGATGTGTAACCAGAGATATTGTTGTCATTCTGGGGAGCTCCTGGCACATAGTGGGTCTTGAAGGCAGTGACAGTGCTCAGTACCCTGCAGGGCCTGAGATGCTCACCAGGCATTCACATGCCACAGCCTTAGGAGGCTTGCATGCCAGAGTCCAGGCCTTCCATCACGGCCCTCAGCCTCTACCAGGCCACCTTCCCCACCCCAGAACTGACAGCATCCACTGACGGCCCCTCCAGTTTCTAAAGGAATCAGCTGAGTCTAGTTACAGCTTCTGCCTGTGGGTCCCTTAATCCTGTCATCGGTTTAATAAATATTAACATATTATATATACAATAGCCATTAACTTAAATTAACTTATTAGCTGTTGATGGGCTAGACCCAGCAAGAGGACGCAGCTCTGAACTCTGGGATGAAAAGGACCAGCACAGGGGAATGGATAAATTCACACCTTCACCCTCAAAAAGAACAAAGAAAAAAGCCTAAGTTTCAATCTGTCAGAGGAGCCCAGGCTAGCCTCAAAAACAGAGACCCGCCTACCTCTGCCACCTGAGTGCTGGGACTGAACGCCTGTGCCATGAAACCCATCTTATATTTTACTTCCTTTATATCTTGCCCTCATGGGCTCCATTTCCTGAGAGCACAGTGGTCATCCCCTCAGACCCTGTCTTCACTTCTCTGTCAACTTCCTTCCAATGACCCTGAAGTTATCTGGAGTCTCCTGCTTGGACATTTCCTCTCATGGAGTCGCATGGTCAAGTAGCCTAGGTCTCTCCACCAGGCTGACCAGCCAGTGAGTCCAGCGATCACCTGTCTCCCCTTCTAATGCTGGGGTCACAGACATGTGCATTTATACCCAGCCTCTACACAGGTGCTGGGGATTTGAACTTGGCTCTTCACACGTGCAAGTCAGGTCCCTTACACCATCTAACCAGCACCCAGGACTTGCTCTGCCGGTGCAGAGTCTGACAAGCATCTAATTTGAGGGACATTGGGAAGGAGAGTTCTGTGCACGGCCACAAAGGCCAAATTTCCATCAGGACAAACTGATGGGGCACATAGCCACTCCTATCATGGGGACAAAATGCAAGCAGAGACAGATCTCTGGAGCTGGCTGGTTCCACAGAGCACAGAGAGGGGAACTTGAGCCTGAGGTTGAGAATTGGGTGGATAGACTGGGCTACACCCATCTCCATCTTTACAGAGACCCCAGAGCTCCAAGCCACCTCAAAAAAACCTACTGATATACAAAGAAAACTCCAGGGGGCACAGAAGATGCAGTCTGTGGGTTTGATGGTGGCTAATGGCCCCGCTGGGCACGTCCTTCGGTGTTCTCAGACCAAGAAAGATAAAAACACTCATCCTTAAAAATAAACAAAAACGATCTGGAATACATGGTCCCAGCGTGGGGGTATGCGCAGCAAAACAGCCTGCAGGAAGAAACGGTCCTAGAAATGGCTCAAATGCATGAGCGAACCTGCACAACCAGGGCTCCACACACAACAGTGTCAGGCTGGAAAACACTGGCCCCGAGATGGACTCTCTCTGTGGCTATCCCAACTGGAGAAGCTCTTGGCATAGATGAGTGGAGTCCAGGGACAGCACCAATTAGGCCCAGGAGAGCCCCCCTAAACACCCCAACTCAGGATGCTAGTACTATGCCCAACCACTTTGCATTGACAAGGGAGACTGGGAACTTTAGGGGGCTCTGGCCACATCTTTTACCTGGCTAAGTAATACTCCATCTCAAACGCCTGCTTGGTCCGGCTCCTGGGCCCTAGGCCCCCTGAGAACCCAGACCCACCTCTCTGCCCCACAGCAATTATTTTGTTGGGTTAAAAACATTGTTTTGCATGTGTGTATGGTGTATATACATAGTGCCTGTGCCCACGTAGTTTTGCACGTGTGTGTATGGCGTATTTACATAGTGCCTGTGCACACATAAGGAGGCTGGAGGAGGATGCTGAGTATCTTCCTCCATCTCTCCCTACCTTATTTCCTTGAGACAAGCTTTCTCACTGAACCCAAAGTGAGGCTGGACTTCAGCAAGCGCCTCTTGTCTCTGGCTCCACTGGGGTCACTGGTGGCTATGTAGGTTTGTGTGAGTGCAGTAAGCATGACCCATGGAGCCTCTCTCCAGCATTCTGTTTTGGGTTTTCAGACAGGGGCTCATCATTGTAGCTAAAGCTGTCCTGGAATTTACGATCCCCCTGCCTCAGACCTGAGTGCTGGGATGACAGGCAAGTCAATGCCACATACCTAATGTGTCCCTTAGGCACACACACGCCACACACACATGCACGCCACACACAGTCGTCCGATCATATGATCTGGGACTTGGCACGGGTTCTGAGGTTGAGAGCAGGCTGACAAGGCGCCTTTGTTGGACTGGGAAGGAAGGAATGTTCTCAGAGCAGAGAGCAACAGGAGCAGGAAGCTCTGCTTGCCTGGGGGTGGGGCATGGAGGAGGCAGGGGGGTGTTAGGCTCCTCAGAAGAGCCACCAGGTCCTAGTGAAACTAGGAAGTTGATCTGGGATCTGCATATTAGCTGCTGACAGGCTAGACCCAGCAAGAGGACACGGCTCTAAGCTTGGGGGGGCTTTGGGATGAAAAGGACCAGCACAGGGGAATGGATAAATTCACACCTTCACCCTCAAAAAGAACAAAGAACAAAGCCTAAGTTCAGAATAGTAAGTCATTATGATCAGGACAAGCTCACTTCAACATAGCAATTCACAACAAAAGTCAGAAGCAGTCCAGGGGTCTACAAATGGATGGTGGAAATTCTGCATGGCTGGTCCACACAGTGGAACACCACACTGCAGTGAACAAGAGCCAGGCTCTCAGGAGCCCAAGGACATGGAGCTCAGGGCAGAAGGTCGCACAGCCTGCGACTCCATGGTGGGAATGTCCAAATCAGGAGAAACCAGAGCCTGGAAGGGTACCTGTGGGTGCGAGGCTGGGGCAGGGCAGGGCGGTGGGGAGAAGACATCTTACTAGGGTGAGAACGTGGCATCAGCCTGTCATGTACAAACCATGGCTGCACCTGGAGATGAGCTCAGGAAAACCCTGAATTATTATGCTTAAAATACTGAATTTTAACAGCCAGGGCTACACAGAGAAACCCTGTCTTGAAGAAAAAAAAAAAAAGGAAAAAATATTGAATTTTAAAATATGCAAATCAAACCCGAATTTAAAACAGAAAAAGCGATCAGATTATCCACTTTCCAGAGTCCTCAGGAAGAATTTGGCAGCTGTTTTAGAAGGCTCTCCGATGGCCCATCCCCGACCCTGTCCCTCAACCCCCACTACCAGAGGAGGCTATGACAGGACTGCTCTCCCAGGACCCAGGGAGAAAGTGGCCAGACCACAGGGAGGCCCCAGTGAGCAGGCTGAGGTGTCTCCTACTCAGTCACAAATGGCAGCTTTGGCTTTCCAGTGTGGGAGCGGGCAGGAGGTGACAGAAACAAGTCCTCCATCCAGGCCTCGGTGCCATGGGAACCTGGAATTGCCAGGGTCAGACATTCAAGGACTCAGGCATGGGACAACCTTCCACAGAAGAAAGGCAAGTAAGCAATGACACCAGCCAGAGAGGAGACAAAGGGCTCTGGGCTTTCAGCCTGAGTCGACCACAGTGGACAAGGTCTCCACCAATCCCCACAGAGACAGGGTCTCACTGTGTAGCCAGGCTGGCCTGGAACCTACTATGTAGTCCAAGCTGGCCTCAAACTTACAAAGATCTACCTGCTTCTGGGATTATATTATATTCCTGAGGTCCTGGGGACAGCGCTGGAACATGTCCCCAACCCAGTGAGCATCATTTCAGTCACCATTTCTAGACACAAAGAAAAAACCTGTGACAACACCTTGGCGGGTGCATCTTTCCTGTTACTACTTTGTGTGCCAGAGCAAAAAAACAGTTCTGTGCTGTGTAGACAAAGATGAGCTGCCCCACTGGGTGTCCCTTGCCTGGGTGTACCGGACTCATTAGGGAACCCCAAGATCTTTCACAAAACAAACTGTGGGTGTGGGCACTTCGATGTCTTCGATTCAAGCTCAATCACTCACAACTTCAAAGTCACACAGAGCCGGGCAGTGGTGGCGCACGCCTTTAATCCCAGCACTTGGGAGGCAGAGGCAGGCGGATTTCTGAGTTCGAGGCCAGCCTGGTCTACAGAGTGAGTTCCAGGACAGCCAGGGCTACACAGAGAAGCCCTGTCTCGAGAAAAAAAAAAAAAAAAACAAAGAAAAAAAAAGTCACACAGAACTGAGTGTGATTGATGGCTACTCCATTAAGCCCAACACTCAGGAAGCAGAGGCAGGGGATCTCTCTGAGTTTCAGGCCAGCCTGGGCTACATAGTGAGACCCTGTCTCCAGAAAGAAGGAGGAGGAGGAGGAGGAAGGGGAGGAGGAAGAGAGAAGGAAGGAGAAAAAGAAAGAAAGAATGAAAGAAAGAAAAAGAAAGAAAAGCAAAAGAAATCAGAACAGAGTGTGGGCTATCTACACAGGGCCAAGAGTGGTGATCGATGCCTGTCCTGCCACTCAGGAGGATCAGGAGAGAGTTGGAGGTAGCCTGGGCTACAGGAGACCTTGTCTCAAAAATGAAACAGAACAAGCCACATGGAAGAACTAGGCAACATAACAAATGCCTTGTAATCCCAGCACTGGAGAGCCCGAGGCAGGAGGATGGACATGGCTTCCAGCCCTAGTGCCTCAGTGCTCCACCCCTGGGCTCTCTCCCAGGCCACATACTTCCAACCTGGCTGCATAGATCACAGGCAGTTTTTCCTCATCTCTGGGCTATGGACTCTGGGCCTTTTCATTCTCTGTGGGACAGTGTGGGCCCCACAAGGTGCTGTGCAGTCTTAGCCTACACACTGCATGCCAGGACCTCCCTGATTTGAGGCAGCAACACATGTCCCTAGATGTCAATCAGTGTTCCTTCCCTGCATAGCAGAGTCACCCAAGCTCAGAGACAGTCTTACACTGAACTGCAAGCTGACTGGTGATTTTGAGACAGGGTCTAACTATGCAGTTGTGGCTATCCTGGAACTCTCCATGTAAGCTAAGCTAGCTTCAAACTTTCCATTTTCTGCCTCAGTTTCCTAAGGACTGTGAGTCTATGCCTGCTGCCACCAGGGTGGAGATTCCCATTTGCACCCCAAGATGGTATGGTGGGGGTCAAGAGGGATTCCTCGTAGTCTTTCTATGACAGCTTGCATCAGAATGGGCTTAACATGTACCTTCCCTGGCAGATACTTCCAGAGAACCTACCCAGGGCTAGCTGCCACTGCCCTCATGGGGGTGAAGGAGACTGAGGAACAGCAGGTGACAGACCAAAGCAGAGTCCCAAAGCCACTGAGAGCACTAGACCTGTCTGTAGCCAACGACGATGAGTGAACTTGGTTCCCTGACTCCTGGCAACAGTTTCAGTGCTATAACAGGAGATCTCACAGCCTGGGACGTCAACCTCTCTCCCACCTAACCCCTCCCCCCACCCCTCCCCCGCAGTGGAGAGCCGCCCACACACCTTAACACTATGGCCCCTAACACTCCCACAGGAAGTTTCTGAAACAGTCAGTCAGCCACTAGAGCCTTGTGCACCCCAAGATCTAAGCCTATGTACCCTGAGCCCCTGGGAGCGACACACAGGTACCTTCCCACTGCTCCATGTCCTTGTCTCCAAGGTGTTGGTACCATGTGCAACCAGACAGCAAACAGGTAGTGCCTCACTCCTCCCTGACTGCACCCCACCCCTCCCTGACTGTACCCCACTCCTCCATGACTGCACCCCACTCTTGTCTGACTTCACCTCACTCCTTCCTAATTGTACCGCACTTCTCCTGACTGTACCCCGTTCCCTTGATTGTACCCCACTCCTGTCACCTCATCCCATACCTATCTGCACCCAACTCTTGTCTGACTGTACCTCACTGCTCCCTAATTGACTGCACCCCACTCCTCCATAACTGATTGCAACCTATTCCTCTCTGACTGCACCCCACCCCTCTCTGACTGCACCCCACACTTGTCTGACCTCACCCCACTTCTCTGGACTGCCCCCTGTCCACTCTGAGGCAGCCCACTCCTCTCCGATACACCCCGACTCTCTTCAGCATGCCGAGCTCACCTGCCTCCAGCCAGTGTCTCAGCAGCCGCACACCGAAACGCACCGCGGGGCCTAGAGAGGACTCTTCCATGGGGCGGGGTCTCCCGCGATGAGGGCGGAGCCTCTGTAGCATTCGGACCAATCATAAGCCAAGATGGCGGAGGTTGGTCCAGAGGAGGAGTCTTGGGCCGATAGTCTGGTAGACTAAGCCTTGAGGGAGCAGGGCGGGGCTTCGGGCACGAGTGGGCGGGGTAAAACTAGGAATGCCATCTCCACTGGCCATTCACAAGCTGAAGGGTGGGGGTTATGCGTCTAAAGATTGGCAAGCAATGGTGCAGTGGGAGGGACCTCTCTGAGGAGAAGCTGCTTGTTAGGCCCTGTATTATGTCAGGCCTTGTTTTGTTTTGGTTTTATGTTTATTTTATTAGTGTGTATTCATTGTACAGCATAATGGGTTTCATTATGACGTTTGCATACATTTGTATCACATATTGTGATAATATTCATCCTTCGCTGCGCTTCATTTTGGCAATAACACCGACCAAACTGCCCATCTCAGCCCGTATCTAACGAAACAGCAGGGGCCGGTCAGAAAACCCCATGGGAGCCAGGGACAGGAAGCTTCCTTGTGGTTTTCAAGGAACGAGTTTGAATCCCGAGCAGGGACCCAGGATAGAGAGGAACTATTAATTTTTCATTTGCTTGTTTATCATTTCTGTATTCCGATGTTTACCTCCAGCTTTTTCTATTGTCTCTGTTACTTGGTTTTTTTTGGGTTTTGCAGTATTGGTATTGGGTTATACCTTCTGCAATCTTTTTTTATTTTTTATTTTAAGATAGGGTCACAGTAAATTGCCCAGGCTGGCCTTGAACTCACTGTGTAGCCGAGGATGACTTTGAACCTTCAGTGGGCGCGGTGGCACCAGGAAATCATGCTGGGAGCCCCAACCCATGGGTCTGCATTCTCCACAAGTTCTCTTGGTGACCTCAGAGACATCTGGAACATCCCTGCAGGTAGCAGTGGTCCCAGGGAAAGACCAGTGCAGCCCCTCACTGGGTGACCTCAGGATTCTGGTGTGGACTGACATTCTGTGCCAGGTAGTCTGCTGGCTTGGCTCCCTGGGCTCTTGTCATTCCTGAAGGAACCTGGCTGTCATGCACACACACATGAATACCCCCACCACACACATGCACATACTCACACATGCACACATGCTCACACACACAAACACTGCACTTCGTGTTGTACAGAGAAAGCCCAGGACCTTCCTACAGCTCTCTTCCCTCCCAGACTGGCACAGCCCATCCAGGCAGTCACAGACTCTACTACTGTAGAAACAGGAGTCACGGTTTGGGGTCCACCTGGTAATGTTGGAACTACATATCCTCCAAATAGTTTAGATGCAGAGTTGAGCTATGTTCCAGCACTTGAGAGAATGAGGCAGAAGGATTGCCCCAAGTTTGAGATCAGGTTGGGCTACATGATGAGTTTGAAGCCGCTATAGGCTACATGAGACCGTTTCAAAAACTCACCAATGCTGAGGAGTCAGCTCAGTGGTTAAGAGCACTAGCTGCTCTTCCAGAGGACCCGGGTTCAATTCCCAGCACCCACATGGCAGTGCACAACGGTCTTCAGTTCCAGGGGATCCAACACCTTCACACAGACACACTTAGGTAAAACACCAATGCACATAAAGTTTAAATAAGTAAACAAATACAAACACTAAAAGGGACAGGTGAGGTAGCTCAACAGGAACAGTATCTGCCGCCAGGCCTGAGAGCCTCAGTTCAAGAGGCTAAGACCAGACCATTATGTCCTCTGACTACCACACACACACTGGAGCGTGTGTACATGCGCGCACGCGCACACACACAGACAGACAGACAGACACACACACACACGCACACGCGTGCACACACACACACGCGCGCGCGCGCACACACACACACACACACACACACACACATTTCCAAATGTAATTCAAAACAAGTTCCACAAAAATTATGCTTTTGTAGCATGCGATTGAGTCTAAGTAGATCCAGAAGGCCGCACTTCGCCCAGCGGCCATCAGGGGGAGCGCTGGAGCTGCCCTCCATGGCTGCCCCAGACTAGTCCATTTCCACGATTTACATTCTTTTGTTTAATTTTTTTCCAAAACTATTCTTATTTATTTTATGTGTAGGGATGTTGTGTGTGCGTGCATGTGTCTGCGCGTACCGTGTGTGTGTGTGTGTGTGTGTGTGTGTGTGTGTGTGTGTGTGCGCACGCGTGTGTGTAGGTGGTCCGCGGAGGCCAGAAGAGGGCATCGGATCCCTTGGGACTGGGTGCTAGGAATGAAACTCCAGTTCTCTTTACTGCTCTGTCATCTCTCCAGCCCCGTTTTATTTATTTATTTTGTTTGTTTGTTTGAAACAGTGACTCACTGTGTAGACAAGACTGGCCTCCAACTCACAGAGATTCACCCGTCTATTTACCTCCCAGTACCAGGATTAAAAGTGTGGCTGCCACCAGGCCAGCCTGTCTCTATGACTCTTGCTGTCTTAAAAGCCATTATGCATCTTTAAAAACAAACAAACAAACAAACAAACAGATTGAGCTGGGCCAGCTCCACAGCTCGATGTACGGAGGAACTTGTGGCTAGGCTTTAGGGCTTGAGTTTGAATCCCAGGATCTACGTGATGGTAGGAGAACACAGACACCTGTGAGCTGTCCTCTGGCCTCTACACACACACAATAAAGAAATAGTAAAAATAAAGTTTAAAAAAATCACCACGTATGCCATGATCATGCACAGATGGCATCCTAGCAGCCAGGAAGGAGCCTGAGGCAGCAGGGTGGCTGTGAACTTCAGGCCAATTCGAGCCATGGAATAGGACTGCCTTTCTTTTTTAAATTGATTTATTTTTTATTTATATGAGTACGCTGTCACTGTCTCCAGACACACCAGAAGAGGGCATCAGATCCCATTAGAGATGGTTGTGAGCCACCACGTGGTTGCTGGGAACTGAACTCAGGACCTCTGGAAGAACAGTCAGTGCTCTTAACTGCTGAGCCATCTCTCCAGCTTCAGAGTGGGACTGTCTTAAACTAACACAAACTTTTGTTTTTGGGACAGGGTCTCACACATGTACAACAGGCTGCCCTCAGATTCACTGTGTAGCCAGGAGGACTGGCTTGCTCCGCCTCCACACATGCATATGTCTGTGTGTGCTTGAGTGCGTGCGTGCATGTGTGTGTATGTGTGTGTGTGTGTGTGTGTACACGAGACATCACATGCAGGTCATACAGAACTGGAAATGGCATCCAGGGCTTCATCCACACCAAGAGAGACACAGCCAAACTTCACACATTATTATATGAAAGATAAATACAGCCTTTCTTTTCCAGTTCTCGGCATGGAGTCTATGGCCTCATATGACCTAAAAGGGGTTCCAGTCCTTGACTGGAGGATTCTAGACTGGAGCTCCACCCCTGACCACTCCTCCAAACTCCTTACTGGGGATTTTAGGCTGGGGCTCCACCCTTGACCATGCCCCAGTCCCCCTCACTGAGGATTCTGGGCGGGGCCTCCATCCTGACCACACCCTCATCCCCCTCACTGGAAGATTCTAGGCGGGACTCCACCTATGACGACAGCCCCAGCCCTTGGTATGTACGTATGTATTTTTTCCTTTTTTTTCTCTCTCTCTTTGGTCTTTATTTCTCTGGCTTTGTGAGGTTTATATTTTTATTTTTGTTGTTGTTGTTTGTTTGTTTACGTATGTTTGTGTTTGAGTGTAGGAACTGGTGGATATGCCCATGGAGGGTGCCAGTGTCCTGTTCTTTGACTCTCTGCCTATTTCTACCAGTCAGGGTCTCTCCCTTAACCTGGGTCTCATGTTTCCTATCTTTCTTGGCTCCCTTGGCTGGGGTTACAGGAATTCTGACTTGTTACGAGGTGCTAGGAATTGAACTTTGGTTCTCTGCAAGAGCTGCAAGTGTTTTTTTAACCCCTGAGCCAGCTCCTGTTTCTGTTGGATTTCTGGCAGTGTGCCTCCTTATGTAGCCTCCAGCACTGGGGTTAGAGGCAGGAGTGGCCATGCTCAGTTGCACATGGTGACTGAAGGTGGAGGGGCTGAGAAGGCAGGTGCCCCAGCCTGTGCATGCTGTGGCTGTGAATGGAATCCAGGTCAGAGCCAGGTATACAGTGGTGCCTATTACACACAGTGAATGGGTGAATGAAGGAATTAGTGAGTGAATCAATGAGCTCACCCAGTCTGTCCTTTAAGTGGCAGAGGGGAGCCTGGGAATCAGAAGGACCAGGCAGGAGTCACAGAGAGAGGTTGAGCCACTGGAACAGGATCTAGGGAGGCTGGCAAGGCCTGGATGAGGACTGGACACTGCTTTCATGGCCCAGTAAGTTTGTTTGTGACCTTGGCTGTGACACCCACTGCACCCTAGCCTATCTCCCCATGCCCACCCTCCATTTCCATCCCTCACCTGCAGAGGCAGCTCACAGCCCCACAGAAGCCGTGCGCAGCACAGGGGAGGCAGGATCCACATGTTTATTGCAGGAAGACAAGGTCTACAAGAGAACGGTACACAGACCCCACATGGGATGGGGTTCCCACATGCGGGGGGCAGGGGTGGGTCACAGCAAGCGAGGCCTGGCAGGGTCCCCAGCACCAGAGATGCCTGGGCAGGTTGGCCAGCAGCCAGGGTGGGCTCCAGCCTCCCCTGCCACCCAGCCCAGTTCTCCCCAGGATGGGCAAGGCCGGCCAGGAGAGGCCTGGGGTGGCCCAGAGATTGTGCTATCAGGGTGTGTCCCTGAGAAAGGGCTGTGACCCCCTGTCCAGCCAGGAGCTGGTCCTGGGGCTTGGGAGCAGGTGGCAGCTGTGGGGGCCCTGGACTGGCTGGAGGTCAGGGCTCAGCTATGCTCAGACTCAGGGTTCAGGCTGTGGGTTTCCCTGTGCCCAGCACACAGAAGGGAGCACAGCGAGGTCTTCTGGCCCACTTGGTCATCTGCTTTAACCTTTCTTCTACCTCTCTGTCCCTTTGTGTCCATCTCTCTCTCTCTCTCTCTCTCTCTCTCTCTCTCTCTCTCTCTCTCACACACACACACACACACACACACACACACACACACACACACACCCCAGAGGATCCAACTTGTCCAGGCCTTAGACTGGTACCTCAGCTGCTGTGAGTAATGGCCTCACTCTGAGGCCCTGTACTGCATCCTTGTCACTTCTGAGCCAAGAGCCAGCTCACCACAGCCTGGGACAGGACCTGGGGCTTGTCAGACAGGCCTGTGTCACCCATCCCTGAAAACACCACACAGACACACCACAATGTTTAGGTGCCCCCCACAGCCACATACACTGTGATCTCGCTAAGAATACAAAGTGGTGCAGGAACACCCCATCCGCAGACAGACACACCCCCATCCACACACAGTCACATAAACACAGGATTCTAAGTCACACTCATGTGGGTGGGACATAGGCTGAGGAGCCACTCAAGTCTCCCGGACAGTCTCGCAGATACTGCAGGGGCTCTGTTACTCAGGGCAGACATGGGGAACAGTCTCTGGAGTAATGTGACCAGCAGAGGGGCTCAGGTTCTGTCAGAGCCCTGGGGCATCAGCCACTGGTCCCATTGCCCCACACAGGGGCTTTGCTGATAGACCTTTAGCTGGGCACCCCATCCTCAGCACCCCAAGCCCCCAGTCGGGGTGGCTGTGGAGGTACCACTGTACCAAGGTCTCTGTCTCAGCAGAAGGCTGGTGTCCAGGTGGGCAGTGTCCAGGCAGCCGCTCCACACTCCAGGCTCATGGTCCCCGTGCGACTCCCTGAAGGACAGTCCTGGGCTTGTGCTGTGGCTGTCTGCCATTCCAGAGGTGGTACTAGGGGTAGGCAGGGCATTGCTGCAAGCCCTGTGTTTATTGCCTGGTGCCTGAGGCCCAGCCCGCGGGCCCATCCACCCTGGTGTGCAGACAGGAGAGGACAGGGGTGTTCTGGACCCAGGGAAGGGCACAGGTCAGAGGTCACCGGGAAAGGTCAGGATCAGGTGAAAGAGATAAGATATTAGTGAAGGAAGATGAGGTCACAGTGATAGAATGTGAGGGACAGGACAGTGGGCATGGCTGGGGACACCCCGGAAAAGGGACAGAGATGGAGAGACAAGGTAGCCTCTCTGGTCCTGACTGGGATAAGCAGTTCCTTAGTCCGGTCCCTGTTTTCAGATCCACAGGGATGAAACCTCCAGTGTGCAGTTGTGGTGTACGGACAGAAGGGGGGGGGGCAGAGAGGGGTAGAGGAAGAGGTCAGCAAAGGATGAAGCTATGGAGGTGTGAAAGGGCCAGGATGGAGCCCAACCCTAAGGTAGGCTGGTGGGAATGGGAAGAGGGAAGAGAGATGGAGGGAAGAGGAGGGAGGGGCAAGACAAGGGAAGGAAGGAGAGAAGAGGAGCAGGAGCAAAGAAGGGAAAAGCAGAGAAAAGAGAGGAGTGAAGGAAGGAGGGAGGGAGGGAGGAGAAGAATACTAAGAGGAGAGAGGAGGGAGGGGAGGAGAGAGGGGAGCAGGAGCCCGGGAGGCCCAAGCTGGCTCTGGCGCGCTCACATGAGCGCGCACTTGCCCTTGATGCGGTCGGCCCTCTTCTGCTTGCTGGAGCGCTTGCCGTCCACGCTGAGGCTGACGCTGCGGCGCGTCTCGAGCGTCAGCAGCTCCTGGAACAGCTCCTTCACGTTGTAGTTCATCTTTGCCGAGGTCTCCATAAAGGCACACTTCCACTCCTGCGCCACGGCCTGCGCCTCGCGGGTGTGCACCTCCCGCTGCGTCTCATCACACTTGTTCCCTACCAGCATGATGGGGATGTCCTCCACGCTGCCCTTGATCTGCACGATCAGCTTGTAGATGGGGCTCAGCTCGTCCAGCGACTGCTTGCTGGTCACCGAGAACACCAGGATGAAGGCGTGGCCTTTGGAGATGGACAGCCGCTGCATGGCCGGGAACTGGTGGCTGCCGGTGGTGTCCGTGATCTGCAGTGTGCACACGCTCTTGTCACAGCTGATCACCTGCCGGTACGTGTCCTCTATGGTGGGGATGTAGGTGTCACGAAACGTTCCCTTCACAAAGCGGAGCACCAGCGAGCTCTTGCCCACGCCGCCTGCACCGAACACGACCACACGGTAGTCATTGCTCTGTTCTGGCATCTTCTCCGAAGCCGGCTGTGAGGACAGGGCCGGCTGCTAGAACCCCAGACCGACCCTGTTGGAGAAGGGACAGTGAAACATGTAAGGCCATATGAGCCCAGGATAGCTCCCTGAC